>JAHDVF020001246.1:0-492578 GCA_022606425.2 Lepidostoma basale
GTGTTTAATTTGTGTTTTGTTGATGATTTTAATGTCGGCGTCGGGTATATAATGGATCGAGAGAAGCGTGGACGCACAGTATCTCTATAGATGTTGTAGCCAAAGCAAACTAAACTCGTTCTTTAGTGTGAATTAACTTGTTAAATCGCTTGAGATCCTTTATTACGGAAGTAAAATTATTGTGACGCGCAGATTGTCACCATGAAACGGATATTGTTTGTTGTTTTGGGTAAGTTTTCTTTGGTTTGGACAACGAGAAATTTTGCCGTTTCTAGAATCCAGGATAACGGTGTAATCATAAACAAACAAATAAAATATGACTCATCTAACAGTTTCATTATGTTAGTAAATTTTAAATGCTCAAATAGTGAAGGACTCTATTCATTTTAAATATTGAATGGAAATGAATTCCAAAAACTGTCATTTACTAATTTAAAAAAAAAATTCAATATATATTGAATATGAATGAAAACGTATGTTTTCTAAAAATTGTATAACATTTCATGGAAACGAAATGTTTTACATTACAAAAGTATCATCAAACGCAATATAGACATTTGATAATACCTTAGTAAGGCTAATAGAAAGACATGCCTTTAAAATATAGTAAACCTTCTGGAAAACAGGTGTTTTATTCATTATAATTATTTAATATGGATAATTAATACGAATCAAAACATCAGTTTTCTAGAAGTTTGATAATGCCTTAGAAGGGCGAAACATGTCATTCCCATAAAATATAATAAAACTTCTAGAAAACTGACGTTTTCATTCGTATTAATTATTTAATATGGAGTTTTACATCATTGTTCAAAAAACAAACAATAATTTAATATGGAGTTCATTGTTCAAAATATAATAAATATCATTTCTTAGGTACACGAATTTCATACATTTCAACTGGATTGACCAGTTCTGGTTTTTGTTTTCTTCGTAAACAGCTATGTATACAAACATAACAAAATATAATGAAGAAACAAAAGAAGACATAAGAAATGAAACATACTTATTTTTTTAAAACTTTATCACAGTTCATCAAAGTATTATTTGCATAATAAATTTATCTAATTGGTGGTATCCATAACCAGTGACGTTTTCAAACTTTTTGCAGTTTCAAACTTCAGGTTGATTTATGTGTGTAGGCTTGGTGATGTGAGCTTAGCTCTATCTGAGCTATACCGTGCAGCCGACAATGTTTGTCTAACAATCACCTTGAAGTTGCAGATTGTGACGATCTCTAAAAGTCGACCACAGAGGAAACTACTATGACATTAATATAATGAGTTATTTAAACTCATGGGAATGCTATGATTTATATGAGTATTTTGATAAATAACACACCTAATATCACCGATTCTTTCGGTAATAACTTTTTAGGACATATTCCTTAAGTGAGATTTAGAGAGCCAAACATTAAAAAATATTGGTTAAATAGTCTATTGTTTTGACCGAAACGCTATGATATTTAAACATAATTGATTGTTAAATTTTTTATCACACTGTTACGATATCACAATTTTTAATATTCACTTTTTGAGTGTCGCGACAGCTATTTCGCCAACCGATGATGGCATTATCAGGTGTTACAAACAACTGAATTGTTGTTGGTAACACCTGATGATGACAACATCGGTTGGCGAAAAAACTGTGGCGACAAATAAATTTTAACAGTTATAATATTGGACATAAAAAATGATAACATGGAATTCTAGGTAAAATGATGGCGTTAACACTGTGGAATTCCATAATTATGTATTTTTCATGAGTTAAAACACTGAACACTCGATGATGAAGGGTGTAAAGCCTTTGAAAAAAGCCGAGAAAAATAAACCCAAAAGTGGAAAAAATTGTGATTTAAGTTGTTGGCGGTCTTCATGGCAGATTGGCAACAGCTATGACAGCCCCAACAAAAATCCCGGGTTCAAATCCTGGCGATGATATAATAAAAATAAAAATTGTCACGCTGTCTTTAGGCTGGTAGAATTCACGTGATAATAAAAATGGCGATATCACGTGTCATGAGAATCAATAGTTTAAAAAAAGTATTCAGTAATTGGGTTAAAATTGCCTGTTGTGTAAAAATAGGTGCAAAGGACCGGGTAACTACCGCATAAAAGGCCCAAGTGGCATCGCAAAAACCAGCAAAAATATATTAAACTTTGCTGCAAAACATTCATAAAAAGAGTTATTGATTTTATACATACTATGCATTGAATTTAAGTAATTAAAAAAAACATTAATAACAGATATTTGCATATATCTACAAATAAATGAACACCAATGCTTCACCAAATTAACACCAGAGCATAAGGAACTACGCAGAATCCGTTAATTAGCTAAATAAATAAGAGTTTCGGTGCCAATGACCTTAGTTACCAGACCATAACGAATAGAGCTAAAGAAATTAAAAACACCGCGGGATTAAGTCCTACCGGTAGTTGTGGTGGCATTTTTTATATTCTTCTAAAAATATTTGAAAAAAAAAACTTTAAAATAATTTGTTTTTTTGAATGTATACAAATATGTTGAGAGAAATACTGGGTTTTACCCATTGCGGGTTAATCATTTTTAAGGATCAATTGTATCTCAATAGAGACGAAGATGTACGAGTACATTGTTTTTTTTGGAAACAGAATATGGTAGTCGAGGCGTTTACAGGACTTAAAGCCGTGCCACACTGTTTTAAACAAGCTCTCCATATCGGTCTCCACCGGCGGTTTAAAACTGTGTAGACGTAGACACTTGTTTGAAACCAAAATTCGTTTGACCTTCAACAAACTTTGTGGACGGACGCGCATAGTATGCTTGTCGATCCACCGTTCCACATGCATTTCACATGTGGAGAGCTTGTTTACAACAGTATGTGGACGCTACACCAACCGTGGGCTCTACAGTTCTCCACCAAGGTTACCCTTGTGGAGAGCTTGTTTCAAATAGTGTGGCACGGCCTTTATGACCTGTCATTGGTTGGGTTAAGCGATCGCTTTATGTTAACAACATTCCCCATTCCACCCTTCTTACGACCACCACGACAAATTTTTAAAAGATGTATATATGCTACTATGTTAAGAACACTTCACAATTTTAGGTCAATCTACACTAGCGCCATCTATTAAGATTAAATGTAAGCATAAAGCACAAATTCTTTATTAATGCAATGTGAAAGGCTTACGCAATTGTCATACTGCTAGACAACGCTTGGAGATTCAATCTCCATTTTTTATACAATTTGTTTTTTTTAATATACTCGTATATACAAATACTTGTAGACAAATACTGAATTTTACCCATTGCGGGTTAATCATTTTCAAGGATTGTTTAACCATG
This sequence comes from Lepidostoma basale, assembly GCA_022606425.2. Taxonomy (NCBI): domain Eukaryota; kingdom Metazoa; phylum Arthropoda; class Insecta; order Trichoptera; family Lepidostomatidae; genus Lepidostoma; species Lepidostoma basale. The sequence continues at coordinate 3,328 of JAHDVF020001246.1, forward strand.
TCCAATAACACTTTTTATGTTTGCTCTATTGTTCTGCAAACACATTGTTACGTAAATACTGTGTTTAAATAATCTATTGAAAGATTAATTCTTGGAAGCTGTTTTGAAAATATGTGTATAGCTCCAGTCATATAATCTTAAATGCTAATCAACCTGTTTTATAAACTAGATCCCCACGCTTTTTGACCAATCACGTTAGAGCATTACGACCGCATAAGTATTATGTGTTATTTATAGATCGCTATTAATAAATGACATGTAATACTTATCCATCGATATTATGATCGCCATCTATGTAATCATAATACACTGTGCCGATTGTGCATTTAGCAAAAAATTGTTTGTGGAAATATTTGCTGTTTGGATACTTCATTGTTTATGGTCACCATTGTTTGACGCTGATTGTATCATAAACATTCTAATACTTGTATTTAAGATAATTTATTATTTATTGAACAATGATATTAAACTCCATATTAAATAATTAATATGAATGAAAACATCTGCTTTCTAGAAGTTTTATTATATGTCATGTGAATGACCCGATTCGCATTTCTAAGTCTGACTAAAAATTCAGACATACACTGACACTGGACCAGGAACTGTGACAGATATCACTTACCGACTGCACGAACTAAGACAGGACAATCAAGGATATTGAACAATGGACTGAAACTTTACAATGAACTACCAAAAGACACATGGAATCTCACTACAACTCAATATAAAAATATCTGAATCAATACATAATTAATAGTAAAATCTAAATATGTATCCATATAACCCAATTGGGTTTTAAAAAAAAAAAATTAAAAAACAAATGAAGTATTCAATGACAATGACAAATGACATTTGATACTGCCTTAGATAAGCGAAACATGTCATTCACATACAATATAATAAAACTTTTAGAAAAAAGAGGTTTTGATTCATATTAATTACATTACTTATGATAATCTAATTATTTTACTTAAATCCCTTGGAAGTTCATTTTAAATAATAATTACATAACTGTTTTTTTTTTTAAATATAATGAATATATTATATTATTTGTTTTAGATTTATTTTGTGGATGTTGGACGATTGAAGTTAGCGCGGGAGATGCCAATTGGTGGCGATGAGGTTCGCAACCTATCACATCGCATCTACCGTGGGGGCGAAAGGAGGAAGATGGAGTGCCGCATCTGTTTCAGTGTGGCAGTCCATTCTTTCAGCCTACCCCTTCGGAGAGACGGCGTGATGGTTAGTTAGTTGGAGTTGATTAATATAAATGAAAACGTCTGCCTTCTAGGAGTTTTGTTAAATTTTATACGGAATGACATGTTTCGCCCTTCTAAGGCATGATTTATTCATTTTATAATGCCTTTGAAGGGCGAAATATGTCATTCCATATGAAATTTAATAAAACTCGTAGAAGGCAAACGTTTTCATTTATATAAATTATTTAATATGGAGTTTTACATCATGGTTCAAGAAACAATATATTTTTTTAACTTCCGCTTTTTGTCTTCATTTCGACAGCAACCGGTTTCGCAGCTTTCCGCATTTATATACAGCAAGTTATTTGAAACCAATATCCTCAAAATAAAACTCCAATATACTTTTATTTTGTACTCAATATATTGATAAGAAATTTTTTAAATTCATTTTGTGTATCATATTGTTAAAGGTCAATGCGTTAACATAAGATAAAAATAAATGAATTGTGTTTCGCGATTTGAAATAGTTAGCATGTTTTATTTATGATATAATATATTGTATTTTAGTTACCAAGAATGTGATAACGAAATATTTGTTCCAAAAAAAATTGCATAGAAACATCTTGTTTAAGATCGATATTTTTTATATAATATGTAAAAAAGTTGCCTACTTCGTAATTTATTCATTTTATATCATACCCAATTAGATTTTATTTTATTAAATTTAGTAACTGATTAATTTCATACACTTTTCAACCCCTTACAATTAAAATGGTTAATAATACTTATTCTTCTTCGAGTGCCATGTCAGGTACCCCAAACGTTGGCTATCACCCTGGCGTAGGCCAGACAGAACAACTCCCCCACCCTCCGAACTCCGGTCCATTCCTTGATATTCTCGAGCCAGGACATCTGGGGTCTTCTCACACCGCGCCTACCCTCGATCTTTCCTTTCATGATGAGGTGCAGCAGATCGTATTTCTCGTTGCGGAGTATGTGTAACAAATATGCCATCTTTCTAGACTTCACATCAGATAACAATTTTTCTTCCTACTCTGGCTCTATTTAGCACCTCATTGTTGGTTACCATATCATCGCAACATTCTATAATGCAGCCATATTCCAAGTGCTTCTATACGGTATATTGTGTTGATTTTGAGAGTGTGAGAGTAATACGAACCAAATATAGCACTTGACCATACGAGTATGTCTATAATAATAAATAAAAATACACGTACTTTCTATGGATAATGTTGTCTACGGAAGAAAATGCTTAGCAAATGAAAGTACTTGTGTTCAATCCCCGATACACTCCCATATCCTTGTCATGTCCTCATAATATAGGCAGGGATATTATCCCAAGATATTTTACAACTTAGTTTCAGTATCAAAAAAAAAAATACATTTCATCCATGGAATAAATTTTTAAGTATGGATAGATTGTAATTTTTTTAGTAAAACAACGATATTTAATGTTTCTTTTTTTATATACTTAAATAATCCATGGTTTTGGTAGAAACACTTCATTTTATAGCTGTTGATGAAAAAACATTGTTTTTATATCACAATTGTATTTATTTTACGACAGCTGTTTCATCAATCAAAGTTGACATCATCAGGTGTTACAATAATATATATTAATAATAATATAACACCTGATGATGTCAACATTGGTTGATGAAACAGCTGTCGTAAAATAAATACAATTGTGATATAAAAACAAAGTTTTTTCATTAACAGTTATAAAATTTTATATGCTTAGTATACAACACTCACTTTATTCAACAATAAAAATTAAATACCAAAGATCTTTCGGACTAACAAGCCCTTCTGAAGCCTGAAGATCAGTGATATTATATAAATATAAATATTAAAAAAAAAATACAAATGTGGTCAGTTTTGACAGATGTTAAAATGATTTATTTTAGAACGTTTATGCTTTTGTTATAACAATGATGTTTAATTTAATAAGTTTATTAATTGTTTTGAATGGTTTATTTTCAAGCGGTCAGCTGTTTGGTGTGCGTGTTCGCCTCGCCAGCCAAGGATCTGAAGGAGGCTAAAAAGGAAGCGGCAAAGAAGAAGGCTTGCATGGGAGAGTGTGGTGCTGAGAAGTACGAGCCGATATGCGCTGGGAAACCCGGAGCCAAATCCTTGTCATTTGGAAACCTCTGCGTTATGAACAACTACAATTGCGAGAAAAATGAGAGTAAGTTTTCATGATATGTACTAAATAGAGTGACAGAAATATGGAAGATGAGGACGGTAGCAGGAAAGGCTCTTCGAGATAGGGTGAGGAACACGGCTATCCGCGAAATCTGCAGGTGGAAGATGTCGTGAGATAGGACAGACAACGCAGAAGATACTGAAATGCGCACGTGCAGAGAATGAAGGCCACCAGACTCCCACATGCTGTGGCGCATCAGATTCCTGCCGGCTACCGTCCCCCCGAAAGACCGCCAAAGAGATGGAGGGATAGCTGGGAGTCAACCTCCCAAGAGAGGCCAGCCTGATTACAGGAACAGACCTCTTCTTCTTTCGCCTAGCCATTTCCTGTTATTTGTTATTTCTCACGATCCAGGGTCATCTTGTAGTCCAGTCCCAACGCCTTCAGGTTGTTCCTAACTGTGGAGATTCACGTCTCCTCCTTCCGTCTTCTAGTTGCAGGGTCTTGTATTAAAGGAACATACCAAACGTCTAAAAGTGGGAGAAGAAGAGGCACCACAATAAGCACACACGTATTGAGTGTGTAGAAATGTTTTTTTGGGTATTCTTGAATCCTATGTGATGAGACTGGGACATAATCATCTTGAAAATTTGCTTGCAAGAAGGAAAATTGATTGTCGATTGTGTTTATACAAACTTGGTAATTTGGAGAGTCCTCAATGTCTGTGTAAAACCCAGATTGCCACTCCATATTAGAATACCAAACATAAAACTAACGCTATTGCAATGCTTTCAGTGTGAAATCTTTCAAAAAAAAATTTGGATATGCAAGTACAATTTTTTAGTAGTATTAAAAATTAATAATCATAAAAAAAACATTTTAACTACATTTATAAAGTGAAATGTGTCACACGTTTTTCGAGATGTGTGTAACTTTCTATCTTCCTCGAACGACGTTTAGGAGATCAGCAGTCTCCTTCTTCAGGGTGGTGTGTGCCGAGTAATGTATGCTTAATTCCTTTTTTGCTGTGCCGTGTCGCCGGCAGTATGAGAGTGAGAAAGAAATATGCCCAATATTCTGAAAATATATTGTTACCTACGCAATTATTTTATATGTCATAGTCTTCTTCTTCTTGTCCTGTCACACATCCATGGTGCATAGGGCCTCGAGGAACCTTCTTCATCCGACTCTATCGTATGCCTGATGCCTAACATCACCCCAAGTGAGGCCTGCTGCTTTAACCTCGTCCTGCAGGGCTTTGAGTTTTTGCGTTCCTTGTTCCTTGTTGTATTAAATGAATGTGAAAGGCTTGTGTAGGTATATCAAACTATCAACTTTTTGAACGCTAAGGCATTAACACTGTTTAACATACTTGTTTTATTAATTTCAATAATCCATAATCATCATGTATTATTATTTTATATTATTTATTAGTTCTTACTGTCAAAAAATAATTCTTAGTACCTAATTATAACAAATACCTCCGGTTAATTTTTAAATTAGAATTATTGTATCGAATTTTAAATGCGTTTTTTATAAGTCTTTCTGTGTTTAGTTTTTATTATATATTTACACCTGAAGATGGAGGTATCCTCCGAAACATGTCGTGTTTTTTTAATAAATAGTGGATTAAACAAAGTTTTTCAATTTCCTAAGTATATCAAACTATTATTAAAAGCGGACTGTTCAATGGTCTAACTTAAAACCCGCTTAAACATACCCGTTGTTCTTTTCGTTGAAAAACTTGATAGTATAAGATACTACAAAAGATCGTAATAATGATAAAATTCACTATTTTTTAATTATATGTTTAACTGCCTAATTTGAAATACTGTTTTAATAAGATAAATTATTGTATAATATTTTTATTAAATTGTCACATTATAGGAGTTATCTATTTAAATAATTAAACAGTTATTATACTTGAAATAGTATAGTTTTCTCATAAAACAATGGATTATATATTTTATATTCAATGGAGAAGGGTTGGGGCAGGCAACAAAGTGAAGTTGTCATTGCAAACAAAAACCTATCAAAAAAAGCTAGAATGGCAGTGCACAATGGTGTCCTTCAACCGACCCTTATGTATGGAAGCGAAGCATGGAACTGGCAAAATAAGAATGAAAGTAAAATAAATGCAGTAGAAATGAGATCTCTTAGACGAATGTGTGAATATAATCTGTGTATGATAGAGTGTCGAATGAAAATATAAGAAGTGAATGCGGTGCGAATGCTGGTGTCATGAACAAAATAATGAAAGAATCATTAAGATGGTTTCGACATATGGAAAGAATGAATGAAGAAAGAATGGTAAAAAAATTATTTGTTAATGATGTAAATGGAACCAGAAATAGAGGAAGAACGAGGAAAACGTGGCACGATCAAATAAATCAAATATTGAATGTCGGCCATGTGAGGAGTCAGAGAAATCAACGCGCATGCATGACACCATGTATGAATGTTGAGGAATCGAGAGAAATATGTCAGGAAAGAAAAGTGTGGGAGTCCATTCTTTCTGCCTACCCCTTCGGGGAGACGGCGTGATGGTTAGTTAGTTAGTTAGTTATTCAATGGATTTTTTCTACAAACGACATCTGTTGAAATTTTTTCAAAAACTGTATAACTCTCCATATTTTTTGTACAAAAAATATTATTGTATCCAGTTCCACATGAGAAAATGTCTGTTAGTACTCTTAAAATACAAAAAAATATTTTGAATTGTAAATAATTTTTTTTTCTACATACGTAATTTTATTCTCCAAATATTGAAATTTTACGTGAATAAAATATGCTATTTTGAAGAATGAATTATGTAATTTGGAATATTTTTGATAAACAGTATTTTTTGCGGATTGAAGAATAGTGGGTATCCACCAACGTTTAGGGTTTTTTAAATATTTTTTTTGACTTGAGATCTGACGATAAAAAAAATGGTAGAATTTACAACTGTTTAATTAAAATGATAACTTGACAAGATTCGAACTACAGCCCACTAACCGGTCGAAGCTAAAAATCAAGTGGAATCAAACACAATACATTTTATAAAGTATTTTTTAAATTTATTTCTCTTTTTCTTCTTTATACACTTTGTATATACGAGTACAACACTTATATTAAAAAAATAAAATTAAATAGACATGTTTCGGTCAAACAGTCCATCTTCAGTAGATACATTTTAAAAATATTATAAAATTGTTTACATGATCTGACAGATATTATATAGATTTATTTTGGAACGTTTATGATTTTGTTATAACAAATATTATGATTCAGTCTAAAATTTAAAATAATAATTTAAAGTTCTTATTGGGGTTCAGGTAATTACTAACAACAAAGGAAATAAATCAAAGATTGGACTTGACGTTAAATTAATTGGATTATTTGTAACATTTATTTTTATTTTTAATAGCATTTTTCATTTTTAAAATTTCGAGATTGCTCAAAGTCATATTTCTATTATTAACAGTCAAAATTTCAACGCCAATATCTGAGCAATATTTGATATATATAAGTGTTGTATATACAAATTGTATAAAAAGAAAAAAAAAAAATAAACCATGATAACAACACAAAGTATGGCGTAAATAGAAGATATTTTTATTATTATTCATTTTGATTTACAGCAGTATATGTCATTAGGATAAATTATTTTTTAAATATGTAATATATTTATGCAATAAATTAATTACCTTATAAAAGAATACTACTACACTTTATAAACAAGGTATATAATTCTAAATTATAAAAATATACAAATCACGTTTTTTTTTACAATTTCAGATTTATCAAAGCTGACTAATGGAGAATGTCCCGGCGGGAGTGGAGTAAGACTGTCCTAAATCAGAAATCAAGTTTTACGCATGGCTTGAGTCAAATCTTAAGCATCAGAACAACTACAGTGTACTCACGCAATACAGCATTTCAATTTAAATTAAATTAAAAATATAATTTTTTTATTATATATTTCATTAATAATCGACAGTTTGAATTTAGACGAGTTTGTTTTTTAATTATTTAATTTGTTTACTACTAATGGAATATTATTATATCATAAAATTACGTAAAAATGGTACAATTCATTTGAGATTATATTATTGTCTGTGGAAATGATTATTTTTCATTTTATTCAAATAAATATATTTTCAAACTAAAACACGATTTATTTATTGTTTCTTGAACAATGATGTAAAACTCCATATTAAAAAATTAATACGAATTAAAAACCTCAGTTTTCTAGAAGTTTTATTGTATTTTATGGAAATGATATGTTTCGCCCTTCTAAGGCATTATCAAGACGAAATAAGAATTAGACTAAGCTGGGCAGCTTTCGGAAACATGAGTTACATCCTTAAAAACTGAAAAATACCGATCAACCTGAAACGAAGAGTCTATAAAGCCTGCGTTCTGCCAGTTTGTACTTATGGTCTTGAAACTGTTACATTATCCAAACAAAGTGCCGAGAAACTACGAGTGACCCAAAGAGCCATGGAAAGAGCCATGTTAGGAAAAAGCCTAAGACACAGAGTCAGAAACGATACGGTGAGAGAAAAAAAAAAAGGTCACTGACATTATCCACCGGGTTCCGACTCTAAAATGGCAATGGGCAAGTCACGTAGCCAGAAGTTGAACTGTGAAAAAAGGACAAGAAGACTGCTGACTTGGAGATAGAGGAGAGACTGGTCCAGTCTGTCGATGCCAGCGAGCCTGGCGAAACCGGTCGCTGTCTAAATAAAGACAAAAGTGGAAGTGGTTAAAAAACATCGTTTTATTTAATTATTATATTTATTTATTTATTACGGTTATACTCGTATTTTATCTTAACGTATGTTTATTTATTATAGATAAGACATAAATAATATGATATATTTAGATAAGACATAAATAAATGTTTTTTGATGCAAATAATAATAAATTTATTAAATAATTTACTTTGCGTATAAAAACTTACATACTTTATTAAATTATAAATATCTTGATTTTAATTAAATAAAACTGTCCATTGTAGTCAGCACTCGCCTTCTCGAATAACGGCATAAACTGAAACAAAAAAATAATTAGAACAATTTTTAAATCACTTTAAAATAACAAAAAAATTATTAACATATATTGTTGAAAATAGATAATTCGTTTCAAAAACATTAAAATATACATAACAATAAATAAATATGTTTATGTTATGTGGGCTGGGAAAATATACATTCACTGCATATCCCTTTTTAATATCGAGCGTATACATATAACTAAAAATCGAGCTACTGCGTTTTATCATATTTGAATTTTTTTTTTCTAATTCAAAACCAAAATCTCTATTTAATCCTTTGATTTCTGATTTACAGAAAAAGTACACTTTGGAAATTTAAATTAACGTTGTTTTTGGAAATTTAAATTAACGTTGTTTCGGAGGATACCTCAATCTTCAGGTGTAAATATATATAATAATAAAAACTATACAAGGAAAGAGGAATAAAAATCGCATGTAAAAAGCGATACAATAAAAAGGAACAATATATTTAAATTCAATAATAAGGTTAGTTATTTTTTCTTCATTTAAACGTATTGTTCCTTTGTATTGTATCGATTTTCAAATGTTTTTATTTAATCTTTCTTTGTTTAGTTTTAACTATTTATTTACACCTGAATACGGAGGAATATTAAATTTTTATCGACCTCTCTAAGTACTTATTACATCTCCCTCAGACGAGAGTATTCGTGAAGAGCGAATGAATGTAGGTACGTGATAAATGTTACTGGATCACAAAATCAAGGATCCCTTAAAAGTAATGATAAAATATCATTTTAATGACTGTCTAGGAAACCTGAAATTATTTACGGTTTTTATTTTATTTTAATAATGACGTTAAACTAAACATAAATAATAATGATGATGTTATAACCTATATTCAATAATTATTATCCACGACCTTCGAGGCAGAGTGACAAGGGCCTTGTCTGCCACACGGAAGGTCCCGGGCTCGATTTCCATCGATGGCAGTGTAATTATTACACTTTGATTTTTTTGATGTAGAATTAGCGTGACGATAAAATGACGATAGATTAATTACCTATGTCATAAGAATTAATATAATATCTAAAAAAAACAATTATATACAGTAATTAGGTTCAAACGGCCTGTTGTATAAGAATCCAGAAGATTTATTATCATATATATAATTGGACTCTAGAAAGAATCCAGAAGTTTAATTATTCAATATTCAATGAAATATTTCGCCTAGATAAAATTTTAGCAAAGGCGATTCATGTCATTTCAAAATTCTAATTTATATTTCTTTGGTATGATTGTGTCAGCTTGTTTCTACAAATAATCATTATTGGCCTGACACATGTCATGCATATCCACAATACGTATTAATTAATATTGGTAAATTTTCAAATGATTCTCAACAATTTGTTGTTTTAATGAAATAATATTTTAATATTAATTGCAGTAAATAATATACATTTCACATTCTAATGTTTACATGATGGAAAGATATCAACTTAAAGCAAAAATAAATTCAATTAAGAATCAACGACATCTTTTGACTGAATCCAAAAATATGTTCTATACGTATTCGACTAGAAACGTTTATAATATATTATTGATTATACGCATTATCGTTAGATGGCGTACACATGGCTACCTATTTTTTTGTATTGCAATCAAAGTTTTGAATATTTATTTATTGTGTTATTTAATTAAGCCTACGCTTAGAAAATAAGATTGTTACATATATAAATCATTTTAAATATCGGATAAGTAACACATATTTTTTTGGTCAAGGACGAAAGTAGAATTAACGCTGTAGGGATGAGATCTTAAAACTATGGTATATATGCCTGTTAGTAGTGAAAGCAGTGCGAATTTATATTTTATGAATAAAATAATGAAAGGATATTAAGATGATTTAGACACATGGAATGAATGAATAAAAAAGAATGGTTAAAAGGAGATAGTAACGATGTAAATGGAACTAGAAATAGAGGAAGACGTGGCACGATAAAATAAATAAAATATTAAATGTCGGCCTCATGAGGAGTCCGAGAAAACGACGTGCGTGCATGACACGATGATGTTAAGGAATCGAAATAAGTATTTCAGGAAAGAAAAGTGTAGCAGTCCTTTCTGTCTATCCCCTCGGAGAGACGGCATTATGATTAGTTAGTTTGTTCGTTAGGAATTATCAAATATAGAGAAAACAAATACGGCTGTCTTCTAGGAGTTTTATTATTTTTGTATGGAATGACATGTTTCGCTCTTCTAAGGCATTAAAATGCCTTGTCATTCCATATAAAACTTAATAAATCTCCTAGAAGACGGACATTTTCATTTATATTAATTATTTAATAGGGAGTTTTACATCATTGTTATAGAAATAATACGTTACTGTTTAATTAAAATAAGGTATATCTTCTATATTCGCCTTCACTTTTTACACATGTCTATGTTAAGTGCAATAAAGTGTTGTAATGTAATTACACATGTCTATGTTAAGTGCAATAAAGTGTTGTAATATAATATTAAGTGTAATTAAAGTAATTCAAACAGAATTAGGATCTTAAGGTAAATAATAATTAAATAAAACATTTTTTTTTAACTACTTCCACTTTTGTCCTTATTTCGACAGCGACCGGTTTCGCCAGGCTCGCTGGCATCGACAGACTGGTTTACATGTGTCAGACCAGTCTGTCGATGCCAGCGAGCCTGACGAAACCGGTCGCTGTCGAAATAAAGACAAAAGTGGAAGTAGTTAAAAAAACATCGTTTTATTTAATTATTATTTAACTTCCATCAAGAGATTTCAGTAAAATCATTTGATTAACTTAAGGTAAAGATATAGCTTGACTTTTCATAGATCTCGTTTCATTTGATATTTAGAGTGTTTTGTTTTACAAATCGGTTTAATTAACTTAGCGATAACATGTATATAAATTAATTCATATAATATGTATTGTGAGGTGAAACAAAAGAGAACGCATGAAATAAAATAAAGAACTTTTTTATCGCATTTTAAATTAAAATATTTTCAAGCACTTTAAAGTTTAATTTCATTTTATGGGAGTGATATGTTTAGCCTTGATATGGTATTATGCCGGATATTCGGGGGGTAGTTGGAGAACGACGTAAAGTTGAAAACTAAAGTCTATGACTCGTGTGTCTTACCAGTGACTACACATGGCCTGGAAACCATGTTCCTTACTGCCAGAAGCTTACAAATGATTAAGTATGTTCAGCTAGCAATAGAAAGACACTTCTTGGGTGTCAGTCTCTGTGATAACATCAGAAATGAGTAGATTAGACTTCGAATGAACTCTTATATAAAAGATTACAAAAATAGTATCTTGTATATTTTTAGACCACATCTAAGAATACATTTCCGATTAATATAACTTAAATAACGTTTGTTCATGGGAAATATGGATTGGGATAATATAAATCGAACTATGATTATTCTATATTTAGCTTGTAAAACGATATATCTTCTAATATAACGATATAACGTCTAGAGGCGACTCGTGAGATTACGTGTGTAAAGATAATCAACTAAACATGTTAATTATACAGCATTTAGCTTACGTACATCCTTCTTTATGAGAAATTTATGAGCTTGCACAACACAATGTCGTTTTTAACTCCAGAACACATTGTATGCGGCTGTTTACATGCTAGACTGGGTAGGCCGAGATGGGCTGGATATGTGGATCTGTCGTCTCGAACACCAAAGAGATCTCAAGAGATAAAAGCGAAGCGTTGGAAGGCCTAGACCCCGATGGAAGGATAAAGTAAGGAAGACGCTGTGGCGATGAGGTTCGCAGTGGCGATGAGATTCGCAACCCATTACACCGCGTCTCCCACGGAGTGAAAAGAGAAGGATGGAGTGCCGCATTAGTAAAAGTGTGACAGTCCATTCGTTCTGCCTACCCTTTCGGGGAGACGGCGTGATGGTTAGTTAGTTAGAAGCTGCACAACTACTGCAAATACCAAAAGTACTTGGAGGCGAGGAATGATGGAGACCATACGTAGATCCATCGAAGATGAAGAGGAAAATGTAAGCAGACGGGAGAAAAATTATTGTAGAAAGGTATTGTTTCTAAAATGGAAGTTTTATTTCATTTGTTGTAACAAGAAATCTGAATTAAATTAATTGATGTCGAAATTAAATGTAGTCCTTTGTGGTAGAGTAGTAAGAGAGCTGACACCCATACCGAAGGTCCCTGGTTGGAATACCGGCGATGGCAGTGTGATTGTCACACTGTCTTTAGTCTGGTGTAGAATTAGAAAATATGTCATGAGAATCATTAATATAATAGTTTAAAATAATTTGTCTACAGTAATTGGGTTCAAACGACCTGTGGTATACAAGAAGAAAAAAAAATAACATTTTTTTTAAACTTAAAATACTGTATAAACTGTTAAATTATAAAACTCTGTTTTTATGTATCACAATTTGATTTTCAGTTTTTGTCACAGCTGTTTCGTCAACCTATTTTGAAATCATCATGTGTTGCAATAATATATCAACTGTGAAATTTTTGTGATTTTTCAAACCTTTATGTGTTTTTGTTCCTATGTCAATTTGAATAATTTCTTTGATATAATTTTGAAGTTCTTGCTGGATTTGAGTAAGGTACCTAATTAAAGTTAATTAAAAGGACTGTTAGTTACTATTTATTAGAAAAGATCTTAAAGGTAGAAAAAAACGGTAATTAGAAGGAACAATTACACATAATTTAAAGTCAAAAACGATTAATCATAAAACATTAAAGCGAAATGTAGACACTGAGGATGATAGCAGGCACGACACTGAGAGATCACGTGAGGAACACAACACTGAGTATAAGTTGGAGCAGAGAGCGAAAAAGGGAAAAGGGTACGGTCATGTTCAAAGAATGGACACTACCAGACATCCCTATGCTGCATTGCATAATCAGTCTCATAGGATTCGTCCTCGTGGAAAACCTCCTAAAAGATAGAAGGACAGCTCGGAATCTACCACACAGGAGGAGCAACTCTCTGTAGAACAGACCACATAGGTCTACAACAAGGAAGAAGAAGATGAAGATATATTTTCGGTTTTCAATAATTGCCTTAAACATTATTTTTGTTTGTTACATTTTTTGAGAAAATAAAATGTTTGGATTTGATTGAAATAATGCAAAATATGGGCATCTATTGGAAATATTAATTCAAAGCTTATTGATTCGTGTATAATGACAATAACAACATCATTTCATGTCGCACAAACAACGAATTCTACGAAAAACAAATAACATCGAAAGTAATACAAATTCGTAGAAATGCTAGATATATTTCTTGATTATTTGAAATGTAAAAAAATAGACAAAAGCCGGAAGGCACCACGATAATATTTCCTTTGCAACTACGATGCTGTAGAATGGTTTGAAGAATAGAAAACTCTCAAAAAATGGTTTGGTGATTTTTAGGTTAAATATAGTCTTTTTTTAGAGGTTTGTTTTTTAAACTGGTAACATTGTTTCTACAGACTCCCAATTAGACAGTTGACAGTTGATTTGTAGTCAGTACGTTTTGCCATTTCACCCAGTTGCTCGATAAAGTTGTCGAAAATTAAACTTCACGATTGCGCTTCATTCGATCTAGCCGTGGCGCTCATATGCTGGAAATTATATTTAAACAATAATGGCATAAAATTATATATTAAAAAAGCCAATATTATAGACGTTAACATTAATTTGGTGTGTTTTTTTTTTCATTTTGAATATGTATACCTTTAAAAAAAATAACTTATACACGTTGTTATATAAAGCTACTAAAATACTTTTGTTTGCGATGTCATACATTTTATTGTCTGCTATAGTATCTATAGATGTGAGTCTAATGCGCTAATGGAGATAGCCTTTCACGTTGTGTTAAAAAGATGTTCTGCTTAATGCTTCATAGATGGCGTTAGTATGTAGATTGTCTAAACTTCCACGTAAAGAGTAGTCTTAGAGTTTAACATATATACAACTTCCAAAAAGTTTGTCAGACATGGTGATCATAAGAAGGAAGGTGGAATGGGGTAAGTTGTATAACATAAAAGCGTGCGCTTAACCCAACCAATGACCGGTCATAAGTCCTGTAAACACCTTGATCAACCATATTCTGTTTCTAATATGCATCTTCGTCTCTATTGAGATACAATTAATTCCTAAAAAAAATTGTTATAATGTAAATGCTAAGCGACTCTATAAATACAATTATTTCGAAATATATCTCAAATTTCTCCACAATTTCATTTGTCATTTCTTGTTCCTGTATGTGTAATGTAATATTATATTATACAATTTCCTACCATAAAGGTATTTTTAGCATTCAATAAAATAAGTATACATAATTTCTTTACAATTCGTTTCTTCAAATCATGTTTTCTGATTCGGAAATTTGAATATACCTCAAAATTATTATATTATTCTATACACTCCAGTTAAAATGAATGTGATTCAAAGAAAGTATTTTGAGTCACTGAAAACCAAATTGAAATCATTTTATACAGTTATCGAATAACTTATTCAGATTGTCATATGCTGTCTACCCATGACCGATTCTTCTCTGAAGCTCAGCAGTCTGGCTATCTCTGATCGTATACATTTATATTCATTGACTTCTTCAATAAGTTGATTGTCAATATCTATAACACTGCATCAGATTCGTCATTTTTTGGTCTTGCAAGTGTTAATACGGAGTTCCACTTTTTACGTTTCTTTCATGACCTCTTTAACACGACACGTGCTTCTTCCTGATCTTCAGATATCAATACGATGTCATATGCAAATCCTAAGTTGTTGAAATTGATTCCATTCAGCCTGATACCTTTTTCTTCCGAAGTCAGGTTTTCACAGGCTTATTTAAAAACCCCAGAGAACAATTTTGGCGACATTGTATTTCCTTGGCTATTGGAAACTGGTTAGTGGTTTTATAGATTTTTACAATGGATGACGTTTATGAAGTTCTTCGATAGCTACATTTGCAGAATGTACGACAATGCACACTCCCAGACATATGGAGCAGAAACGCTAATATTAACCAAATAGACCATAAGGAACTATAGTGTAGCATAAAGGCAACATGAAAGTTCGATTTTCGGCAATGGCAGTGTGATTGTCACATTGTCTTTGGTCTGGTGTAGAATTAGAGTGACAGCAAAATAGCGATAGATTAGGTACCTATCACATGTCATTAGAATCAATATAATAGCTAAAAACAAATTGTATAAAGTAATTGGGTTATATCTAATAAGAAATACTGAAATATGTAGAAGGTCGGGAGTTACGGATGATGTCGAAAGGGTAGCTAAGCTAAGCTCATGTTGCTAGACTTTTTGATCAAAGATAAACCAGAAGGGTAATGCAGTGGAGACGTCGTGAAAATAGAAGCAGCAGGAGACCCCTCACATGATGTTCTGATGACATTAGAAAGTTTGACGACATTTCTGATGACATTTGAAAGTATGACTAGATGCAGAAGGCAGAAGATACAAATATAAGTGGAAGTATGGGAGAGCCCTATATCCAGCAGTGGACGACATCGGCTATATAAGTACGAACATTTTGTTACAGCAGCACTAGATATTATAAACCTTGAAAGCCTACGATGGTTTTTAGGGTTAAGATCAATTAGCATGGTAGAATGGTGAGTCATAATCATTAATTAAAATTGGTAAAAAATCTTCTATACGTCTGTATTCAATCAAAAAATATTACTTGTGTTTTCCTTGCATGATGTGATCTCGAGATGGCACATGTTCCAGAAAGTTTTGGCCAATCCTGCTGCATCTATAGCGCACAGGGGTCCCGTTGGCTCAGGGTCATTCAGGTCACAGGCATACCCCAGGCAGGCTAAACTGGGAGGGGCCACGGGGAACGGCTTAGCCTGGACAAGCGACAACCCTGTAAAATGAGGTAATTTTATTAAAAAAATTAGCATTATATAGATGTATTTAAATACTGGGTAAAATCCAGTATTTGCCTAATAGTATTTGTATACATTAATTTTTTTTTATAAAAACTGGTCAAAGTTAAAAGCATATAAAAATTGGAGAGTTATCTCCAGGCGTTGTATAGTAATGTGTGATAATTGGGTTGATAGCCTTTCACATTACAAAGATTTTCTGCTTAATGTTTACATCTAATCTCAATAGATGGCGCTAGTGAAGATTGAACACAAATATGCTAAATGTTTCTCAACATGGTAATATATGTATAACTTTCAAAAATAATTGTCAGACGTGGTGTTTGTAGGAAGGGCGGAATGGGGATGTTGTATTACATAATGCGATCGCTTAACCCAACCAATGACAGGCCATAAGTCCTGTAAACACCTCGACCGCCATATTCTGTTTCCAAATAATTTACATCTTCGTCTCTATTGAGATTCAATTAATTCTTATATAGATGTTTTTCGACTGTTGTCATTATACTCGTATATGAGATGTCATTTTACTGGCTCCCGTCGATCGTTCTGACCCGAAGTCGATACTGCCCCCTGGTGGGACGTGGATTGGCCAATATACTATAATTTGATACTGTTTTTTTGTAGATTATTTATTCGTGTGCTTTACTTTGTTTAATATATAAGACCGGTAGTCACCTACGGCTGTGAGACATGGTCTCTGAGAGAGGAAGGCAGTCTGGCAGTTTTTGAGAGGAAAATACATTTTAAAAATTTGAATTCACGCTGGAGTATGGGACTTACAGAATTAAAAAGAAACCTTGAACTTGAAGTACTGAATAACCAGGAAACAGTAGTGAGATTCTGTAAGTCTCAACGCCTACGGTGGGCTGGCCACGTGGAAAGAATGCCAGAGGGTAGAACATCACAAATTATATCCAGATGGGTGCCTTGCGAAAAGAGACCAAGAGGCAGACCGAGGAATCGATGGGCGGATTGCGTGGAAGAATATTGGGAGAAAATGGAAGAAGCTGGGGAATGGAGAGACATGGCCAGAGACAGAAGTCAGTGGAGGACCGTCGTGGAGGAGGCCAATCCCATATCGGGATGTAGCGCTGAGAAATGAATGAATGTGCTTTACTTTGTGCCTCTCTAACTAACTAACTAACTAACCATCACGCCATTTCCCCGGAGGGGTAGGCAGAGGCATACCTGGCATACCTCTCGAGCTTCCTCTACATCCATACATCGTACCATGCACGCACGTCGATTGTTCCGACTTCGAATGTGGCCGCCTTTTAGTAATTGATTAATTTGGTCATGCCATGTTTTCCTCGGTCGCCCTCGGCTTCTTTTCCTACTCACGCTGTTTGTGTACAACTTTTTAACCATTCTACTCTCATCTATTCGTTCCATATGTCCGAACCATTTCTGTGTCATTCTGCCTCTCATTGTGCCTCTCATTGTGTGTCATTGTGCCTCTCCCTCTACTCTTACCTTTCTGAGACCCTCTACTTTGCTCCATCCAGAGCCTCACATCCCCTCTTTTCCCCCTAAAACTGTGTCCCACCTTCCCCCATGTGAATAGCTCTAAGTGTGTATTATGTTTAAACCTACATGTTAAGACCTTCTTATTTGCAAGATTGTTATTAGCATTATTATTATTATCTTTTAAAATAAATGAAGTGCGGGACACAGAAGGAAATACAAAGTAGAGTAAATGTGGCCTGGCACCCCATTGTGTTTGCGTAAATTAAATGTATGTCCTAGATGGGCGGGGACAGGCCTAGGAAGTGTACGAGAGAGGCTAACGAAAGGGCACTACTGCGTCCTATAACAGCCTCAGGTATGTAGTGTGAACCCTTATGTGTTCCTTTCTCTCTATTTTATATGGGTGCCTTATTTTAAATTATATGTCTAACTTTACATAATCAAAAATGATTACATTTTGAATTATACATATTTATTTTTCCCTTATGAATGGAAGCGAAGCATGGAACTGGCAAAAGAAGGATGAAAGTAGAATAAATGCAGTAGAAATGAGATCTCTTAGACGAATGTGTGGATACTCTGTGTATGATAGAGTGTCGAATGAAAATATAAGAAGTGAATGCGGTGCGAATGATGGTGTCATGAACAAAATAATGAAAGGATCATCAAGATGGTTTGGACATATGGAAAGAATGAATGAAGAAAGAATGGTAAAAAAATTATATGTTAATGATGTTAATGGAACCAGAAATAGAGGAAGACCGAGGAAAACGTGGCACGATCAAATGAATCAAATATTGAATGTCGGCCATGTGAAGAGTTAGAGATATCCACGCGCGTGCATGACACGATGTATGAATGTTGAGGAAGCGAGAGATATGTCAGGAAAGAAAGGTGTGGCAGTCCATTCTTTCTGCCTACCCCTTCGGGGAGACGGCGTGATGGTTAGTTAGTTAGTTATTTTTTATGTATCCGTGGCGTAATGTTAAAACGTATATAAAGAATTTAAACTTAAATGAGAATTTGAAAATTAATGAACGGTCAAACCTACGTCAGTAAGGCAGCTGTTATCTCAGACAGAGCTTTAATATCCACAATTTGGAAAAATGAAAGACACGGCCAAGAGTAAGTTGATAATTTATAAAGCATGTGTCAGTTCTATGCTTTACATATATAAATCAGGGTTGGCACAAAAACTCTATTGTGAACGGTAATATTTACTTTCAGTGAAACATTTTTGTTTCCAATAATTTCAGAAAATTAACGCTTTTCTAAATATCATTGCCCAAACTATGTTACTAAAATAATTAGTTCTACATCTAAAATGCTAAACTAACTAACTAACCATCACGCTGTTTCCCCGGAGGGGTAAGCAGAGAGGATGGATCGCCACATTGTTCTATCCTGACATGACTCTCGCGCCTCTTCTACATTCACACATCATGACATACACGCTCGTCGATTATTCCTACTTCGAACATGGCCGCCTTTCAGTAATTGATTAATTTGGTAATGTCATGTCTTCCTTGGCCTTCCTCGACTTCTTTTTCCATTCACACTACTTGTATAAATCTTTTTTACCATTCTTCCCTCATCCATTTGTTCCATTTGTCCAAACCATCTAAGTGACCCTTTCTTGATTTTATTTATCGCGCATTCATCCGCTTTACATTCCTTTCTCAATTCATCATTTTCATCAATTTCATACATTGTTTTTCCGTACATCCTTCTTAGTGACCTCATTCCTACGGCATTTATCCTACTTTCATCCTTCTTCTGCCAACTCCAAGCTTCACTTCCACACATAAGGGTCGGCACTAGAACTCCATAATGCTAACTAAATAATTCCGTATTTTCTTATTGTATAATTTCTAAGAACAAATGTCCCGAAGTAACCAGAGGACAACATTACTATTCCTTGTGACTGTCGTATATTTAAGTCACTTTGGGTACAAGAGAGGATTATATTGCATACTTTGTAACTGTGTCGTACGTTCGTATCCCAAAGGAGATATCTAGACGGATATGTTCTATGATACGTGAAACAATAGCCCCTTCGTGATCTCTTAACATTTTGAAGCCCAGTGGTCCCGTACGGAACCGCAGATATGCGTCGTTAACCTTCCCTTCCCTATGTGGGTATCTTCTACACGTTGCTTCTAAAAACCATCAATATCTCTATAAATATAATAAATACAAGGTTAAGATTTTAGGTATTCCTCCATAATATATTTACGCATTGATTTAAAAAAGAAATATTAATAATAATCAGAATTTATCGGGTACATCGGAGGTATTTTGTGAAAATCGAAAACAAATTCGCGTATAAACAGCGATTTGAGTGCGTCACACTATATTCGCATCTCACTCTTGCATATGTTCTAGCTCAATGTTCTCACTCCCGCCGTCCCGCCGCGCCGGTAGTTGCTTTCGGGCTTGCAACCAGAGCGGACCTGTGCCCGTTCAGTGAGCGTTGCCGGATGTTTTTTTTTAAATGTTTTTAGCATTTAAATAGGGATTAGCTATGAATGTTCCTTTTTTTTTCGATTTAAAATCGCTAATTTTTTAACGCGTACTGACTACCCTACACCGGAACGCACGTTTTTATTTTAGAACCGTAAGGGAAATGTTAATAGTTAATAGAGTTATAAGTAAAGCGACACATAATGTAGGTACCATCAGATAATTGGCCTCCAGGAAGAGCGGGAAAGTACCGTAAGGGAAAGGTTAACTGCCCAACGGTCCCTTACGGGACCGGTGATACTGGTGCATTTCGCTATCGGATTTCACTGATTTATGACAATAGTATTCAAAATACGTATATTTGCTAACGTAAATAATGTCTTTGAGATATCGATCCATAATTTTATTTTCGGTTCCGATAAATATTTTTACCATGATGATTAGTATTTATACATGCGTTACAAAGTCGACTTTTGGGATAAACGTTGTTTTATTACGATACGCCTAATAAACACACAATCTACACCACTGCCTAAAAAGTTAAATTTAATATTTTTATGTTTTAATTCTTTACCTTAAATGTGTAATTATATAAAATGTGAAAAAATACAAATTAAGCTCTTGTAAATTTTAAACAATCTTTTATTTTGAGAATGCTTCCTATTTAACTAAATAGGATGGCTAATTTTAGAGATATAATTATTTTTATAACAGCTAAGCGTGGGTCGCAATTCGCGCGAGTATTTGCTTGGGTAGTGGGCTACCTTTTAAAGGTTAAACAATTCCAAGATGATGATTTTAAAGGGATAAACCAATGTTTTATTATTAACTAACTTACCAACGTTTTTTCATTTCTCTAGAGAAAAAACACAGAAAAAAGATTACTTTTTTTAAAACAAACATAAGGCGAAATGAAATAACGAATGAAAACATCTATTTTCTAGAAGTTTTATTAAAACTTAATAATAGTAAACACGATTGTTTAGTGGTTTTACTTGAATTTAATTTATATAAATTATCTAAATTGTGACAAATTTCTTTCGCCTTGCGAGGGCACTCTCAAACTGACCTAATTTATATAAATTAAATCCAAGTAAAAGCACTAAACAATCGTGTTTACTATTATTAAATTAATATGGAGTTTTACAAAACTAATACCTCAACCATCAATAAATTTTATTATAATTTTTAGTAATGACATATTTCAAAAAACACATTTGATAATGCCTCTCTAAGGCATTATCAAATGTGTTTTTTGATAATGTCTTAGCGAAACATGTCAACATATCATTTGCATAACAAAAACATATTTGTTAATTCCTGCAACGAAACGTGTCATGCGTATATTTGATATTGTCTAAGATAGGCGAAACATGTCAACACATCATGCTCATAACAACATATGTCGTAAGCACATTTGATATTGTCTGCAACGAAACATGTCATGTGCATATTTGATGATGAAGACAGACGAGACATGTAATTTCCATAAATATTGATAAAACTTCAAGAAAACAGACGCTTTAATTCGTATTAATTATTTTATGGGGAGTTTTACATCATTGTTAAAGAAACAATAAATAAATTAAAGGCGTTTACACTCTGGAATTCCATTATGGTGAATTTTTTATGAATTTACTACTGTATTTTAGTGAATATTTGATATTATAAAGCTTATGACGGGCACTAAATTTAATTAAAAAAATTCTGATAAATTTGTGAAAAAACAGTATTTTTTGTATAAATGACGACCTTCACATCCTCTGGGGAACCATTTAGAATTATTGGAATGCCCATTTTTTTTCTGGCATTAGTTTTAAAGGAGCAGAAATGCGAACCCTGCGCTCCATCGCAACAAAACCCTCAGAGATCGGATCAGAAATGAAACGATAATATCTGCCTGTAGTGTTGAGGACATAGTGAGATGGGGAAGAAGCAGAAGGCGCTTTTGGAGAGACCACGTGGACTGCACGGAGAATACAAAATTGTGAAAATTTTTAAAGATAAAAACCCAAGCAGCAAGAGATTACCAGGAAGGTCGCCGAAGAGATGGAGAGATGTCTGGACATCATCCCAGGACAGTCCACAGTCACAAACAGTTCATACGATCTAAACTAAGAGGAAGAAGAAGAAGAATAATAAAAAAAGTTTTTTATGACAGGAAAAGAATACGTTAAATTTTAAAATATGTATTTCTCTTTCTTATACAAATGTTATATAATATATTTTCATATGCTTATGTTTAATATTATACGAGGTCTGTTCAAAAAGTATCGCGAATTTTATATTTTTTCAAAAAGTATTTATTTATTCATGAATATCTATTTTGTCCCCTTCAAAGTAATTCCCCTCGGATATAATACATTTATGCCAACGTTTTTTCCAATCCTCGAAGCACTTAAAAAAATCATTTTTTGTGATCTTGTTCAGCTCCTCCTTCGATGCCGTCTTTATCTCCTCAATCGTGGCGTAGCGTCGTCCTTTCATGGGCCTCTTCAGTTTTGGAAACAGGAAAAAGTCACAGGGGGCCAGGTCTGGGGAATACGGTGGCTGCGGCACCATTACTGTGTTGTTTTTGGCCAAATATTCGCGCACAAGCAACGATGTGTGAGCAGGGGCGTTATCATGGTGCAAAAGCCAGTTTTTGTTCTTCCACAAATCCGGGCGTTTCTGGCGGATTGCTTCGCGCAAATTGCGCATAACTTGCAGGTAATATTCCTTATTGACCGTACTACCCTGTGGCAAGAACTCATGATGCACCACGCCCCTGCAATCGAAGAAAACTGTGAGCAAAACCTTCACGTTCGACCGAACTTGGCGCGCTTTTTTTGGTCTTGGCTCATGCGGCAGCTTCCATTGGGATGATTGAGCTTTGGTTTCCACGTCATAACCATAAACCCATGATTCGTCACCAGTTATGACCCTCTGGAGCACATTTGGGTCGTCACGGACCGAGTCCAACATCTCCTGAGCAATGTTAACGCGATGCTGTTTTTGGTCGAAATTGAGCAATTTTGGCACGAATTTCGCGGCGACCCGACTCATGCCCAAATCATTGGTTAAAATCGAATGGCACGAGCCAATCGATATGTTTAGGTCCTCAGCAACTTCTCTAACGGTGATTCGACGATTGGCTAATACTATTTTCTTCACTTTATCAATGTTTTCGTCTGTTGTTGACGTGTTCGGGCGTCCGGCACGCTCTTCGTCGTTCATATCTTCTCGGCCCTCTGAGAACATTTTGTACCACCGATAAACGTTGCTTTGGTCCAAGGTAGCTTCACCATATGCCACAGTCAACATTCGAAATGCGTCCGCGCACTTTATTTTGTTTTTCACACAAAATTTGATACAGATTCTTTGATCCATTTTTTGGAATAGGCAAAAATCGAAGACGAGCCAAAACACATCCAAGCAAAACAGCTGTCAAAAATTAACTAAACATTCAAAATGGCCGACCTTGTCAGCATAAGTAAGGGACATGAGTACCAACATAACGCTACAAAAAAATCAAAAATCAAATATACGTAGCCAGCGGAAATTCAAAATTCGCGATACTTTTTGAACAGACCTCGTATAATGATATTATTTTTGTGAATGAACTTATACTTGTATACGAAAGCATACTTGTATACGAATGCTGTAGTTTGCTAAATGTGAAAATCATTCTCCATAGATGGCGTTAGTGGGTCGGTTGTATAAGTTAATCTTGAAAAGATTCACAAGTGCAACCAAATCTACATAGATGGACAATTAAAACTGACACGTGAAGATAGATATGGATTTGAAGTATATATACATCTTCCAAAAATTTGTCATGCATGATCATAATAACAAAAGTGGAATTGGGAATGTTGTAATTACATAAAGCGTGCGCTTAACCCAACCAATGACAGGTCATAAGTCCTGTAAACACCTTGATCATCCATATTCAGTTTCCAGTTTGCGTCTTCGTCTCTATTGAGATACAATTAAATTATAATGATATTATTTTATACATGATAAATATACTTAATTTAATAAAATACTAGGTCCCTGGATTCGTTTTCCGGGTTTCTGGTTATGTTCCGGTTTATGAGCAACGAATTATGTATGGTTTCCGGATTGCTGAATTGAACTCATTTGAAAAAAATAATGTACAACGTTGAGTAGAGGCCACAGAATAAGATATTTCAGACAGATTTTCGTGTGTATATGCGAATTTGAGCATAAGGTCACACGTTAATATTTATTATTGAAGTTTATGGCTTCGACTGCCGACCTTCTTGGCAGAGGAGTAAGAGATCTGACTGCCATAGCGAAAGGTCTCGGGTTCGATTCCCGGCGATGGTAGTATGATTATCACACTATCTTGGTCTAGTGTGGAATTCACGTGAGAATAAAATGGCTATTTGCTATCTAGCACATGTCCCGAGAATCAATATATTAATAGCTATTAGGTTGAGTCATAAATTACTTAACATATTATAACTTTGCTTGAAAAAAAAAAGAAGTTATTTATGACTCAACCTAATAAAAAATTGTAAGTATACAGTACAGTAAAACCTCGATATAACGGACTAATTGAGGGGAGGGGGTATCCGTTAAAGTCTAAAGTCCGTTATATAATAATAGGTTTAAAATAAATCCAATTTTTTTTCTAAGTATGTACACTGTATTAAGATATAAATAAACAATACAAAACGCAAACAAAATTATATTTATTGTCTTCTATTTACTGACGCACTTGCTTTCGGTAATCCTGCTTTGAAAAAGGAATCAAGTTTTGTTTGCACTTTTGATTTTTCCTGTTTTTTTCATATTCAACCCTCTAATATTACAAAAATGCATATCATATAGTTGAACTTCGTTATCTGATGAATAGTCGATAAATGTTATTAGATGGTCGAGATGTGATCTTACCACTGATAACTTCATTTTTGGCAGGGTTGTTTCTTCTTCAGGGTTGTTTCTTCACTCCCATCCTCGGTATTGTCTCAAATTCTAGTGCTAGACGTATGGAGTGATAATCTTGGTCGCTAATAATTGTTTACATGCGGCGACACTTGAATTTATTCATGTATAATATTAACAGGACGTTTTAATTTTTTTTTAACATTTCACCGGATTTTTTGTCCGTTATATCCGAAGTTCGTTAAATACAGGTTTATTATACCGAGGTTATACTGTAATTGGATTCAAATGACCTGTTTAATAAAAAAATATATTTATATATTTCATTTAGAATTCTTCTAATTGCTTTCGCTGGAATGGTACTAAGATTTATTTAAGAAAAAAAAATGGATTCAGCAGCAATGGAGGTATTTTGTCTTAGCCACATGAAGCTCCATGGATCAAGACCCCCAGTTGTGAAAAAGCAAAGGAATACGAAAGAAAAAGCTACCACAATGGTGATATTGGAATAGGTGAGACGGCGTTTGAAAAATTAGATAATTTATAATAGATACAACGATTTAAGGGGTCACGCCAAACTGAAATTTAAAAAAAATCAGAGGAGTTCAAAAGGAATTAGAGGACATCACAGCAACAATATAAGACCTCACGTACAGTTCGGGAATCGCAGGCTAAAGGAAATTAAAAAATATATTTTGATTTAAAGACACTAACATCGTACTTTATTTTCTTTTACGTTTTTCTCGAAACCACTTTTTTTCAAAACGGTGTACACGATATCTCCCGATGTATTAAATCGATTTGGTTTAAATTTACAACAGTTATTTTTCATATTATTATCTAAAACGTGACGTAGACTTTTTTTATTGGGTGTCACGTTCAAAAGTTATAATTTTTTTTAACTCATAATTTCAGCTGCTATTTCTACAATAAAAAAAAATTAAATCCTTATTCCTACGTCACCTTTAAAGCTATTTTAATTTATAAAAATGAACAATTTTTTATTTTTATTTTTATAAAGAATACATGTACACCATCAGCAAAGATTTTTAAAACCGGGCTCTACTTATCGGCTTATATCACTGCCATTTTTTTTCTTCAATACTTAATATTGTAAATTGTTTATAAAAATAATATGTACATGTATAAAATAAAGATGATTTAATTATATTTAATGGCTGTGTTAAAAAAAAGTTTTAAGCTGTTAAATTAAATAACTTTGTTATATGTATCACAATTGTATTTTATTTTACGCGACAGCTGTTTCGTTAACCTATGTTGACATCATTAGGTGTAACATAGTTACATAGATGATGACAACATAGGTTGACGAAACGGCTGTCGCGTAAAATAAAATACAATTGTGATACCTAAAACAATGTTAATATAACAGTTAGAAATGTTAAGGTATCATAGTGATTCGGCCAAAACTGCGGACTATTTAAAAAAAATGTTTTTTTATACCTATTTAAGGTTAACCCCTTAAAAGAACAAATTAATTTTTGTGAACCTCAAAAGAAGGGTATATCCTCCCGGTAATTAAGAAAGGACTAGAAACTGTGGTATACGCCAGCCATTCCGACTCTACATAATCGAAAGGCTTCGGAATAATGTTTTTAGCCTTACAAAATAATGTAACCCGTTCTTTGGAGTCAGTAATAAGACTGAACATTTTTCAAAACTAACATATATCAGTATCTTATTGAAGTTAATATGAAATTTTAACCCTTTATTGCATGATTTTTTTAATTTAACCAAAAATTATCATTTTAGTCGTCTAATACAAAAAAGAAAATATGGTAAAAATAATTAATACATTTTGTTTTGTTTATTCATATGAAATAACTAACAAGAGTAGGCAGAAAGAATGGACTGCCAAACTTGAGACCGTGGACGGCAAAGAGAAGTGCAGGGCGACCGCAACTACGGTGGAAGGACGACCTGAACAGACATGTCCTGGATGCAGTTTGCACAAAACAGAGTGGCGTGGAAGCGAATGGAGGAGACCTTTGTCCAGGAGTGGACGGGAATAGACTTAAGGAGAATAAGAAATGTCAATTCTTCGTTAAGCAGTTTATCATTTACGTAACCGGTTTCACAACTCACTAGGGTGATTCTGACGATAGGCGAGCTGAAGTTGCGGTGAGCTGGACATGTTTGTCGGAGGACCGATGAAGGAGACGGGTTCTGGAGTGGAAACCGCGCACAGCATTCCGTAGAGTTGGACGTCTTCCTGCCTGATGAATCGACGAAATTATAAAGACTGTTGGACCTGAATTGATGAAAGTGGCGAGGAGACCTTTGTCCAGGATTGGACGGGAATAGACTGATGATGAAGAAGTAGCAATTATGCTACATCATACAATGAAGGGTAAGTAATAATTTAATAATGAAAAGTATTTTAAATGGTATGTAGGAGTTCATATTTTTCATATACGTTAAGAACTCGTTTATTCTCATAAAACATGAACATATTTAATAAGCTTCATAGTAATGCCACGATCCGAAATGGCAATATCTCGAAACGATCCCTTGTTATCAAATAAAAGAGTACATTTTTCTGTTGAACGTATTAACGGGAACGTTAGCACAGGGAGCAAAAGGATTTCATTACTTTCTTTAATATTGTAGACACGTTTTCGAGGGTGAATTTGTATTTATCATGGTGCTTCAAAAGTAAATGACCATTTGCACAAGAGATAAGGACGCGCCTCGATCCGGAAGCTATTAAAGAAGGTGTTTCAAAATATAAACAAAAACACAATCACAGAACGTAAAGCGAATACGCAAAAGAAAATCCGTTCAAAAATACACATAGAATGTTTTTATAATAATGGTTGATTTTATTTTCGTTCTCAACGTTAACGTAATTCCAATTGATTTTTAAACTTTTTCCTCGAAGTGATGGTGAACATTAAATGACCAACTCGAAGTGATGACGAATAAAGTAGCAACATAAAGTGATGGGAAATAGCGTGGTAACACAAAGTGATGACGATTATATTAGTAGTAACACAAAGTGATGACGAATATAGTAGTTACCCAAAAGTGATGACGAATATAGCGGTAACTCAAAGTGATGGCAAATACCATATAGTAGAAACACAAAGTATTGACGAATATTGTAGTAGGACAAAGTGATGACGAATATAGTAGTAACTTAAAATGATGACGAATATAGCGGTTACCCAAAGTAATGGCAAATACCATATAGTAGAAATACAAAGTGTTGACGTATATTGTAGTAGCACAAAGTGATGACGAATATAGTAGTAACCCAAAGTGATGACGAATATAGTGGTAACCAAAAATGATGGCCATATAGTAGTAACACAAAGTGTTGACGATTATATTAGTAGTAACACAAAGTGATAATGAATATAGTAGTAACCCAAAGTGATGACGAATAAAGTGGTAACCCAAAGTGATGTTTAATATAGTAGTAACACAGTGATAGCAACTATAGTATTAACATAAAGTGATGACGTATAAATGGTAGCAATGCAAAGTGGTGGCGAATATAAAAAAAATCTATCCACATTTTTTTTTATTTCTGTTTTCTTTAGGTTACTTCATATCTTTATCAGATATTTAAAATATTTTTTTCGAAACGTGCGGAAAAAAATCATTTTAATAATTGTTAAAACTAATAACTTTCATGAAAAATTTGATTCAAAAAATATTTTGTATACACAATAATTATCTTAACTCAAGAAGTGTTTCTGTGTTCAAAACATTTAGTTTTAATTTAATTTAAATTTGAATTAAAGTATTGTTTACACACAAATAAACATTGTTCATACAAAAAAGTAATTTAAAACTTTAAACCCTTATAAGTTATCGAAATTCTCAAATTGGATTCTGTTTGTAATAACAATAAATATGTTTTTTTGTGTATAATATATAAGTCGTATGTTTTAAGAAACAAAACAAGATATATAATTTAAAATACGTAGGAGGGACATTTGTTGATATTAGATTTAATGTGTGATAAACTTTGACCTTAGACTAAGAAGTTTGTGTTGAAAAATGTTATCATGTTGATTATGACTGATTTTATTATTTTATATAATATTAAAGTAGACTTCAGAAATTAAACAACTAAAAAAATTAGTTTTGCGTAATGTTCCCGTGCTTATTAAATCTATATAATATATGGAAAAGTGTATGAAAGAGTTGGAGAATGGTTGAATGTTGGTGTCAAAATGAACAGAATGTCAATAAGCTGTTTATTGTATGCGGATGACGCTCTTCAACTTGAGACAAATCCTGGTGTCCAAACTATTGCGAGTTTTGTGTTTTTTCAAAAAATATTTATTTATTCATTAAAATATTTTGTCCCCTCCAAAGTAATCCCAACTAGATATTATACACTTGTGCCAACGTATTTTCCAATCCTCTTAACACTTCAAAAAATCAATTTTTGTGATCTTGTTCAGTTCCTCCTTCGATGCCGTCTTTATCTCCTCAATCGTAGCGTAGCGTTGTCCTATCATGGGCCTTTTCAGTTTCGGGAACAAGAAAAAGTCACAGGGGGCCAGATCTGGGGAATACGATGGCTGCGGCATTATAAGTGTGTTGTTTTTGGCCAAAAATTCTCGCACAAGCAACAATGCGAAATTGAGCAATTTTGGTACGAATTACGCGGCGACCCATCTCATGCCCAAATCATTGGTAAAAATCGAATGGCACGAGTCAAGCGATATGTTTAAGTCCTTAACAACTTTCATAACGGTGATTCAACGATTGGCCAATACTATGTTGTTCACTTCATCAATGTTTTCGTATGTTGTTGACGTGCAACATTTTGCACCACCGATAAAAGTTGCTGCGGTCCAAGGTAGCCTCACCATATGCCATAGTCAACATTAGGAATGCGTCCGCGCACTTAATTTTGTTTTTCTCTCAAAATTTGATAAAGATTTTTTTATCCATTTTTTTGAGTGGGCCAAAATCGAAGACGAGCTAAAACACGTGCAAGCAAAGCAGCTCTCAAAAATTATCTGAATATTCAAAATGGCCTTTACTTTATATTTTTTGAACTTACCTCGTATGTATGTTGAACTTACGAGTATGTTGACGATGAAAATAGAACTAGAAATTGAGGAAAACCAACGAAATATATGTCACGATTAAACAAATCAAATATTGATGTCGGCAACGTGAGGTGCGGGAGAAATCGACATGCGTTCATAATTTGATGCGAAGTATTATAATATTTGAGTCTCTTAAATACTTAAAATACTTATAAATTTTAAAAGATGAAACTTTGATACAAATAAAAGGAATAAAAAAATCATATGTCGTTTTGTTTGTTAAAAAGTATTCGAACGGATTTATCAATATACTTGAATGTTTCTTTAAAAAGCTCTTACAAATAAGCTACCCAATAACATATTCGTATTGGGTGTATACAAAAAGTTTATTAAATATATTAATTAACTTTTTTCAAAAAATAAACATAAATATTTCATTTATACATAAAAATTTATGCGATCTTCTGACCTACATTTCTTCCTTATTTCGTGTTTCGGTATTTTATCATACGAGTATATCGTTTTCTCGCACATTCTTCTCAGTGATCTCATTTCTACCCAATTACATATTCGTAATGGGTGTATACAAAAAAGCTTATTTAATATATTAAAATTTACTTTTTCTAAAAAAAATTATATGAATATTGTACATAATTTTTTTTCATATGAATTCATTGTTAAAAACAAAATATATATATTTTTTTAATAATCATAAAAAAATAACGCCTATTATCTTTAGAGCTCCAAGTTGGAATTATACCTTTTTTTATAGGTATTTTATAGTTATTCAAATCTTTCCATGAATACAGAATATGATGAAAGAAAAAACAAGGAATCAAGTAGATACGAACAAACCATCAAGCTATTTCTCCGCAGGAGTAGGCAGAGAGAATGGACCGCCACACTACTCTATCCTGGCAAACCTCTCTAGCTTCCTCCACATTCAAACAACGAGTCATTCACGCAGGTCGATTCCTCCGACTTCTTACATGACTAACCTTTAAAATTGGATTAATTTGGTCATGCCATGTTTTCCTCAGTCTGCCTCGACTCCGTACTCCATTTACATCATTAACGTATACTTTCTTAACCATTCTTTCTCCATCCATGCGTTCCATATGTCCGAACCATCGCAGCGATCCTTTCATAATTTTGTTCATAATACCTTCTTCCGCTCTACATTCCTTTCTTATAGTAGGTCGTAGGTAATTTAAATAAAAGTTAAATATGAAAGATTTAAGCAGGGCTGAGTGAAAAAGTTAAGCAGGGCTGTAATAATATAATACGCTCTTCAAATACAGCATCCAAAGATTTTTGAAAATCTAATCAAATTTTGTAGAAAATCACAAAGTTAAAAACATACCACCATACCGTTCTGTCCTGACATACATCACTAGCTTTTTCCACATTCATACATCATAACATGCACATTTTTCGACTTCGAATGTGGCCGCCTTTCAGTATTTGATTAATTTGGTCATGCCATGCTTTCCTTGTTCTTCCGCGGCTTCTCTTTCCAATTACACTGCTTGTATACATTTTAACCATCCTTCTCTCGTCCATTCCTGAGATGGTGTTATGAACAAAACAATGAAAGGTTCATTAAGATGGTTTGGACACATGGAAAGAATGAATGAATAAACAATGGTGAAAAAGTATATGTTAACGATGTAAATGTAACTTGAAATAGAGGAAGACCGAGGAAAACGTGGCACGATCAAATAAATCAAATATTGAATGTCGGCCATGTGAGGAGTCAGAGAAATCGACGCGCGTGCATGACACATTATATGAATGTTGAGGAAGCGAGAAAAATATGTGAGTCTAGAAAAGGGTGGCAGTCCATTCATTCTGCATACTCCTTCGGAAAGACGGCGTGATGGTTAGTTAGTTAGTGATATTTAAAAAAAATACAGTGAAAATATTTGACAAGGGTATATTTTTTATGAATTAAAACATTGTTTTGTCCACTTTTGAAAAGTGAAAAAAATGTTTTAACTCATTAAAAATCTTTATAATGATATCCCACAGTGTTAACGCCTTCAATTTGTAATAAAATACGGCTTTTTATTTAACACTAAGTATGATTTGTATGATTTTACTGAAATATCTTGATGGAAGTTCATTTTAAGTAATAATTAAATAAAACGATGTTTTTTAACTACTTGACCGGTTTCGCCAGGCCCACTGGCATCAACAGACTGGTGACACTATTGTAATCTTAGTCCTTTATTTACATACAGATCAGGGTTGGTAAACATGATTCTTTAATTTTTAATTTTTATAATATAAATTTAATTTTTTTGTATAAAATCATGTTGACCACCCCTGCTCTGTATGTATACAAAGGACTAAGTTAACAATAGTGTCACCAGTCTGTCTATGCCAGTGAGCTTGGGGAAACCGGTCGCTGTCGGAATAAATACATAAGTGGAAGTAGTTAAAACATCGTTTTATTTAATAATTGTGAATTGAAACATTTTAAATGTATACAAATACTTGTAGACGAATACTGGATTTTACCCATTGCGGGTTATCATTTATTAAGGATTAATTGTATCTCAATAGAGATGAAGATGCAAATTGGAAACATAATATGGTGGTCGAGGCGTTTACAGGACTTATGACCTGTCACTGGTTGGGTTAAGCGCACGCTCAATGTAATTACAAAATTCAGGAATGTAGATTGTTATCATATCTGTTTTAATGTTTGTCAAATAGATAGGAGTGTGACATCTCCAGGCGGCTTCTAACAATGCGCTAATGGCGGGGTAGCCTTTCACATCGAGTTAAAAAGATGTTCAGCTTAATGCTTAATAAACATAAATCTCCGTAGATGGCGTTAGTATGTAAATTATATATATAGAGTAATCTTAAAAAGATTAACATATGTAATCAAAATCATCATAGATGGCACATTGAAACTGACATGTGAAATCTGGCATAGGACTTTAACATATATACAACTTCCAAAAAAAAATTGTCATACATGGTCATAAAGAAAGGTGGAATGGGGAATGTTATGATTTGTATTTAAAGTTTTTTTTTTAAGAGGAGCAAACTCAATGTTTTGTTCAGAAATTTATGTATCTCGCGTCGGGATAGCCAGTACTTCGAATAAGAAATAATCACAGCACGCTTTCTTGATACTAATACACACTTAAACAACACGTTGCCGTCATCTTTTATTTATAGTATTCTAATCTCAAAAATAATAACGATGAATAATAATAATGAAATAGTCATCGATAAATTTATCATGTGTTGGGTAGATACGCTTAGTTCTACCAATGAGATACTTACATCGACTGTGGAAAGACAAAATAATACATATTTTGGGCTACATCAAAGCCCTGAACATCCATGTGAGGAGTCAGAGAAATCGACGCGCGTGCAAGACACGATGTATGAATGTTGAGGAATCGAGAGAAATATGTCAGAAAAGAAAAGTTGGCAGTCCATTCTTTCTGCCTACCCCTTCGGAGAGACGGCGTGATGGTTAGTTAGTAAGTTAGTTTCTAGAAAACAGACGTTTTCATTTTTGTTGATTATTTATATTCATATAGAGTTTTACATCATTTTTCAATAAATAAGAAAATTGAATATTTACGTTAATAAGTATTAACATAAAATTTTCTTGGAAAATCTATTTTCATCTGTGTAAAATATAACATGATTGTCAAATTGATTCACTAGACAAATCAATCCCCAGCTAGAATCTAACCTATTAACCGCTAATTGTAATTGAAAACTGTTATATTAAGGAAGTTTGAGTTATGGATTCTTCTTCTTCTTCCTCTTAGTTAGGTCGTATGACCTGTTTGTGACAGTGGGCTGTCCTGGGATGATGATATACAGCCGTCTCTCTATCTCTTTTGCGGCCTTCCTGGTAATCTCTTGCTGCTTGGGTTTTCAACTTTAAAATTTTTTGCAATGTATGTATTTTCGTACACGTCGTCTCTACAAAAGCGCCTTCTGCTTCTTCCTAATCTCACTATGTCTTCAACACTACAGACAGAACATATCTTTTCATTTCTGATCCGATCTCTGAGGGTTTTCATTTGCGATGTAGCGTAGGGTTCGCATTTCTGCTTCTCTAAGAAGGTTCTTAGTTCTATTGGTATCGGCTCTGACCTCTATTGCATACGTCGTGTTGGGGCGAACGCATGCCTTGTATATCTTGACTTTACTTTCGGTTAGCGTGTGTTTTTTTCAATAAATAAGAAAATTGAATATTTACGTTAATAAGTATTAACATACAATTTTCTTGGAAAATCTATTTTCATCTGTGTAAAATATAACATGATTGTCAAATTGATTCACTAGACAAATCAATCCCCAGCTAGAATCTAACCTATTAACCGCTAATTGTAATTGAAAACTGTTATATTAAGGAAGTTTGAGTTATGGATTCTTCTTCTTCTTCCTCTTAGTTAGGTCGTATGACCTGTTTGTGACAGTGGGCTGTCCTGGGATGATGATATACAGCCGTCTCTCTATCTCTTTTGCGGCCTTCCTGGTAATCTCTTGCTGCTTGGGTTTTCAACTTTAAAATTTTTTGCAATGTATGTATTTTCGTACACGTCGTCTCTACAAAAGCGCCTTCTGCTTCTTCCTAATCTCACTATGTCTTCAACACTACAGACAGAACATATCTTTTCATTTCTGATCCGATCTCTGAGGGTTTTCATTTGCGATGTAGCGTAGGGTTCGCATTTCTGCTTCTCTAAGAAGGTTCTTAGTTCTATTGGTATCGGCTCTGACCTCTATTGCATACGTCGTGTTGGGGCGAACGCATGCCTTGTATATCTTGACTTTACTTTCGGTTAGCGTGTGTTTGTTCCTCCATATGGTGTCGCGCAAGCAGTCAGCCACGGCTGTCGCTTTGTTGGTTTTTGCATAAAACAGGGAGACAGTCTCAGTCCTCTTTTATTTAACATTATTATGGATAAAATAATAGAAAGGTGTCTTCACTGGACCTATGTTACAGAATGGGAAAAAATGTTATCAATATAGTATGCTTTGCTGACGACGCTGCAATACTAGCAGAGAATGAAGATGAACTTCTTGCTAATTTCACTTCACATCCAAATAATATAACATGACAATTTCTATTAGTAAAACGAAGTGCTTAACGATATCAAAATAGCCTCTCAGATGTAAACTTATCATCGATAACACACCTATTGAGCAAGTGATGCGATTCACTTACCTAGGCATAGAGATCGGTAGCTACAGTGACCTATATGATGAGGTGCGAGCACAAACCAACAAAGTTTTGGATTCCTAATTTTAAAACCCAGTTCAAATTCCTCTTCAGCTTGACTCCATCCACTGCTGGACGTTAGCCTCTCCACCCCTTCGCTGTCTGTCTCCCGACACTTCTCCTGCCTAACCTTGGCCCTCCATTCAGTTACCGTCTGGCTACATCTTTCATCATCCCGTCGACACACATGACCAGCCCACTAGAGCGTATCTCTATATCGGTGACCTTGGTGCGTCTTCTAATCTCCACGTTGGGTATATGTTCTCTCAGCGTGGATCTTTCCATGGCCCGTTGTGCAACTTTGATTTTGTGCATTGCTTCTTTAGTTAACGTCCATGTCTCGCATCCATAGGTCATCACAGGTAGCACACACTAGCCCGGCACTTTTGTTTTAAATTTTGTGGCATGTCCGACTTGAAGATGTTGCCCAGCCCTCCAAATGCAGATCATCGGAGCTGTATTATCCTATCGATTTCCTTGACGTGACCCTCTCTTCCAAAAGCCATCAGATGACCAAGGCACACATACTCATCTAACACTTCTATATTTTTATTATGGAGTTTAAATTATGACTAAGGAATCAACCAATGCTGGCATCATTGGCTGTTACAAACAAATAGTTTGTAACACCTGATGATGCCTACATTGATTGACAAAACAGCTGTCGGGACAATTTCATAGAAATGAATAAATAAATAGAAATATTATTATGATGGTTTAGACACATGAAAAGAAAAAATCTAAAAAGAATGGTAAATAAATTATACGTTTACGATGTAAATGGAGATAGAAATAGAGTAAAAAAGAGGAAAACGTGGCACGATCAAATAAATCAAATGTTAAATAGTCCATTATTTTGGCCGAAATACTGATACTTCAACATTATAAACTGTTGGATTATAATACTTTGTTTTTATGTATCACAATTTTATTTGTATTTTTCGCGACAGCTGTTTCGTCAAATAATGTTGACATCATCGTTATTACAATAATGTCAATATTGGTTGACGAAACAGCTGTCGCGAAAATTAAAAATAAAAATGTGATACATTAAAACAAAGTTTTATAATTTTAACAGTTAATAAATCAAATATTGAATAACGCCCACGTGACGAGTCGGAGAAATTGATGCGCGTGCATGATCCGATGTATAAATGTTGAGGAAGCTCGAGAAGTATGTCAAAATGGAAAAAATGAAGCAGTCCATTATTGCTGCCTACGTCTTGATGGTAAGTTAATTATTTAGTTAACAACATGTTTTTATTTTTCTAAGTGTATTAACTAGACGTATTGAAGTAATTGTATCATAATTATGTTTGACTTACCGACACAAAGAAAAACAAACAGTTTCATTTTACTCATTTTCCAATAAAAAAATCACAATACTTTTAAATGTAATAAGAAACTGCACGTAACAAGTCACAGAGATGCACAAATATTCACGTTTTAATTAAATTCTTTCAGAGATAAAAAATATTTGAAATTGTTATATCAGGAATAAGATGATGCCACCGTCTGTGAAGTAGCTTTCTATAAAATGCTTGCTTCCTCGATCAATTAACCAAATTAGACTGAGCGCTTTGGCTCGAGTTGCAAGTGATTGAAGTGAACGGCAATTCACTAAGCGGCTCTCTCACTGGAAGCTTTGATAAGAAACATCGATAACGGAGTTGCAATATTACGCCGTTTCCGTAGTGCTTGATAAAATACATGAAAGGTTATAAGAACAGTGGCGTCGTATGTACAATTCAAATGCTTTTCCTAAAAAAAGGTATCAATAGGCGCCCTTCCCGACCTTTTTTGGCCGAGTGGCAAGAGACAGTGTAATTCGCACACTGCCTCGCACACATCTTATGTACAATTAATTCGCACACATCTTATGTACAATTAATTCGCACACATCATGTACAATTAATGTGACAAAAAAATGGCGACAGATAAGTTACTAATCACCAGTGGCGGTACTCCCATAGAAGCCCAGAAGCCCGGCTTGCGTAAGATTTTTTTTTTCAAATCAAATCAAATCAGTTTATTTTCTCAAACGATACTACAAACTTTTATTTAAGTTTAAGACGTCTATTGAGAACAGGTAAAATGTAATAAATATATAATACCAGAAACGCATGAGAGATGGTTTGACATTAGGAATACAATATACTCTTCTAAGTCAAGAGTATTTGTCTTCTGAACGTACTTTCACGAATATGAAAGACATCGATCTCCGAAGCGATCATGTTCAGCAGTTTGATTGCTCTCCCCACCGGCATCACCAGAGGCAGGTTGGTTCTGCATGCTGGGAGATAAAACAGTCTGTGCTGACACTGTCGAAGATAACCATCTGGAACATAAAAATGGATAGCCTCCAAGATAACGGAGTTCTCACAGAATCCCCTGATAAGTCTAAAGAAATGGGTAAGTGTGCAACCATCTCTTCTTATCTGTAAACTATTAGTCCCCAGCATGCCCAAGAGGAATGCAGTGGGATAAAGACGCGGATATCTACCAAACTCCTTTATGTAGAGATATCTCAGAAATCTTTTCTGAACCCTCTCTAACATGGGCGAGTATCTCGCCTCGTAGGGGCTCCATATCACCGAGCCACACTCGAGCCGGCTCCGGACCAATGAGTTGAATCAAAACTCCCAAATCTAAGTAATCATGCTCTCGCATAAACCAACAACCCACCAAATCACCTTCCAACAATGTCCCCATCAGACGTAAGAGGAATAACCACGAGAGCTGAACCTCTGTAAGCCAGAAGAGGTTTTGATTCAAAATTTCTTACGCAAGACGGGCTTCTGGGCTTTTATGCGAGTACCACCACTGCTGATCACATGTAATGAGAATCAATTGGCGACAACTTCGCGGCTGAGTGGTAAGCGCTTTGAATACCATCCAGAAGATCCCAAGTTCGATTCGTGGCGATGGCAGTGTGATACTCACACTGTCTTTCGTTTTTTACAGAATTCACGTAACAGTAAAATGGCAATAGGTTAGCTATATAGGATACGCTTGTTCCACAAGGTCTCCAATGCCGAGGTGCTAAGGAGATCCAACTGCTCCAACATGGAGAAACTGCTCACTCGCGCTCTCTTACGCTGGTCTAGTCATGTTCTACGCATGAACGATAACAGGCTTCCTAAAAACACATTTTATAGTGAACTATTAGAAGGGAAAAGGAAGCACGAAGGTTAGCGCAAGAGATATAAGGACAACCTGCATACTACAGTAAAGAGTGTAAACAGACAAACGGACTGGGAGCAGTTGGCAACCGATAGGGCGCAGTGGAGAAGAGTCGCTATGTGGCAGGGGTCGGAGAGACGGAGAGGACAGGGTTCAGCCGTAGGGGCATAATATCCATGTACGGAGTGTGACAAAGTGTCTCATTCTAGGATAGGACTATTAAGCCACATCAGATGGTACAGAAGACAAATCTAGATATTTTTGTGTTCCTTATGCTCCTACCCACGGGCAAATTTGGCCTCAATAGGCCTGTGAAAATTGGTTGTCCGAGCTTTATGCCAATATGGACAAGGGCTTCTACGAGAAGGGCATTTTGAAGTAGGATTTTTGTTGGCACTAAATTAGTGAATAAAACGGCGTATATTTGACTAAAATCGGATGATTGATAGACTTTTTATAAAGCATTGAAATAAAGCGAAAAATACGAAATGACTTTTCCCCTAATATTTTATGTGAATCACATATTTGATATAACTATGTCATTATTAACTGACCCGATATAATTTGGGTTCTAGTAAAACTAGTTGGCATCAATTATAACAACTATATCTTGGTTAAACACAACGATTTTTATTTTTTATATCTTTAAATATGTTAATTTTAAACACTACATCGTTTACGGCGTCACAAATAATATTTTGAATGAATTACTTATACAATTAAATGTTTTGAAAGTAGTAAAACGAACTAATTAACCAACGATCACGTCGTCTCCCCGAAGGGGTAGGCAGAAAGAATGACATATTTCTCTCGATTCCTCAACATTCATACATCGTGTCATGCACGCGCGTCGATTTCTCTGACTCTTCACTTGGCCGACATTCTATATTTTATTTATTTCTCTTCCTCTATTTCTAGTTCCATTTACATCGTAAACAAATAATTATTTACCATTCTTCTTCATTCATTCTTTCCATGTGTCCAAACCATCTTAAGGATCGGTTCATTATTTTGTTCGTAACACCATCAATCTATTATATTCTTATATTTTCATTCGACACTCTATCATACATAGAGTATCCACACAATCGTCTGAGAGATCTCATTTCTACTGCTTTAATCTAATTTTCTCCTTCTTTTGCCAGTTCCATGCTTCGGTTCTATACATAAGGTTTGGTACAAAAACGCCATTGTGCACTGTCATTCTAGCTTTTTTGGAAAGGATTTCGTTTTTTTTAAGTAGAAAGATAAGTAATTTGTTGTACATGTTATACCCATGTATTTGATACAAATTTGTTCGTGGGAACCAGCGTCAGTGTAGTATTTAACTATATATATAACTATATATATACTCCTATGTACCTACTCTTCAGGGAACTGATTCATATCCTCTAAATGACCTCAATCCTGGACGTGAAACGAATCCAGCGTTTTTTTATCGCCACACATTAAACATAATTATTATCTTTCTGAAACGGCGATGTTTATTCCAGTACTGCCATCATAAAAAATCGTAAATACAAAGTGCTCTTAATTTATTATGGCAACAAAAAAGTTTAAAGCAGAAATGTGTTTTATTTGCCTATTTAACCTATAAAACAGCCGTGAAATTAATAAAACAAAAGAAAATCACACATTTAAATTATGAATACAATTTTCACGCTGTTAGATATGGCAAAAAATATTAAAATTTGTATTTTTTTCACTAATGGTAAAGTATTTAATATATCATAGATATTCGTTACCATATTGGTTACATTTATTCAATGATAAACTGCGTTTAGGAAACGAAATGATATGTTTTTTTGTAAGGAGAACTGATCACTTAAACTCACGTAAAAAAAACAATGTGTTTGATTTTAGCTACATGTCATTTCCATAAACTATAAATAAACTTTTAAAAAACAAATTAATATACCTACTATATAAGTTTTATTTCATTTTTCAAGAAACAGTAAATAAAATATACATACAAGAATAACACCCCCTTCTGTTTAGTTGAGAAAATAAGTCTGTGGTCTGAAACATAGTTGTGAATAGTGCAAAAAGGGTTGTGAAAACTTTTTTTTTATCACAATGTAAGCAAACGAAACCGAAATTTCTTAGTGGGCTTCTGGTTCTAACCTTGTATGGAAGAACTTTGTGGAAGCGAAGCATGAAACTGTCCGAAATATAATGAGAGCATAATACATGCCGTACAGACGAAATATTTTAGACATGTGTATGATAAAACAAGATACGACAATATATCAAATTCTGATGTCAGGAAGGAATGAAAAGCGCAAGAAAGTATATATTATGAACAAGGCGGATAGTTAAACCGTATTAAGTGTGGAAGAACAAAAAATGGCCAAGAGATTGTGCGTAAACGCTGTGATGGAATTTGGAATAGAACATGGCTTGAGCCAAAAAGTATGTACGTTTTTTTTAGCTGCTTTTTAGTAATTGATTATTTTGGTCATCCTATATTTTTCTTGGCCGTCCTAGGTTTCTATTTCTATTTACACTGTCTGTATACAACTTTTCAACCATTCTTCTCTCACACATTCGTTCCATATGTCTAAACCATCTAAGTTATTATTCTTTATTTTCTTTATATAACTATTTTTATATAATATTTAATATTTTCATATTTTATTTTTACATTTTTACTATTTTATATATTTCAGAGAGGTCCAAATTTGATGCTTTCTAAATGTGGTGCTAGCGACGAATGCTAGATATACCCTGGAGGGCAAGAGGAACAAACCAGTCAATCATTAACCAGCTGGGTATCAAGGCAAAACTCTTGCGGATGTGTTCTCAGAGAGTGCTGAAATACTTTGGTACATAGCCCGGAGAGATCAGGACAGCCTTGAAAATCTCATCGGCTTGGGCAAAGTGGATGGATGGCGACCCGCTGGTCCGATCAAATCAGGGATAAGACTGGTCTCTCATAGCCGCAGCCTGGATACTGAAGGGTGGCAGGAGCGCATGGCATGCCATGGTCAATATTTTACAGGATCGACACAACCCTCAATCATGAGGAATACTACTGAGAAGAAGAAGAGAATGATGCAATCATCAACCTTACATTCCTTCCTTATTTTGTCGTTCGGTATTCTATTGTACATGGTTTCCCTATACATTCATCGAATTGATATCATTTCTACGGCATTTATTTATTTATTTGTTATAAACGAAATAAATCTTCGTACATTATTTTTATAAAGACAGTTTAATTAAATCTATGAACATTGTAAGAGTAACGGTAAAAAATTAAGCCTAAGACGAGTTAAGTCTGCGATCAGTATTAAGAATACAGGTAAGTATTGTATGAGATTATTAATGAAAGGACACTATTATAAATGAGAATACAGGTTTATTAAATAATAAAGAAAGGACACTATTAAAATTAAGAATTTATATATAAAGATTATATACGGGAAAAGGACAATTATAAAATTAAAAATAAAGGCATATGGATTATTATATGAACTTCAAAATGAGGTTCGCAACCCATCACACCGCGTCTCCCGCGGGGGCGAAAAGAGAAAGATGGAGTGCCACATCGGTTAAAGTGTGGCAGTCCATTATTTCTACCTACCCTTTCGGGGAGACGGCGTGATGGTAAGTAAGTTAGTTAGTTTTTCAAAATGACAAAAAACGAACTTATTTAAATTGACATAGAAACATATACACATTAAGGTTTGAAAAAGCACGTAAATTATAATTATAACTAAGGATTAATTGTATCTCAATAGAGACGAAGATGTAATTTGTTTTCTGGAAACAGAATATGGTGGTCGAGGTGCTTACAGGACTTATGACCTGTCATTGGTTGGGTTAAGCGATCGCTTTATGTTAACAACATTCCCCATTCCGCCCTTCTTACGGCCACCACTTCTGACAATTTTTTGAAAGATGTATAATGTATATATGCTAAGAAGAGCGGAATGCGGAATGTTGTTAACATAAAGCGATCGCTTAACCCAACCAATGACAGGTCATAAGTCCTGTAAGCGCCTCGACCACCATATTCTGTTTCCAGAAAACAATTTACATCTTCATCTCAATTGAGATACAATTAATCCTTAAAAATGATTAACCCGTAATGGGTAAAATCCAGTATTTGTCTACAAATATTTGTATATATTCAAAATGTTAATTATAACTAATTCATGATTCATTTATTTGTTTTGTCTTCTGCGGGTAAATTGGGGTGTTTATTAACACGCGTATCAATTGATAAACAATTAAAACATTAAATTTCATGTATAACTTTAAAAGTGTTGTATTATGTATGAAAATTGTATTAAAATACACTTCCAACAGTCGTCCAATCCTCGAAGGAGGAATTTATAACATATTAATCTCGCCAGCCACTCCCAATCTAGTGAACTGGTATTAAACTGGTTAATTGTATCTCAATAGAGACGAAGACGCAAACTGGAAACTGAATATGGATGCTCAAGGTGTTTACAGGACTTATGACCAGTCATTGGTTGGGTTAAGCGCACGCTTTAATCACAAAAATATTTGTAATCATTCTGGTCAATTCTTTGGCATATAGATAGGAATAATACTCCAGGCGGCTTCTAAAACAATACGCTAATAGGCGATAGCCTTCGCATTGTGTTAATAAAGTAGTTTGCTAAATGCTAAAAATCATTCTCCATAGATGGCGTTAGTGGGTGGATTATATGGGTTAATCTTAAAAAGATTGACATGTGTAATCAAATCTACATAGATGGCCAATTGAAACTGACATGTGAAGATAAGTATGGATTTGGAGCATATACTCGTATACAACTTCCAAAATTTATCATGCATGATCATAAAAACAAAGGTGGAATGGGGAATGTTGTAATTACATAAAGCGTGCGCTTAATCCAACCAATGACAGGTCATTAGTCCTGTAAACACCTTGTTCATC
Organism: Lepidostoma basale; assembly: GCA_022606425.2. NCBI lineage: Eukaryota > Metazoa > Arthropoda > Insecta > Trichoptera > Lepidostomatidae > Lepidostoma > Lepidostoma basale. Next base: position 46,848 of record JAHDVF020001246.1, read on the forward strand.
CATATTCAGTTTTCAGTTTGCGTCTTCGTATCTATTGAGATAAAATTTAATAGGTATTTATATTATTCTAGCAGACAATGAGTTGATGAATGACTTCAATGTAAACATTTTATAATTTTTTGTATAGCAGTTATAATTGAGCTGTTATTCAATCGTCAAGGATATTAATATAAATTAAAAACAATGGATATCGGTGTCAAATATTGTAAAGGAAATGTTGCGGTCAAACATGTTAGCATGTCTGGAACGAATGTAACCTTGGATGCAATTTACGTGAGGTCAATATTGCAGGAAATATAATTGTATTTCAACCTACTTATTGCATTCTTATCTAAATAAAATGCAGTTGTACTATTATAAATAATTAATATTTTTTATTGCATTGCGCGGTTTACGTGGCAAGAATAATATAAATCATTCACTAGGATCACACAATAAATTAAATAAATGAGTTTTTTTTCATGATTTAATTATATCTAGAGATAATAATCATAGAGACGAAGATGCAAATCGGAAACCGAATATGGTTGATCAAGGTGTTTACAGGACTTATGACCTGTCATTGGTTGGGTTAAGCGCACGCTTTATGTAATTACAACATTCCCCATTCCACCATTTTCTCTATGACCATGTAAGATAAATTTTTGGAAGTTGTATATATGTTACAAATCTATGCCTAATTTCACATGTCAGTTTCAATGTGCCATCTATGAAGATTTTGATTACACATGTTAATCTTTTTAAGATTACTCTATATAATCCACATACTAACGCAATCTATGGAGATTAATTTTAATTAAATGAGTTTTTTTAAATGAATTGAATATATATATTGGTATCCTGTGTACGTTTTTACGTCTATTTTATCGATGATGAAGGTGTAAAACCTTCGAAACTTGTCGATATAAATGAAATAAAAAGTGCCAAAAAAAAAACAACGTTTTAATTCGAATTAATATTACTGCACTTAGAATTTTTACAACACGTTAGTGTTTTATTATATTTTATGGCAGTGACACGTTTCGCCTTTCTCAAGCATTATAAAATGTAGCGAAAATCAAGCATGTCTTTGTTTATATACGCGAGTAAAACGACGCGCTTGATTTTCGCTACATTTGACAATACCCTAGAACGGCAAAAAAGACATTCCCTTAAAATATAATTAGAATACTCTTAGTGATTGTTTCTTAACAAAGATTAAAAACTTAATATTAAACAATGAAAACGAATGAAAACGGCTCTTTTCTCTAAGTTTTATTATATTTTATAGGAATGACATGTTATGCCTTTCTTAGGCATTATAAAATGTAGCCAAAATCAAGCGCGTCGTTGTTTATATACGCGAGTAAACTAACGCGCTTGATTTTCGCTACATTTGATAATCCATTAGAAAAACTAACTAACTAACTAACCATCACGCCATTTCCCCGAAGGGGTAGGCAGAGAGGATGGACCGCCATGCTGCTCTGTCCAAACATACATCTCTAGATTCTGATACATTTATACAACGTAACGTGCACGATCGTCGATTTTCCGGCTTCGAATGTGGCCGCCTTTTAGTATTTGATTAATTTGGTCATGTCATAATTTCATTGGTCTTCCTCGGCTTTTTTTTCCACTCACACTGCTTGTGTACAACTTTTTAACCATTCTACTCTTATCCATTCATTCCATGTGTCCAAACCACCTCAGGTATCCTTTTCTAATTTTATCTATGATGCAGTCATCTGCCTTACATTTCTTTCTCATTTCATCGTTCGGTATTCTATCATACAACGTTTTCCCGCACATTCTCCTTAGTGATCTCATTTCTACGGCGTTTATCCTGCTTTCATCCTTTCTTTTACCAGCTCCAAGGTTCACTTCCATACATGATTAAGAAGAGCGAAATATAATATATCATTCCCATACAATACAGACGTTTTCAATGGGATTAATTATGTATTGTATAAATCATAATTAAATAAGTATTAGGTAGGATATATGGATTGACAAATACACAATAAAGTTATCTAATAACTTTTAGTAAGATCAAATATTAATCAATGTTTCATTGTGAATTGTTTCCTTACTTGAAAGCTACAAACTTAGTTTTCCAACTAGCGGGGTCAGAGTTAACCCCATTTACCACATTGAATATTCTGGTTGGCTTATTGGGAAATTCTACGAATATCAAGTAATTATAATAGATAATATATCTGGAATATGCAGTCGGCAAGTATTGAGTTTCTTTGATCACATTGCCAGGAGAGGGCTTGGTAACCTGGAAAAAAGTATTGTCGCAGGGAGTGTTCCAGGCAAAAGAAGTAGAAGCAGATCTTCTGCGTGGTCGTGTGAGATCAAGGAGATGACGGGAGGAAACTTCTACTCGTGAGAGGATTTGAGGCGTTTTGATTTAGCCACGGGCAGTTCCATATATCACGACCCTCAGAAATGACGAAACGAAGAAAGAAGAAGAAGATAAGTGACAATGTCATATTAATTATTAAGATGTCGCTTACAATTAAATTTGAATTTTCAGTTTATTTTATTTAAAAACATAAACATTTTAGAATCTTCCAAATCGTTTATAATAACAAAATAAGATATTTTAATAAAATAAAAGTTAAAAAATGAATGCAGCGCAAATGAGAGCTTTAAGAACAACATAACGAAATGGGCGTTAAGATGGCTAGGACAATTTTTAATTTTTTATTAATGTTATGATTATTATTATTATTATTATAATTATTATTATTATAATTATTATAATTATAATTATAATTGTAATTATTGTTATTAATATTATTATTATTATTATTATTATAATAATAATAATAATTATTATTATTATTCTTATTATTATTATTATTATTATTATTTTTAATATTATAATTATTAATATTATTCTTATTCTTATTCTTATTATTATTATTATTATAATTATAATTATGGTTATTATTAACTAACTAACTAACCATCAAGCCGTCTCGTCGAAGGGGTAGGCAGAAATAATGGACTGCCACACTTTTCTTTCCTGACATATTTCTCTCGCTTCCTCAACATTCATACATCGTGTCAAGCACGCGCGTCGATTTCTCTGACTCCTCACGTGGCCGACACTCAATATTTAATTTATTTGATCGTGCCACGTTTTCCTCGGCTTCCTCTATTTCTGGTTCCATTTAAATCGTAAATATATATATTTTTACCATTCTTTCTTCATTCATTCTTTCTATATATCCATATCTTAATGATCCTTTCATTATTTTTTTCATAACACCATCATTCGCACCCCATTCACAAAAAAATATATTTTAATAAAATAAAAGTTAGAAATGAATGCAGCGCAAACGAGAGCGTTAAGAACAAAATAACGAAATGGCCATCTTTGACTTGGACACATGGAAAGAATTCATAAAGATATTATGGTAAAGAAAGTATACGTTAACGATGTATACGGACCAAAAAATGACCGAAGAAAATGTGACACGATCAAATCAATCAAATATTAAATGTCGGTCACGTGAGGACTCGGAGCAAGATGTATGAATGTACATAGCAAGATGTATGAACGTAGAGGAATCGAGAGAAGTATGTCAGGACAGAACACTGTGGCGGTCCATTCTTTCTGCCTACTCCTACGGGAGACGGCGTAACGGTTAGTTAGTTAGTTAGATAGTTAGTTAGTTAGTTATAACAAGTTTTAATTGTGATGGGAGTCCCACATTGTTGTACTTTGAGAAGAACATCTTTTAAATTCAGTACACTTTTAACGATTTTTAAATTTGGAATACAGCTATCCATTTTTAAATTTTGAGATTTTTTTTGTCGGGCAGGTAGCTAGCCTTACCCATCAAACTTCCTCCTTTTGCATCCGGACTTGAGACCGGTAATGGGGGAATTATTTACTGTCAGGCCATAACCCACGAATAGCTTTCCCATAATATACCCATGGGACATAGCGTACCAGGAAAATCGCAAAAAGATAAAAAAAATGATCTAGAATAAGAATAAATAGTCAAAAAAGAAGCGTTTGAACATTTGATCTGCACACGTAGGTCCGAGACTCCAACAACAACAACAACAAACCATCACGCCGTTTCCCCGCAGGGGTAGGCAGAAAGGCACATTCATACATCGAGTCATACACCCACGTCGATTCTTCCGGCTTCTGACATGACCAACATTTAGTATTTGATTAATTTGGTCATGCCATATTTTCCTCGGTCTACCTCGACTCCTTACTCCACTTACATCGTTAACGTATACTTTTTTAACCATTCTTTCTTCACCCATGCGCTCCATATGTCCGAACCAACGCAACGAACCTTTCATAATTTTATTCATAATACCTTCTTTCGCTCTACATTCCTTCCTAACATCAGCATTTGAGATTCTGTCGTACATCGTTCTACCACACATACGTCTTAGGGACCTCTACCGCATTTATTCTGCTCTCATCTTTCTTCTGCCAGTTCCATGCTTCGCTTCCATACATAAGGTCGACTCGCAATATTCAAATTTTGAGCGAATGGCAGAAGCATGTCCTTCTCGCACTAGCGAATATAGATGTAGTAAGATAGATACTTAAAAAGTGTATGTGAAATACAACGGCCTTCCTCTATCTAGCTCCGTTCACGTCGTTTATATATATAATACAAAAATACTATAGATTATTTTCTGATTCAAAACATGGCTAAAAGACATAATTATTTTTAATGACGTATTATGAATTAATTTTAAACAAACACACGCACTACGAAAATAAGAGGTAGTATTTTATTCTTTATCCAAAAATTTAATAAAATACAAAGATCACTGACCATTATTTAAGTCACTTTTGAAGCAATAGACTCGAGTGGGGTAAAGTTTTATATGTTTTATATACATTTTATATTTTATATACATGTAATATTACTTTTTCTTCTTCAAATGATCTATTTATTCCAACTACCTACTAAATATGATCTATTTATTCCAACTACCACTTACCGCTACTGCCATCTATTGCAAAACGGCGGAAGCAAAGTTATACACCTAATATCTTCTTCACCATTCCGTCTTCACTCATTCTTGCCATGTGTCTCCAATATTCCCTTCCAAATAAACAATGGGATTCGAGAGTGTTAACGCCTTAAACTTCAATAATAAATAATAAAATTATACCACGTGTTGCAGTATACGAGTATATGAGAATTATTATTTTATCAACCGATATGCTAATGAATGTCACTTAAATAAATTCTAACCTCTTACGTAATAGATTTTCGTCGTTTTTACGTAACATGCTTAATTCTACCAACATACATAATCGCTATGTTTATATTTATACATATATACCTAAGTTTAGTCTGCTCTACTGTTGACAAGCGTATATCATATTAATTCGATGTCCCCGTAATTATTTAGTTTCCTTTTTCTTTTACACAAATGAGACATAAAAAACAATATTTCAAAATGTGCAGGTCATTTGCGAATTATAATTCTGCCCTTAATTTTTATTCCTTGGACTCTCTCGAAAATAGGCGAACAATTAATGATATGATGTTGCTTCACAAAATCATTCACTTCAAAATAGACAACTCCGAACTTCTTTGTAAATTATTACTGAATACCCCTATGCTTCGCACAAGACACACTGCGAACCAAATATTTCACCTTCCTGCTTATCGGACTAACTACGCTCAGAGTGCGGCGGTGTACCGGACGTGCGACACGTACAATAAGTGCTTTAGTAACATCGATGTGTTCCATCTTAATGAAAGTGATTTTAAAAAAATGATTGGAGCAACCCTTCGGGGCGAATGAAATTAGTTATTCTATTGTTATATAATATTTGTGGTAGCATGTAATTGGCCTTGTTTTGTTGTCTCTATGTGTTTATACTCATATACTGTAATTGCTGTTTGTTACCCTCGATAATAAAAAATAAAATAAATAAAATAAAAATATACATTTAGGCGACTCATTTGGACACGAAACGAAACAAAAATACAATATCGATATGAAACTAAGCGATAAATATAATACAATATCACAGAAGGATTCCAAATATGTCGACGTTACTAGGCAGTACTCTTTTCAGAATTTATCTTTTTTTTTTTTATGAACACTGCCGCACTGACACTAAAAATGTCCAAATCCCCGACGATCCAATTCAACTCTTCCTACAGGCATAATCAAAGGCAGATTGGTTCTGCGTGACGGAGCAAAAAAATTGATATCGGCATAGTTAGGGGGATAATAAATGATAATATAAATCAAAAATAAGTTATTTTCTTTGAATCACTTGATTTCGCCCTACCTCAAATAACTTATTTTTGATTTATATAATATCATTTAGTATCCCTTAACTATGTAATCATTGTCATATAATTTCTTAACGAGTTTCAAGAAACGCTTTCCAATATTTCGGGACCTACCCAAATAATTATTTGTTAAAAATGTATAAAGTCACAAAAATTTTCGTTATTTATAATACCATATTCTGCTCCATTTACTTGTGTATATAAACAGCTAGAATGGCAGTGCACAATGGTGTTCTTCTACCGATCAGTTCCAGTTCCATGCCCGAAATGAAGCATGGAACTGGCAAAAGAAGGATGAAAGTAGAATAAATGCAGTAGAAATGAGATCTCTTAGACGAATTTGTGGATACTCTGTGTATGATAGAGTGTCGAATGAAAATATAAGAAGTGAATGCGGTGCGAATGATGGTGTTATGAACAAAATAATAAACTGATCATTACGATGGTTTGGACACATGGAAAGAATGAATTAAGAAAGAATGGTAAAAAAATTATACGTTAACGATGTAAATGGAACCAGAAATAGAGGAAGACCGAGGAAAACGTGGCACGATCAAATAAATTAAATATTGAGTGTAGTCCATGTGAGGAGTCAGAGAAATCGAAATGTTGAGGAATCGAAAGAATTACGAGTATGTCAGGAAAGAAAAGTTTGGCAGTCCATTATTTCTGCCTACCCCTTCGGGGAGACGGCGTGATGGTTAGTTAGTTAGTTAGTTAGTTAGAAAAAAGGCATTGTGGGTATAACCTCTAGAGATAAGTTTAACCCTTGTATAATATTGTAATTTACGCTTACCGGAATGATTCATAGAACCAGCAATTTTGATGACATTGTGAGATAGAGTAGGCATAAGACGATTCTGGAGAGACGACGTTGTGAGGATGGACCCAGCGACTCGGCACGAGAGGCAGAGAGCTGCCATCCACCAGGGAGAGAAAGTTGGACGTCCCCATGGATTAAAATTGATATCTTGTCTGAAAACATCACAAGATATATAGAAGAAGAAGAAAACAATAAAGTGTTAGAAAAACAATTTTTGTACACTATTGATTTAATATTCATAATGTTATATGGTGTTCTTGAACTGATCTATGGAAGAATCCACATATAAGGGTCGGTTCAAGAACCCTTATATTTGCATTGGATACTCTATGTTCTACATATACAGTGAAAATCTGAAGTGAATGCAGTCCGAATGAAAGTGTTATGACCAAAATTATGAAAGGATCTTTTAGATGGTTTGGACTCATGGAAATAATGAATGAAGAATGTGGTATATAAACGACGTAATCGGAACTAGAAATAGTGGAAGACCGAGGAAAACGTGGCACGATCAAATCAATCAAATATCAAATATCGGCCATGTGAGGAGTCGGAGAAATCGGCGTGCGTGCATGACACAATAAATGATTATTGAGGAATCGAGATGTGTATGTCAGGAAAGAACAGTGGGTGGACTATTTATTATGAAGATTTATTTTGTTTTATGGGAATGACATGTTTCGTCTTCCTAAGGCATTATCAAATGTAATATAATGGCTTAGAAAGTTGAATCATTTTTCTAATAGACACAGCGAGATATTCCAAGATGACTAATTATATCCAAGATCTTCTTCTTTTAACAGTTTTGACGATCTGTGACACAAAAATCATGTCTCGTCGGATGATGAGGTCCAGCTGTCCCTCCATCTCTTAGGTGGTCTTCCAGGTGGGCGGTGTCCGTAGGGGATTTCATAAGCGGCTTTATATGCAAGTCTGTCACCATCCATTCGCGCTAGTAACTTCTTCTGGATCTACTCAACTGAACGATATTCTCTATTTCGCAAGTTTATCTTATGTCTACGTTGCGTAAACGACCTCTGAGAATTTTTCCAGTAATTCATCTTAGAACCTTCATCTCCGATGTTCTTAGTAGACCCAAGGGTCAACCAAGGTTCGCACAGTGTCGGCCCGCGTCTCGACAGCGTACGTCATGATAGGTCGCACGCAGGTCTTATAAATTCTGATTTTGCTATCGATACGCATGAAAGATGATGATAGTAAAATGTCTTAATCTAATGGTTTCTTGGAAATAATAGCATGATGGTTAGTTAGTAAAATCAATGATGTACGAAGTATGCAATAAGTATGACCTTTTGATGAACGTGTCAAAGTCTAAACTTATAGAATTTGAAAAGGAAGAATGTATGAGCAAGTTTTCGATTTCGTTTAACTGGGAAGCATGTTGACAAGAGATGGCAGAATGGAGAAAGATATCGGAATAAGGGTTGGAGGTGGAAACAAAATAATCGGTGCACTCAAAGTCATAACCGCAAATAGAAATATACCGACTGAAGGAAAGATGGCAATGCACAATGGAGTTCTAGTCCCGACCCTTATGTATGGAAGTGAAGCTTGAAGTTGGCAGAATAATGATGAAAGTAGGATAAATGTCGCAGAAACGAGGTCACTAAGAAGAATCTGTGTAAAACAATGTATGATAGAATATCTAATGATGAAGAATAAAAGGAATGGTAGGCGGATGAATGCGTGATAAATAAAATTAAGAACGGGTAACTAAGATGGTTTGGACATATGGAATGAATGGTTGCGGGAAGAATGGAAAAAGAAGTCGAGGAAGGCCAATGGCGGCCATGTTCGAAGTAGGAACAATCGACGGGCGTGCATGTCACGATGTGTGAATGTAGAAGTGGCGCGAGAATTTTGCTAGGATAGAACAATGTGGTGATCCATCCTCTCTGCCTACCCCTCCGGGGAAACGGGGTGATGGTTAGTTAGTTTGTTAGTTAGTTATATGTTCTGATAGCAAAATATTTGTAGAATACTTTTTTGTTCGTTGAAGCCTTATTTACACAAGAGATCATGAAGAAATTTGACTATAAAGTTAAGAATGCGAGGTCAAGAGAAGTCCAATACGGAGATAAAAGGAACCACTCGTTGCTTTGTACGTGTTCTATCCAGGCTCTTCATTATGTGGAATTATAATTCAGAAGCGGATATATGAATTATTTATGATTTCAAAATTTCTTATTAACAAGTAAAAATATATATTTTATGTCATCATCATCAGCCGTCTGTCATCCACTGCTGAATGTAGGCCTCTCCCAAAGCCCTCTACCGCCCCCTATCTATTGCCGCTCCCATCCATCCATGTCCAGCAATCCTCTTCAGATCGTCGGTCCAGCGGGCAGGGGGACGTCCAACTCTACGGAATCCTGTACGCGGTCTCCACTCCAGAAGTCTTCCCCATCGGCTGTCGGTTCTCCGACAGATATGGCCAGCCCACCGCCACTTCAACCCGCCTATCCGTAGAGCCACCTTCATGTACTCAAACGTCTTTATGTACTCAAATAATATACACCATAAATTACACAAATCTATATCTTCTACTTTTTGTCCTGTCACGTCTCCGTGGTGCATTGGGCCTCAAGGAACCTTCTCCACCCGACTCTATCGCATGCCTGATGCCTAACATCATCCCAAGTGAGGCCTGCTGCCTTAACCTCGTCCTGCAGGGCTCTTCTCCAGGTGGCTCTAGGTCTGCCTTGCTTTCTATTTCCCCCCATAAGGGATCAGCCTAGTGCGCGTATCTATATACGAGTACATAAAACAATGTCGTGTTAGTTACACCATTTATAATTCAAAAACGGCTGGACCGATTTTGATAATCTTTGATTTGTTAAATTTGTCTCCGTCCCGAATAGCAGAATAACTATTAAAACATCGGAAAAAATTGATCTGAGTGCATCCCATCTAGCAAATATTAACAGAAAGTAGTGCAACAATGCTACGCGAATCATTTCGATTTGCTTCAATCAATCAAATCCCTTGCTGCCATGTGAATTACATTCATATCAATGTAATTGAAATACTTTTCATTTTGATTTTTGCATAATTATTGAACTTAATTCATTTTGAGTATTCATTTCAAGGTAATAAATAACTGAATTTAATTCAACATATAAGTTAACACAACATTTATTGATTCTGAGGCAGTACGATGTTCGCGGGTCAGCTTGTTAATAATAAATTAAACAACAATTCATATGAAATGGCGAAAGCGTTTCCTGGAAAATAAATCCTTGGGAAAACAAAGGAGAAAATGACTGGTATGCACACGTGAGGAAATGGATCCCTGTCATTGTACGGCCAACCCCAAGATAGACGACCCCCGGGTAGACCAATAAAGATACGGATTGACAGCTGAGAGTCGACCTCGCAAGAAACAAATTTCTCTTAAGGGGTTAGGGCAGTCAAAAGCATGAAAAAACAAGTATTTTGAATTTTTTTGGTAAGTAATTAAATTTATTTTATAAAACCAACAATATGAAATTATTATATTATATTTGAACTTGATTTGACCCAAATTTCAAAAAATATTATAAAATATAAATTATAAATGAAATAATCGATATAATTGTTGGACCCTGTTCCATAATACGGTGACCATTATAACTTCTTACAGGTTAATCTTAAATCATGGCCACAAGGCATACACTAAGAAGTAGAAGAAGAAGAAGAAGAAATAATATGAAAATACCCTGAGATGGTTTGAACATATGGAACGAGTGAAAGAGAGAAGAATGGTTAAAATATTGTATACAAGTGAGTTGTATACAATATTGTATACAATTGTATACAAGTGAGTGGAAAGAGAAGTAGAAGAGTAAGAAGGAAAGCATGGCATGACCAAATTAATCAAATATAATACGAAAAGGCGGCATCATTCGAAGTCGGAAAAATCGACGAGCATGCATGTTACAATTTATGAATGTAGAGGAATCTAGAGAGGTATTTCAGGACAGAGCAGTATGGCGGTCCATCCTCTCTGCCTACTCTTCCGGGGAAATGGCTTTATGGTTAGTTAGTTTTTTTAATTAACATAGTGTGTGATATATCTACCCAAACATGATTGGCCATAAAATCATGTACCATATTTTGCTTTGTTTTGTGAGATTAGGACATAGAAGTGGATTGAAATTAAACTGGATTAAATGTGGCCTAGATACCTTTTTGCTTTTTTTCTGGAATGGTGCATTCTCCAGCTAATGTAAGTCCTATGTGAATGGGGGGCGGGCCTAGGAATTGTTTGAGCGAAGCTGACGAAGGGGCGCCGCTGCGTCCTGTAACAGTTTCGTGTAAGCGGCGGGTAACCTTCTATGTCTTTATTTAGCTGTAAGTTTGTTCATTTGTATGTGTATTAACAATCACTGTATGTTAACCTACAATAAATCAGTACTTATTTGGCAAAAGATCCCAGATGCGTTTTTTTGTGAAATTGAGTTAAATATACCATCAGTATTATTTTTGCACACTTTATGTTTTGACAAAACGTTATAGCTGTACTTTATTTTATGTACAATTGCATTCAACCCCTATTTTTTTTAAATATACATTAATTGTTTTTAAATTAAGTTACTGATATAACTTGTAGATAACGTTATATTGCATAAATTGACATTTGAAATAAACAATTTGGAATAAAAATACAATTTTTATAAATAATTAAAATAATGTAAAAATCTTATTTTTGTTCTCCTGTAAAATTCATAAAAAAGCATTTGGGACCTTTTGCTAAATAAGTACCGAAATAAATGTAACCAAACAATTGATTATGTATAAATTAAGTCACATTGCCAATCGTTGAATAATCTGGTGGTGGTCTTGGGGATAGAACGCTTGGCTTCTGATCAAGGGGACTTGGGTTCGAGCCTGGACACGACCAGATTCCTTCATCATAATAATGAGCTATTTTTTGCTCACATTGAAGATTGTAAAATAAATTCTAATATCATTGGTTTAAATCTTTGGAGTTAGTCTTTTGAAAAAAGAATAAATTAATGTCTCTAAGCATAGAACACGACCACCGGGAAATTTGTATAAGATTTTAGAAGTTGATGACCGCCACGATACGTAATTGATTCTTTCGATAGATAATTGACTCACGAAGGCAATCATGATATTAACATAGCTACAAGGTGTGTTCTAATTGTATGTTGATACACGTTAATATTTATAAAATTTCATTCTATTATCGAACACCATTTCTCCGGAAGTAAATTAGCAGTGGAAATAAGACTTCCTATAATTAATCACTTCATTAATTATGTATTACACATAGTAATATTAATTTTCATATAATTAAACAAAATAATTTAACACCAGAACCGATTAAAATTACCGGTGTATATAATAACGAAAGTAAAATAAAACTAACAAGCATCACGCCGTTTCGCCGCAGGGGTCTGTAGACAGAATAGTCCGCCACACTACTCTATTCTCACACACCTCTCTAGGTTCCTCCACATTCATACAACGAGGCATACACGCACGTCTATTCTTTCGACTTCTAACCTTTAAGATTTTAACAATTACCTAGACTCTGTACTCCATTTACATCATTAAAGTATACTTTTTATCCATTTTTTCTCCATCCATGCGCTCCATATATCTGAACCAACGCAGCGATCCTTTTATAATTTTATTCATAATACATTATTCGCTCTATATTCCATTCTTATATCAGCATTTGAGATTCTGTCGTACATCGTTCTAACACACACATACGTCTTATGGACCTCATCTCTACCGCATTTATTCTGCTTTCATTCTTATTATGTCAGTTTCATGCTTTGCTTCCATATATAAGGGTTGGTAACAGATAAAATAAATGAAGCATTTATTATAATAATTTTGATGATGCTTCCTTAAATTGACTGATTTATAATATTTTTCAGCAAAATTTTAATTATTTATTGTTTATAGAAAAATTGGGTCAAACTCCTAATATTATATAATAATTAATTGTGATTTTTTTTTGAAATAATAAATTAAAAAATGTAGTGCTGTGTAAAGATGTTTCTCGTTCCGTTTGAATCTTAATATGCGCACCGATAGCATTGACCTTATTTTTTTTTAATATTTGCTGCGTAAAGATAGAAAGAGAGAAAGATCATGGAAAACGTAGCACCATCAAATAAAAGTAATATTAAATGTGGCCAAGTCCTCAGTCGGAGAAATTGACGTGCGTGCATGACACGATGTGTCGAGAGAAGCGTGTCGGGAAAGAATAGTTTGGCGTTCCATTATTTTTGCCTACCCCTTCCGGGAGACAGTTTGAAGGTAAGTTATTTGGTTATTTATGGACATCTGTCATCAACCTTTTTTTTTCCTCTTTCTTTTCGGTGGATTTATTGGTTTTCTTCTGCGATATAAAGATAAGTAATTTAAATAAAATAATATTCCTGTTGTCTACGAGTTTTATTTTATTTTATGTAAATGGAATGTTTATTCTTTCCAAGGCATTATAAAATGTAATATAATGGCTTAGAGGTATAAATCTTTTTTCGAAAAGACAAAATTTAGATATTCCAAGATGGCTTTTGAAATCCTTGTAATAATGTATCAATAAAATAGATTATCGAAAATAATATTTATTTAGCTAATGTTGATTTAGTTTTCCTCCTAAAGAAAGAAAAACGAAGAAAAGTAAAGGAAAACATTTTTTTTAAATAGAACGCCTGTGTTTTATTTCTATGTACGCTGAATTGAAATATGTGTATTCTTTTGACGTACAAATTTCAATTTATCTAAATAACAAAAAGCTACGCTGAAGATTTTCAGCAAGAAGTTAAATCTTGAGAAGGATAAAATAGTTTTGCCTTTGATAAAACACAAGCCATTAGTTAATTTAAAATAATAATTCTCTAAAGCAACAGACAATTAATCATGGAAGTGCTTCGTATTTAATAATGATTAAAAGTAGTCCTTAACCATGGCGAAGCATATTTAAAAATAGGTTTTTAACTAACTACATCATGTCGCCTTCTCGAAGGGGTAGGCAGAAAAATGGACCGCCACATTGTTCTTTACTGACATACCACATCTCTTGCTACTTATCTTGATTCCTCAACATTCATACATCATCTAATTAACTTAGCTTTTGAAACTAGTGGCGAAATTTCTTATATGAGTATAAAAGCAACGGTGAAAAGATTAAAGACATGTTTATAAATAGTCCATTGTTTTGGTAAAAGAAACACTATGATACTTTAATATAACAAACTGTTAAATTATAAAAAAAAATTGTTTTATGTTCACAATTGCATTTTTATTTTACGCGACAGCTGTTTCGTCAACCTATGTTAACATTATCAGTTTTCAATAATATATCAAATGTCAAATTTTCGTGATTTTTGAACCTTTTTGTGTATTTGTTCCTATGTCAATTTGAATCATTTATTGATATAATTTTGAAGTTCTTGCTGGAGTTGAGTTAGGTACCTAATTATTTTAATTAAAAGAACGGTTAGTTGCTATTTATAGAAGAAAATATTAAAGATAGAAAATATAACAATACAAAATAATAATAATAATAATGTACTTAGGAAATTGAAAATAACTTTGTTTAATCCACTAATTATTAAAAATATATCTAAAAACACGACACGTTTCGGAGCATGCCTCCATCTTCAGGTGTAAATATGTAATAAAAACTAAACAAATAAAGACTAATATATTCGTCTTTCTTTGTTTAGCTTTTATTATATATTTACACCTGAAGATGGAGGTATCCTCCGAAACAAGTCGTGTTTTTTAAATATTTTTTTAATAATTAGTGGATTAAATAAAGTTATTTTAAATTTCCTAAGTACATTATTATTATTATGTTTTCTATTGTTATATTTTCCATCTTTAATATTTTCTCCTATAAATAGCAACTAACCGTTCTTTTAATTAAAATAATTAGGTACCTAACTCAACTCCAGCAAGAACTTCAAAATCATATCAATAAATTATTCAAATTGGAAAATATGGAATTCCACAGTGTTAATGCCTTAAATGCGTTTAAAAAAAATAATAAAAACATTAATTAATAGAGTCAAAAACGATGAAACATAAAAAATTAAAGACAAAAAACAATAAAAGGAAGTAAGTAACATTTTCTATTACCTCTAAAAAATGTCGCAAGGCGCCATGTTGCATTTACAACAGCAACCTATCAAGTCTAACTCTCTAGCGTCCACGAGAGGTCTTTTAAAGACCCCGCGAACCCCAGGCAATGTGACACATATTACTTAGTTCTATAGCAGATAGAGAGAGGGCGAATGGCGAGCTTCCAGACCCATAAAACTGGATACACCCAGTTAACGGAAGGTAACCCCGACAGAAAATCCTCCAGAGAAGGCAAGAGGATACCACTCTGGATATTTTTCCCCAGCTCATCACCATGAGGCCTACTCAAGGGTGATAGTCAACGTTAGGGAGACCTGACAAGACACAGAAATAAGAAGAAGATTACATTAATAAGAACGGTGGCAAAAGTCGTATGTAGTATTACTTTTTTGCTAGATTGTATAAGGGAAAAGTTTTTAATGTACTATATACTAATGGGGAAAGTGCTGGACTTTTTATAGAAATTGGCTAGCTACATATTGTACTTTCTTAATTTGACTATGGACGACTCTTAGGGGGCACTTCAATCCGACAAAATTCCATCAAGAAGTCAATTTCTTTTGTCGTGCCTTCCCCTTGAAAGTATCATTTACTGAAGCTGATAATTGAGGGTAACATCGAGCAGAAGCATATCATGGCTGGGAAACATCAAAAACTCATTCACGTTTCGAATGACAGGGGTAAAATGAGTGGTCACACACATTCGATGGCTCTGCTTTATGTCTAATCCAGCACTGTTATCATTATCAGTGTCGGATTAGCCATATAGCAGAAGTACTAAGTGCTACGGGTCCCTCGCCCTTTGCAGGAAATGTTTAGCTAACAAATTTCGGTTAAAATTTTCGTTTAGATCTAACTTTTTACAGCAGAGATAGATTTTATGATAAATTCTTGGTTTTTATTATTCTCGTTATAGCGCAGACGTTATGTATAAATATTGAAAATCAATAAAATATGACAATAAAGAACATTATGGCGGTCCATTATTTCTGTCTATATTTGCTACAGGGACCGCACTGGCTTAATCTGGTTCTGATGGATATGCAGAGAAGAAGAATAATTTATTTTACAAAGTTAAGATCTTACGGTTTAGTCTGCAACAAGCCCCACTCGTTCCCTCCACTCAGTTCTGCCTCCAGCCAGTCTTTTCATATTTATGTAGCTGCCACAGTACATGTCTCTTATCCCTTGGTCTAGATAGGCATCTCTTGGGTGGCCTCTGCAATTTCTGCCCTCAACCATTCCTTCTGCGATAGTAATAAAAGAAGAAAAACAAATGAAACAAATTAGCACAGTTGTTTTATCTTTAACACATATTATGCGGGAGACGAGTTTCACAGTCCTTAACCACTTCAAAACTGTAAGGCCACTGGTGGCCGCTACATAGGCGCACCATCAATACCGTAAGGCCACTTTGCATTAAAAATGATTCCTGTACTAATTAAAAAAATAATAAAAATATTGTGACAATCGATATCAATACATTATCTCTGCAAGAAAAATGAACCTTCTGACGTGGGTCGATCTTACTAAAAAAAGGATTTTTGTAGAAGTCGAGCTCTATAGTTACCACTTATGGTGAGATTGATATAAAGGATCAAAAGGATATCACTTGAAGGAATTAAATTTCAAGTGATAATATGCAAGAACCTATACAACATACTTTGATTTTTTTAATGTTTGCTTTCAATAAATATATTTTTTATAAAAATGTAAAAATTATATTTATTTATCCCTGAAACCCTGTGACAACCTTGAAAGAAAAATCAAGTATACGAAATTTCGATAATGCAACTTGAAATTTTTTAAACGATTGTCGATTTATTTTTCAAATGATATTGAAAAAGTATACAGCTCTGCAGATGTTGTTACAACGGACACGTCTCTACCATTGTTGTTAGAGGGATAAAGAAACCGTTTTATTTTGTCTCAAGGCCACGAGCAGGTAGCCGCTACACAATAAAAACTTATAACACGTCCTTACTCCATGACAGACCGAATGAGACTATTTTAAAGATGGCGCATCGAAAAAAACGACATTACCTATGGGTACCCCTAATATCACGGTACTAAAACGGTTAATTTGCGGGAGACTGTAATTACAATTAGCAATATTTTTGCCGCTTTCAGTCCTGCCTATTCATTATCATCATCATCAGCCGTCTGTCATCCACTGCTGAATGTAGGCCTCTCCCAAAGCCCGCCACCGCCCCCTATCCATTGCCGCTCCCATCCATCCATGTCCAGCAATCCTCTTCAGATCGTCGGTCCAGCGGGCAGGGGGACGTCCAACTCTACGGAATCCTGTACGCGGTCTCCACTCCAGAACCCGTCTTCCCCATCGGTTGTCGGTTCTCCGACAGATATGACCAGCCCACCGCCACTTCAGTCCGCTTATCCGTAGAGCCACCTCAGTCAACTTGGTTTGTTGTCGAATAAATTCGTTTCTAAATCTGTCCCTCAAGGTTATTCCAAGCATGGCTCTTTCCATGGCGCGCTGGGCAACCTTGAATCTGTAGACTAGACCTTTTATCAATGTCCACGTCTCGGCTCCGTACGTCATGACTGACAAAACGCACTGGTTGAAGACTTTAGTCTTGAGGCATTGTGGTATATAGTGACATCTGTTGAATTTTCGTTAAAGCAAATTTTCTCAATATATTCCTAATTTTTTTTTATCGTAAAGATTAATAATGTTTTAATGATTTATATGCCGTCGCGATTATTACGTTACGCAAACGGAATACGCCCGCGTCACTCATTTACTTACGTTCGATCGGCCCCGCATGAGATGGGTTAAAATGTAATACCTTTGTGAAGAGTTATGCTATGCTAAATAAGTTCTTATGTAATATATATGATAGTATGTAGCGGTCACTAAGAGATATATTCATATTTATATATGCATTGCATTTTTTTCACAACTTAAATTCCACAATTGAGGTCAAAGAGACAAGCGTATAAGTCATTTATGTACGGAATTACACAATTGTTGTATTATATGTATTATACAATACATAATAAACCAGTTATTATATTATACATACATTTTATTGTACGCGATACTTTTGACTCAACAATGAATGAAGAAAACAGATAAATATATTTCGTTTTAATATAATTGAATCGTTTATACTTTCGTCTGTGTCGGATGGGTTCAGTGCGATTTATCAATTTGTCAATGTGGATTTAGTTACACTTCAACATTATTACTGTTAAAATTTAAAACACTTATAATATCACAATTTCTTTTTATTCACTGAGAGTGTCGCGACAGCTGTATCGCCAACCAATGTTGGCATCATCAAGTGTTACAATTAACTAGCATATTGTAAATTGTGAATTATAACAGTGTTTTAAATTTTAACAGTAACAATATTTTCTTTCATTTATTCAAATACTTTTTTGAAGCCAAAGTATTATTTGTATTATTATATAAGGTTAACCTCAATTTAATACGAATGAATTTTTTAATACGAATTGAATGTATGATTTGATAATGCCTTTTAGAATGTATGATTTGATAAAGAAAACAAATTTTTAAATTGGATGGTTATTATGAATGAAAACGTCTGTTTTCTACAAGTTTTATTATAATTTTCCCGAATGTCACGTGTCGCCTTTCTAAGGCATTATCAAATGTGTTCTTAGTGTTATGTTTCTAATCCGAATTAATTATTGCATTTGCAGTTTTACATGTTCTTTATTGTTTCTTGAACAATGATGTAAAACTACATATTAAATAATTACAACGAATGAAATTTACTAAACATGCATCAGGCCTATAATGACTTACGGAATCGAAGCAAGAGCAGACACTGTCAAGATAAAACATCTCCTAAGAGTAGCAGAAGTGAAAATATTGCGATCTATCGTGTGTAGAACCCTTTGAGAGAGAGGAGAGACTGGAAATGGAGAGACTCACTGATCCTAAAAAAATTACACAGTGATATTCTGTAGAAAGAGAAGACGATTCTGGAGGGACCACGTTGAGAAGATAGACCCAGCGAAGATTCCCATGATCGTGATGCGCGAGACTCCAAAGGGCCGCCGACCACCAGGAGGAGTACGAAAGAAATGGAGAGAATGCTGCACGTCTTCGTCACAGGATGAAATTTGATTTCCTGGTAGAAGAGGTAGAACGTCTGTTTTAAAGAAGTTTGATGATAACATTGATAATTCCTTAGCATGGCTTTTTAAGTAAAAAAAAATCTCTATAATTTTTTTTTTAATAACTTTATATTATGGACTCTAATAATAGTCAGACGAGCCATTTACGTCATAAATAATCGAGTATCAATAATGAAAGACCTCTGAATCGAGTAAATAAAAACTTTATAAGACTTTCAGCGAACTAAGGTGATGATACACCATAGAAGTGCGTCTCATTGTTAGCAGTACGGAAAGATACATTGCATTTACTGCCGTTCTTGTAACTAGAGACGAATAAAGATACTTTCAGTAAAAGCATTTTGGTGTTCGGTGAAACAGCACAGCGAAATGCTTTTAATGAGCCTTACATTTGCCTGGAGATCCAATGACCGATTAAAAGATTTGTAATTTAGACGTATATAAAAAAAATACTTCAGAATGAAAGAATAACCAACCCTGGTTGGGATTTAGGCATACATATAAGATGATATATACGAGTATATACAGGGTTATTGGTTATTGAATACATTCCTTCTAGGAGGTTGTAGGGGAGGTTATTTCCGATGATTTATGTCATGTAAGGCATAATGCAAAAGTGAACCATTTTTGAGATAAAACGAATTTAAGTTTTTTGAAATTTATCGAGGTCATGTGTTTTAAAAAATTATAAAAAAAACTATTAGTTGCAATAATTTTTTTTATTTTTATCAATTAGTGAAACCACGGGCATTAATTATCAATACAAAAACTGGATCTATCTGTCCACATTAGGAAATACCAGACGGAAATATCAAACATTCAAATTATTTTTATTTACAAATCATAAAAGAAAGGCGATTTAAAAAAAATAACCACTTATAATTTTATCGTGAAATTTCGAGAGAAGGATGGAGTGCCGCATCAGTAAAAGTGTGACAGTCCATTCTTTCTGCGCACCCTTTCGGGGAGACGGCGTGATGGTTAGTTAGTTAGTTTAATTTTTTCGTGCAGATTATTTTAAAAACATCTACATAATTTTCGTTTTTAATCGAGGTATTTAAATTTAACATTACACTAGAAGTAAGTAGAATTTCGTCTAATTATACAAATCATCAAAATGTTGAATTACGTAACTAAATATAGAGAGAGTATAGAGGATTTATAGGCATTTGATACGAAAAAGAAGAAGATGGATATTAAAAGTAGTAGCAACTTATAATAATGTCATATACTAGAGTAAGCACTGACCTCGAAATGTGTATGGAGTTGAGGTAATTCTACTATGAAATAGTATGTGTTTTGACAATTAATTTAACTTTTGAAGATGTTTACCTCTAGTGCTTTAATAGCATTTCCGTGCACGCGTATCTTAATTATGTTATTCTATTGTCTCGTTTATTCACATGTCCTTGTTAACTCAAATTACTTCCGAGTTAAGATCAAATCCATTGTTAACTGTTAAACTTGACACTGAAATAAATTTATTAAAATATCATACAGTATCTATCGTTTATCGCGGTTAATCTGCTAAGTAGGATTCTTTAATAATGCATTGAATATTTTTGAATTCAGCGCACTGAAAACCTATTTTAGATACTTTAAATAAACAATGGAAAGAGCGATGTTAGAAATAAACCTATGAAACAAAGTCAATATTGATACGGTAAGAGAAAAAAACAAAGGTCGCTGACATCATCTACCGGGAAGCGACTTTAAAGTGCCAATGGGCAGGTCAAGTAGCCAGAAACTCGGACGACAAATGGACAAGAAGACTGCTGACTTGGGGACCGTGGTCGGCAAAGAGACGTGCAGGGCGACTACGGTAAAATGGTGACCTGAACAGACACATCGGAATAACCTGGAGACAGTCTGCACAAGATAATGACGTGGAAGCGAATGGAGAAGGCCTTTGTCTAGGAATAGACGAGAATAGGTTGAATGAGAAAAATAATAAATAAAGCTTTAACATTCTAGCATTCTAGTAATATTTTCATGCCATCTTCACAACTTTTGAGTTTATTTATCGCGACATGTTTTGTAGGTTTTATACGTTCAAATCGGGAGAACGATATAAACTGTTTTTATCGTTCTCCCGATTATGAATATGTAAAACCTTCGAAACACGTCTAAAAATATAAAAAATCATCATTATGGAATTTCAAAAAGTTAAATAAATCCTTAAGTATCAGTAGGTAATTATTTTGAATAAATAAAAAAACTGTCTACCTCACCATTACTCCGTTTCTCTTAAAGGGTGGTAAGGATTATACACTATTTTACTTTTTTATTATGACACACATTTCAAGCATCGCAGAGTTATCAATAGAGTTTCACTTTCTCCTGAATCGTAACCATCTTCCTCCGATGCTTTGTTGTATCGTCAGAAAGTTTAGAAGAAGCAGCACGTTTAGGAGTCATCGTAAAACTTAGATACATGTTTTCGGAAATAGTAAACACTTACACTTTATTAATTTGAAAAGAAAATGTTAAAAAACAGATTCACTTTTAATATAATAATTTACGTTCATATGACACAAAAAATAAAGTAATAAATAACAAATTTCCAATGTAATTTGTTCAGTGTTTGATATAAAGTATAAACACTACATTCGTATAAGCTTGCTTTCATATTTTCTTGGAATTAATATTTGGTTGAGACGTAATTAAATCGCGACAGAGTGAAGCTGCGAAAGTCGAAGCGCTATATGGCAAGGGATTTCTGTATATGCAAGTTAGAAAAATACAGTGTCTTGTGTAATATGCTTTTAG
Source organism: Lepidostoma basale (assembly GCA_022606425.2). Taxonomy (NCBI): domain Eukaryota; kingdom Metazoa; phylum Arthropoda; class Insecta; order Trichoptera; family Lepidostomatidae; genus Lepidostoma; species Lepidostoma basale. The sequence goes on from JAHDVF020001246.1 coordinate 68,994, forward strand.
AAAGAAAAAAATCACCCTGACTTACTAACCTTTCAGTCGCTTGTCGTCACTGCCCCCTATCCATCGCCACTATCTTCCATCCAAGTCCAGGAATCCTTATAATATCGTCGGCCCAACGTATAGGTGGATGTCTAACTCCAACAATCCTGTGCTCGGTCTCCACTCCAGGACCCGTATTCCCTATCAGTTGTCGGTTCTCAAACAAATTTGGTCAGCCCACCGCCACTTCAGCCTGCGTACCCTAAAAAAAAATCGCTAACAATTATGAAAATATCCTTTTTATACGTACTTTTTTTCTTTCAATAGATTCTAATCGTCCTCTCTTAGGCCCAGGGTTTTTCTTCAGGAATGTGAATAGATCAAGATATCTTTTATTAAACATCAACATCCAATAATTAATATACATGAAAACATCTGTTTTCTAGGAGTTTTATTAAATTTTATATGGAATGACATATTTCGGCCTTATAAGGCATTATAAAATTAATGGCATTAAGAAATTAATTATTTAATATGGAGTTATGCATCATTGTTCAAGCAACTATAAATAATCAACACAAGTCTTAGGTAATATAAAATTGTACAGCATCCGCACAGTTGTTGATTATTTATTCAGCTAGATAATACTAAATTAAATAGCATCCATTATTGATAGTTTCTATAGCAAGCACTATCATAACCTTAAAAATATATTCATGGCTTCTGTGTATGTCATTCACTTGATTTTCCGAGTTCCACGTCTTTCACTGTGTCACTCATAATACAATAGTTTTTAAGAATGCAAAGATATGTAAAACACTTTAAAACCGTCAGAAAATATTACACTGAGGTTATGTGTAAACATTACGACATTTTGGATGCACTTAAAATATATAATGTTGCCATTTCGTTAATGCGGGAATTGAATTTATTGTTACCCACTTTGTCTGTGATCCGACTCTTCTATACACGTGTCAGTTTATTATGAAAAAAACTTAACCTGCAATCGGATAAATACTTTAAATTAAAATGTTGAACTGTAGAAGAAAATTGTGTTCTATAGAAGATCGACGTTCAATTTAAAGAGAAGAAATTGAAGGTTTACTCAAAACAGCTTATACGGAGGTATGAAATTTCAATATTTTATTTCAAGGATCTTAATTTTAAATAATGATTAAATAATTTAAATAATTCTTTTACCAACCCTTATGTATGGAAGCGAAGCATGGAACTGGCAAAAGAAGGAAGAACGTAGAATAAATGCAGCAGAAAAGAGATCTCTTAGGCGAATGTGTGATACTCGGTCTATGATAGTGTCGAATGAAAATATAAGAAGTAAATGCGGTGCGAATGATGGTGTTATGAACAAAATAATAAATGGATAATTAACATGGTTTGGACATATGGAAAGAATGAATATAGAAAGAATGGTTAAAAAATTATATGTTAAAGATGTAAATAAAACTAGAAATAGAGGAAGACCTAGGAAAACGTGGCACGATCAAATAAATCAAATATTTAATGTCGGCCATGTGAGGAGTCAGAGAAATTTAGGCGCGTGCATGACACGATGTATGAATGTTGAGGAAGCAAGAGAAATATGTCAGGAAAGAAAAATGTGGCAGTCCATTCTTTAGTTTGTTAGTTAGTGAATTTTAAATAACATATGTTGCCTAACTTGATAATCATCATCATAAGCACGATCCAGTGTGAGCTTTGGCTAGATCCAGAAGTATTCTCCATTATAGTTTGTCTGCTGCCTTTGCTCTCCATTTTGTAATGTGTAATGTAAATGTGTCAGCACTGACAGAGTCTATCCATCGCATCTTGGGCCTTACTGGTCTTATTCGTCTTTGTGACGTGGAGAGAGTGAAGCATTTTATAGGATATCGTCATTCATTATTTTTATGTGACCAGCCCATCTCAAGCGCTCTACCTTGATGGAACTGACCTCGTTGAGCTCTATTGTGTATAGCTCCCTGTTGTATCGGCTACGATACCCATGATGATCTCTCAAATGGCCATATACTGTTCTGAAAATCCTTCTTCTAAATCAGTGGTTCCCAAAGTGGTCTATATCGACCCCCAGGGGTCGATTTCGATATTGCAAGGGGTCTACGACAATTGAAAAAAAATGGGGGTCTATGAGATGTAAATGGAGGTCTACGAGATGGTTCAATTAAATTGAAGCCGAATATTAAAATTTTGATATCATAGCACCAGGCTCATCTCTTCTATTAGAACATTGATTTTTTATAAACTAACTAACTAACCATCACGCCGTCTCCCCGAAGGGGTAGGCAGAAAGAATGGACTGCCATACTTTTCTTTCCTGACATATTTCTCTCGCTTCCTCAACATTCATACATCGTGTCATGCACGCGCGTCGATTTCTCTGACTCCTCACATGGCCGACATTCAATATTTGATTTATTTGATCGTGCCACGTTTTCCTCGGTCTTCCTCTATTTCTGGTTCCATTTACATCATTAACATATAATTTTTTTACCATTCTTTCTTCATTCATTCTTTCAATATGTCCAAACCATCTTGATGATCCTTTCATTATTTTGTTCATGACACCATCATTGGCACCGCATTCACTTCTTATATTTTCATTCGGCACTCTATCATACACAGAGTATCCACACATTCTTCTAAGAGATCTCATTTCAACTGCATTTATTCTACTTTCATCCTTCTTTTGCCAGTTCCATACTTCGCTTCCATACATAAGGGTCGGTAGAACATTGATTTTTTATTTTATGTAAAAATGTTGAATTAGCATTTTGTTTCGTTTTAATTAATAATTGTATGTCTAATTAATAATTAATAATTGACAATACGCACATATCAGGGCTTGTTAAGTCTGGTTTCTTCCAACTGAGACAGCTAAAGCACATACGGAGATGTTTACCTGTTGGTGAAGCTAGGACCCTCGTAAATTCTTTTGTAGTGTCACGGTTAGATTATTGCAACGGAATGTACGCTGGATTGCCAAATAATCAATTAAGCAGAATACAAAGCGTATTTAATGCTGCTGCCCGATTGATTATGGGGCAACAAAAATACTGTCATATCACGCCGCTCCTGAAGGACCTTCATTGGCTTAAAATCCGAGAGCGAGTAAAATATAAATTGTGTTTGACAGTGTTTAAGGCTCGACACCAGAGAGCGCCAGCGTATATATCGGACCTCTGCGTGACACCCATGCCAACGGAAAGGCAACGTTCACTCCGATCAGTAGAAACAAGTGCAAACAACATAGCGATTCCAGTCAGAGCCAATAAAGCATGTTTCTATGATCGTGCTTTCAGCGTTGCGGGTCCGTTGGCGTGGAATAGCCTCCATGTTAGTATTAAGTATGAGGATAGTGACGTTAAATTTAAGAAACATCTGAAGACTGCACTGTTCGGTCAGTCATTTCCTAGTGCGCCCTTGGAGTAATTGATTTTACAAAACGGCGCACTTATAATACAAATCATCATAATAATAAATAAATAAATATGTCTAAATATTATAGTCCATTGTTGGTCGAAATACTGTGATACTTCAACACAATAAACTGAACATTAAATTTACAACTCTGTGTCAGCTTCAAAACTAATTTTATAATTATAGATGAATTTGTAAAAAAATCAATATTAGGAAAGCAGGGGGTCTACACAAAATATAAGAAATCGGCAAGGGGTCTACGGGACAAATAAGTTTGGGAACCTTTGTTCTAAATGTTGCAATGGATCCCTCTAGAATTTTCGTCATTACCAGGTTTAGGAGATTTTTTTCAGAACTGGCTTTATCAATGTCTTGTACAATATGTTTTAATTTTGGCATTATCAAATATAACATTTGACACTACTCCAGCTAGGTGAAACGTGTCACTGAAAAAAAATATAATATATTTTATTGCTAAAATAACATGACGTCGCTGACGATCCTTGTCTGAAAACTGAATTGGCCAAGGTTTTCCTTATTTTTTCAAAAATTTCTTGTGTTATGCTTTTACATTTATTTTTCCTGCTTTTTCGAAATGCCATTATATTGATGTGTTTATTTGTATGTTCAAACGTATCCGTATGATTCGTTTCAATGTATTAGAGGTTTTATTATTTGTAAACATTAAACAATTTCTGAATAAATTTTTTCGTCTTCTTTACACGAGTAGTTAAAGAGTCAATAATAATAGTTTTTCTAATAAGCGTATATAATTTAAAGTAAGTAAACAGTTTTCGGGGATTTGGTAGAAGGCAGCTGTCCTGGCTGCGGAACATCAAAGAGTGGACAGGAATAACAAGAGTTCAGAACCTGTTCCAAGTGGCGCAGGATAGAAATGCCTTTGCTGCAGTGATTGAGGCGACGTTGAGGCGACCTGACACTAAACCCTATATTTAATATGGAGTTTGCACTGTGATGAATTATGAACAATGATGTAAAACTAACTAAAAACTAACTAACTAACAATCACGCCGTCTCTCCGAAGGATTTTTATCGCTTCCTCAACATTCATACATCGTGTAAAACTCCATATTAAATCATCAATAAAAATGTTAACGTCTGTTATCTAGAAGTTTTATTATATTTTATGTAAATTACATACGAGTATTTCGCCTGTCTTAGACATTATCCATTGTCTTGACCGAAAATTTGATTATGTCTTGAATATTTGATAATGTCTATAGTGTTTCAATCAAAATTATTTTAAATACTTGTTTAATTTGTTTAAAATAAATATATTTTTAAGAAAACGGCAAAGTTTTGGTCGGTAACCTTTAAATCGTATTTATTAGCCATTGCCCTGACTACGTGGGTTTAAAATATAAAATAAAACAATTACCCAATATATCGCTTTTAATTTGCAAATTATACAAATCCATTCGTTTTTATTACAAACAGGAAAATGTGACTGAAACTTGTTGAAGTTTGATTGTTATAAAAATCACATTAACATTTTTTATTGCTAGCTCAACTATTTGATTGAATACTAATATCGAGATGTTCCGGAATCTTTTCTCTCTCCATTGGCAAAATCTGTACATGACCAAAATCGATTAATATGTATTCAATTGTTTGCTTATAACGACTCTTATGTATGGATATCGGTGTTGAACTAATAAAACTCTCAATTGATAATATAACTAACTAACTAACTAACAATCACGCCGTATCTCTGAAGGGGTATGCATTAAGAATGGACTTCCACATTTTTCTTACCTGACTCTCTCGCTTACTCATTCATACACCGCGTCGCGTCGTGCACGCGCGTCAAATTCTCCGACTGCTCACATTTAATATTTAATTTATTTGATGGTGGGACGTTTTCTTTGTTTCCTCTATTTCTAGTCCCATTTACATCGTTAACATATCCATTTTCACCATTCTATTTTGATAATATCAATTGTTTATTGTTATTTTTTTCTAATATTTCATGATCATCCATACATATCATCCCTCGTTCCAAATAGAGCAGGCAGAGAAAACGAGGGAAAAGAGCGTCAATGGACACGGAAGATTGGAGGAAGTGATCGAAGCTGTCGATCGACGCTCCGTCCTCTTCCATCGCCGTGTAACTGACCTACCTTCTGGATCCCCGCCGAGTCCTCTCGTGCTTTAGCGGCTCCAGGCTTCTCGTGACCATAGCTCACCAGAAGGCGGATCCAGCGATGCCGTCGATCGGGGAAGGTAACAAGTCGGAATGCGCAAATAAAAGTATAGCGCGCTTATAACTAAACTCTGAAATAAGCGGTGTTCGCCGAGCGCGGCTCCAGCCAAGGGGGCAAGCCTGCGCGAAGGGTAGGAAGAAGCAGAGGCTTGATGATAGGGAGCTCTCTCGTCCCTGACGCTGCGGTGGCTGTCAAGACGGGGGTGGTGGCCGAGGGGGATGACCACGGCTCTCTCGTTTTCCTCGGAGAGGAATGCAGCAGGACGACGGCATCATGATATCGTGGACCGGTCCCGACTCTCTCTCACTCTCCGAGGCTCTTGGCTTCTTGGGGCGGGGGCGGTGACCGGTACTTTCTTCTTGGCGACGGTGCGCGTCATTAGGCACAATTTGGCGTGCTTTCGCGTGACGCACTTTGTTTATTTTATTTAAATATATATATTTTTTTTTATTGTCAATATTCACCACTTTGTTATTTGTTCGTCTTTATTAGTCCTCACCGCGTAGTATAACATTGCGAGGAGGCAATTCAGTACACTTCACTTACAAACTTATAAAGTAATTTTTATTTATACAGAACACTTCGATAATGAAACGAAAGAAATAGTACGAACATCACTAAACACATTCTATAGACAAAACAGTCGTCACATGAGATTTTCTGCTTATTTGCAATTTACATGTATATTATTCCTTTTTTAAATTTCAAATTCGAATGTCTGTGAATGTGTGTTGTTTACCTGTTTCCAGCTGGAAAATCATAATATTATTGTGTTGGTACCTAAGCAGGGAGATAAATCCACAGAAAAACGATTTTTTAATGGTGATTTCGGTTTAAACCAGTTTTTATTTTGCGTTTATGCTCACTCAATACATATAATATGTGAATACAGAGTTACGCATTTGTTAGCTAATGGTTTCGACTAATTGCCATCTACTTATTGTTCCGAATTTATGATACTAATAATCATTGCGAACCTAAAACGTAAACAAAACCCGCGTAAGGCCTATATTGACATTTGGCATTGAGACCAGAGCGGATACCACAAGAACGAAGGCTAAAGTGCGGGTGGCAGAGATGCGGACGCTGAGGACAATAGCAGGAAAGACTCTTTGAAATAGGGTGAGGAACACAGCAATCCGTGTAGTCTGCAATGTGAAAGAATCACCAGATGGGGCAGACGACGAAGAAGACACTGGAAAGCGCACGTGCAGAGGATCGATCCCTTCAGAATCCCACACGTTGTGATGCATCAGATTCTTGCTGGCTACCGTTCCCCCGGAAGACCGCCTAAGACATTGTGAGATAGCTGGGAGACAACTTCGCAAGAGACGCCAGCCTGACTACAGGAACAGGCTTAAGGTCTAAAAGGAGAAGAAAAAGAAGAATAACCTACAATAACCAATTCAACGAACTTCATGTTGTCTTTACCCTGCTATAAACAATGCAAAGCAGGAATATGTGTTTTAATGGTAAAACGCATCATATCTCAAAGGACGTTAGTTCCAAAGACTAAACAAACATTTAACAATATTTGCCTCTTTTAAAAACTGTGTATACTCATAGTGTTTAGAAATATGGTATTGGACATTAAGATTTTTAAGTCACATTGAATTCAAACAATACACATATTAAAACCAGTGGCGGTTTTCCCATAGAAGCCCAGAAGTCCGGCTTGCGTAAGAAATTTTGAATTAAAACCTCTTCTGGCTTATAGAGGTTCAGGTCTTGTGGCTATTCCTCTTACGTCTGATGGGAACATTGTTGGAAGGTGATTTGGTGGGTTGTTGGTTTATGCGATAGCATTATTACTTAGATTTGGGGGTTTTGATTCAAAATTTCTTACGCAAGCCGGGCTTCTGAGCTTCTATGGGAGTACCGCTACTGATTAAATCGCAGTGATGTTAAACAAGTATAAGGAAAACATACATCACTTAACGTATTCTTATCCTTTCAGGTCCAGCGGTCCAGCGGGCAGGTAGACGTCCAATTCTACGGAATCCTGTTAGCGATCTACACTCTAGAACCTGTTGTCCCCATCGGCTGTTGGTCCTCCGACAAATGTGGACACCCCATCGCTACTTCAGCCCGCCTATCCTCAAAGCCACTTCAGTCAACTAGGTTTGTTGTCGTATAAATTCGTTTCCAATTCTGTCCATTAATATCGTCTATACGAGTATTCGCCTTTACTTTGTGTTGTGGATTCATATTTGAATAAATATAATTACACTTTGTATTACAAAACCTTATTTAACTAAACACGGGCATGTTTCGGTTACAATTAATCATCATTGTACACAATTTTAACAAATAAAATAAAAGGGGGTGGAGTTATGTTAAAAAAGGTGGAGGAGGTTAGTACTCGTACATAAGTGACCACTCTGTTTTTATTTTATTTTTATAATGTACATTAATAAAATTTGCTTGTAACCGAAAAATTTCTATGTTTAGGAAAATAAAGTGTTGTAATACCAAGTGTAATCAAATATATTTTAAATCTGTCCCTTGAGGTTATTCCAACCATGGCACTTTTCATGACGCATTACGCTATCTGGAACTTATACAACAGACCCCTTAGCTCCGTGCGTCATGGCTGACAAGACGCACTTGCTTTGATCTTGAGGCATTGGGGAGGCGAATATTTGAGAGGCGAAGATAAATATGACGCAGTTTCCCAAAAGGCGTTGTTTTTAATATTATCAAATAATTTTACTGAAATCTCTTAATGGATGTTCATTTTAAATAATAAAACAACAACATGTTGTTTTTTTTACGAACTACATCAACTTGTCTTTATTTCGACAGCAACCGGTTACTGGAGTTACCAGTCTGTCGATGTCAGCGAGCCTAGCGAAACCAAAAAATGGAAGTATTGTAGTTCTTAAAAATCTTCGTTTTATTTGAATATTATTGTTTTTTCTAAATTTTTAAATCATTGTTCAAGTTATAATAATTACAAAAGTTGAATATCGACAACTCTTACACTTACATCATTTAATTAAGGTATTCTATGTTACATGAAAAATAACTTTTTCGCATTTATGTTACTAAAAATAATGACGAATTTTTTTATGAATTAAAATACTTTTTTTAAGGATTAATTGTATCTCAATAGAGACGAAGATGTAAATTGTTTTTCTGAGAACAGAATATAGTGGTGGAGGGGCTTATAGAATTTATGACCTGTCATTGGTTGGGTTAAGCGATCGCTATATGTTAACAACATTCCCCATTCCGCCCTTCTTACGAACACCAAGTTTGACAAATTTTTGGAAGATGTATATGTGCTATATTGTTGGGAAACACTTCACATTTTTTAGTTCAATCTACACTAGCGCCATCTATTAAGATTAGGTGTAAGCAAGCAGGAAATCTTTATTAATGTAATGTGAAAGGCAATGTAATTATCATACAGTGCTAGACAACGCCTGGAGATGGCTCTCCAATTTTTATGCTTGCAATGGGTTGCTCTGTTTTTTTCCACTTTTGAGTTTATTTTTCTCGACATGTTAAAAAGGCTTTACACTTTTATCATCGGTAGAACGATATAAACAGTTTATAACGTTCTCTCAATCCTGATGGTTTAAGCCTTCGACACAAAATCGTCATTATGGAACTCCACAGTGTTAACATCTTAAATTTATCTCAAAGTTTGAATAATTGTTATCCTTTATATTACATTTACGAGAGAGACTAACATAATAATTATAATAAATTGGGCAGGAAATGTTTTAGCACATTTTATGGTTTTTCACAAAGCTTTCTAATATGCAGTGCCGCACAGAGCTTTTCAGTATAATAAAAATGCACGCCGTGTTTTATTACTATAAGCTCTGTTTTTACGAATATATTTTTAAACTAGACTTTTTTTAACGAATTAAAATCTGTATTTTTATATATAGGTATGCTAAAACTGTGTATTTTCAATAGCATTAGCGCATTTTATGACTCCTAGAACCAAAGGGGTTCATTTTTTTTATAGCATGAACGTAACGAATATTGATAGTTTTAAAAATAATTTATGTTGCAAATAATATTATCTCTACGGAGTATTAAACCTTCTTATTATTGGAGCATTTATTTATAATAAATTTGTGTTCTAATGTGTATTTACAAATTGGTACACAATATTTAATGTATTATACTTTTATGTGAAGCATGGATCTGGCAAAAGAAGGATGAAAGTAGAATAAATGCAGTAGAAATGAGATCTCTTAGACGAATGTGTGGAAACTCTGTGTATAATAGAGTGTCAAATGAAAATACAATAAGTTAATGCGGTGCGAATTATGGTGTTATGAACAAAATAATGAAAGGATCACAAAGATGGTTTGGATACATGGAAAGAATGAATGGTTAAAAAATATATGTTAACTATGTAAATGGAAATAGAAATATAGGAAGACCGTGGAAAACGTGGCATGATAAAATAAATTTAAAACTGAATGTCAGCCACGTGAGAAATCAACGCGCGTGCATAACACGATGGATGAGGAAACGAGAGAAATACGTCAGATAATAAAAGTGTGGTGGTCCATTCTTTCTGCCTACCCCTTCGGAGAGACGACGTAATAAATTTCATAAACAATAAATTAAGGGTTGTATTATAACAATGTTTCAAAGTAATCAAATAATATTGATGCGTTACCACAATGTTTCCGCTAAAATAATGGATTGTCTAATCGAACCTTTTATTTAAAACATTTATAAACCTTCCATAAAACAAAATGTTTGATGCTTCAAGAGTTAAAACCTATTCATAGGTGGATTTCTCTGTTTTGATATGAGTATCATAGATGAACCTTAATAATAAAAACAAGTTAGACTGACGTTCTTGTTTATATTAATAACAAGACTTACTCTTAACCTCCTCGCTTCGTATTAATTGAATATTTTTTATAGCTAGTACAGAGTTATAATTTGAATATATAAACAGTACAAGCATGTGTTCAAGTACTTATGATTTTTGTTGCGCCATAACAGAGGAACAAAACCTTTATATAGCTATCAGATAATGCCACAGGTATTGGGTGCAAGTTCGCCTGCGAGATCATATGATGCCAACCGAAGCGAACCGGTTGACATTCAAAGTAAAATTATTGATGCTCACATACCCAGTCAAAAGAATAACAACCAGTATTAGAAAATAAAACAATCTCTATAGTTTTATATTGTAACAGTTTGAAAACATTGTGTTTTCACAACACATTTTTGTACTTTTTACACCCTTTCTCAGGGTAAAAACTAGCGATTTCTTCATTAAAATATTATTGCGATTATTGGCAGTACATATTGGAGTTCTAGTCCCAACCCTTACTTTTGGAAATGAAGCTTGGAGCTGGAAAGAAAATGATGAAAGTAGGATAAACGCCGTGATGAGATGAATGTGCGGGAAAACGATATATGATAGAATACCGAACGACGATAAAAGGAAGAAATGTTGAGCAGACGATTGCATAATAAGTAAAATTTCAAAAGGATTCCTGAGATGGTTTGACTTGAATGGACGAGTAAATAATGTTTATAATGTTGTATACAAGCAGTGTAAGTGAAAAGAAGAAGTGAGTGAAGCCGTGGAAGACCAAGGAGAGCATGGCATGACCAAATCAATTAAATACAGAAAGGCGGCCACATTCGAAGAAGGAAAATTGGCGATCGTACATGTTACGATGTATGAATGTGAAGGAAACTAGAGAGGTAAGTGAGGAAATAACGATATAGCGGTCCATCCTCTCTGCGTACCACTCCGGAGAAACGGCGTGATGGTTAGTTAGTTAGTTAACACCTTTTCACTTAGTATTAACCACTGTTCCACCAGAAGATGGCAGCGAGCTGCCGAAACCGGTCGAAGACGAAAATTAATAAGTAGATTTTACACTAAAAATCTTCTTCTTCTTCTTCTTTTGATAGATCTGACGATCTGTGACACAGAGATCATATCTCGTCGGATGATGAGATCCAGCTGTCCCTCCATCTCTTCGGCGGTCTTCCAGGTGGGCGGTGTCCGGAAGGGATTTCATAAGCGGCTGTATATGCGAGTCTGTCACCATCCATTCGGGCTACACGGTCCCTCCAGTATCTTCTTCTGGATCTACTCCACTGAACGATATCCTCTATTTCGCAGGTTTTTCTTATGTCTGCGTTGCGGACACGATCTCGGAGGGTTTTTCCAGTAATTGATCTTAGGACCTTCATCTCCGATGTTCTTAGTAGTCCCTTGGTTCGCACAGTGTCAGCCCGCGTCTCTACAGCGTACGTCATGATGGGTCGCACGCATGTTTTGTAGATTTTGATCTTGCTGTCGATACGCATGTGCTTGTTTTTCCAGACCAGATTCTTCAGGCATCCTGACACGGCAGAGGCTTTACTGACTTGTTCACGTACTTCGGTATAAAGGTCACTTTGGCTGCAGATCTCCATATATCTATCTATATATCTATATCTATATATCTATTTTAGATATATATCTATATATCTAAAAATAAACATAGGAAAATTCTTAATTTTTTTTATTTTTATTTTCATTATGTACAGTAGAACTCCAATTATCCGAATCGATTGGGACTGGACCCCGTTCGGATAATCAAAAATTCCGATAATTGTATTTTTTTTTTAAATATATTTTTTAATCAATTAGTTTATAGTCCATTGTTTTGGCCGAAACACTATGATACCTTAACATTTTAACCTGTTAAATTAAATAACTTTTTTTTATGTATCACAATTGTATTCGATTTTACGCGACAGCTGTTTTGGGGTATTATAATAATATATCAAATTTCAAATTTTCGTTATTTTGCGAACCTTTATGTATATTTGTTCCTATGTCAATTTGAATAATTTCTTTGATATATATATATGAAGTTCTTGCTGAAATTGATTTAAGTACCTAAATATTTTAATTAGGAGAACGGTTAGTTACTATTTATAGGATAGAATATTTGAGATGGAAAATATAATAATAAAATAATAATAATAAAACAGTAATTAGAAGGAACAATTACACATAGTAAAGAGTGAAAAACGATGAAACATAATAAATTAAAAACGATAAACAATAGCAGGAAGTAGATTACATTAATAAGAAAGGTGACAAAAGTTGAAGGTATTATTATTATTTTTAGCTAGATTGTATATGGGAAAAGTTTTTAATGTACTATATACTAATGGGGAATAAGCTGGAATTTGGTTTTTTATAACATTAATTAACATGTATGGAAGCGACCCTTATGTATGGAAGCGAAGTATGGAACTTGCAAAGGAAGGATGAAAGTAGAATAAATGCAGTAGAAATGAGATCTCTTAGACGATTGTTTGGATATTCTGTGTATGATAGAGTGTCGAATGAAAATATAAGAAGTGAATGCGGTTCGAATGATGGTGTCATGAACAAAATAATGAAAGGATCATTAAGATGGTTTGGACATATGGAAAGAATGAATGAAGAAAGAATGGTAAAAAAATTATATGTTAATGATGAAAATGGTACCAGAAATAGAGGAAGACCGAGTGAGGTGAGAGTGACCAAATATTGAATGTCGGCCATGTGAGGAGTCAGAGAAATCGACGCGCGTGCATGACACGATGTATGAATGTTGAGGAAGCGAGAGAAATATGTCAGGAAAGAAAGGTGTGGCAGTCCATTTTTTCTGCCTACCCCTTCGGGGAGACCGCGTGATGGTTAGTTAGTTAGTTAGTTAAGTAGTTTTCTAATTTCTCTAATTTTTAGGGATTATTTGCTATATGTAAAAAAATGTGTTTTTGGTCTCGAAATGATGGTCAAAATTCACACAATGTTTGGCCAATTCCGAAAAGATTTTGTTGTTTTTGTATGTTGTTTTTTGTATGAAATTATGTGTTCAATGAATGGGGATTATGATGCCGTGTATATTGGAAAGATGGGTCGATAATTTTTGAAGAGCTGGTGTAGAATTCACGTGATAATAGAATTTCGATAGCTGCACATCACATGCCATGAAAATCAATACCTTTTACATAAATCTAAATTCTTTTTTGTTTTAACATTAAAAGTATCGACCTCCACCAAACCCAAAATTTCTGCAAACCAGGTCAAATTTATATTATTTGTTTTCACTAATTGTACCTTGTAGCTCTACCACAACTCAATAAAATACGTCTCTGGCTAATTGAAAGTCTTGTTCATATTGCTTATCTCATACCTATATTTATTTATTAAACATTCCATCTTTAATGACCTATATTTTCTTACACACAAAATATAACACCTGCGCAGTAATAATCCACGTTTTCGAAGGGTACGAAGTGGTGGAAAAATGTACCAAACTAAGAATTTTAATACGCAAATATTTTTTCTCATATAATCCTTGGTTTCTAATGTTTTTAAGAGTAATTACTAATTACATACAATAAATCAGATCAGGTTTTCTTAATATTAACATAAATATGTATTGAAAATATAGTTTCTCAGTAAAGTAATATATAAGACTAGTTTTTTTGACAAACAAAAAATGGCGTTTTTTATTTAACGTCACTACAATTATGTTAAAACATTATGTATAATATTATTCGAACAAAAAAATGGAAGGTCAGAATTAACTTGTTGTCCTATCATTATAGGGTTTTCAAATTTACAATATAATGATATGTGAGTATTATCCATGGATATAAAAATAGTAAAAAAAAATCGAATCGATTTTCAAAGATCTTAAACGATAGTGAAGACTGAGAAGTCGTTACTGAAGAGGGTGTGTTTTAATAGAGTTATAAGTAAAGCTTAAGTAAAATTATCATTTTTATTATTATTATTATTATTACTAAAGCGCGGATATTGAAATAAAATGCAGAATTGAAGTTGCACGAGCTGCATTTAATAAATTGAGAACATTATTTTGCAACGATAATCTTAACTTGAAACTCTGACAAAGAATAATTAAATGTTATTTATGGTTTATTCTGCTGTATGACTGCGAAACTTGGACCCTGAAAGTGAATATAATGAACCGGTTGGAAGCGTCCGTAATGTGGATATACCGCAGAATGCTCCGTATACTGTGAACTGATAGGGTCAGTAACGCAGACGTACTGCAGAGAGCCAGAGCCAATAGAGAGCTGTTGTCGAGTGTGAAAATTAGAAAGGTCTCTTATTTGGATCATGTGCTAAGGGGAGAAAAATACCACCTCCTTCGACTGATATTAATAGAGAGAGTGGAGGGACGTCAGGGAGTTGGTAGAAGGCAGCTGTCCTGGCTGCGGAACATCAAAGAGTGGATAGGAATAACAAGAGTTCAGAACTTGCAAAAGTGGCGCAGGGTAGAAATGCCTTTGATGCAGTGATTGCCAACGTTGGGGGGACCTGACACGGCACCGAAAGAAAATAAATGAAGTAGATACAAACAGATAATCGGCCTCCAGGAAGAGCACCTAAAAGATGAAGTGGCAGCTAGACATCTACATCCCAGGAATGGGCTCCGAAAAATAAAAGAACACAATCTTTATAAAGCAGAAACGAAGAAGAAGAATCGATATATTAGAGTTAGAATTCATAATCAATTTTTGATTTTTTCTTACCCCTTCACAATGGATTTCTGGTCCCAACCCTAATGTATGGAAGCGAAGCATGGAACTGGCAGAAAAAGGAAGAGAGCAGAATAAATGCGGTAGAGATGAAGTCCCTAAGACTTATGTGTGGTAGAACGATATACGAGAGAATCTCAAATGCTGATATAAGAAAGGAATGTAGAGCGGAAGAAGGTATTATGAACAAAATTATGAAAGGATCGCTTCGTTGTTTCGGGACTTATGGAGCGCATGGATGGAGAAATAATGGTTAAGAAAGTTTACGTTAATGACGTAAATGGAGTAGGGAGTCGAGGCAGACCGAGGAAAACATGGCATGACCAAATGAATCAAATTTTAAAGGTTGGTCATGTAAGAAGTCGGAAGAATCAACGTGGGTGTATGACTCGCTATATGAATGTGGTGGAATCTAGAGAGGTGTGCCAGGATAGAGTAGTGTGGCGATTCATTCTCTCTGCCTACCCCTACGGGGAAAGGGCGTGATGGTTTGTTGTTGTTAGTTTAGTTTGTCTATGTTTACATCCTTAAAAACCGGAAAATACCGATCAACCTGAAACGAAAGGTCTATGATGCCTGCGTTCTGCCAGTTGGTACTTATGGTCTTGAAACTTTAATATTGTTAAAACAAACTGCCGAGAAACTACGAGTGACCCAAAGAGCAATGGAAAGAACCATGATAAGAATGAGCCTAAGAGACAGAGTCAGAAACGATACGGTGAGAGAGAAAACAAAGGTCACTGACATCACCCACCGGGTGGCGACTCTAAAATGGCAATGGGCAGGTCACGTAGCCAGTATTTCAGCTCGCTGCCGAAACCGGTCGAAGACGAAAATTAATAAGTAGATTTTACACTAAAAATAAACATAGAAAAATTCTTAAAAATTTATATTTTTTTTATTTTCATTATTTACAATGAACTTCTACCAAGAAATTTCAATCAACAATATCAATAGTTCTACTGTACATTATTTTATTCAAACTTGAAGAGAATATTTTATGGTAGACTATATTGCCAAACAGCCATTATACGAGTGTCTTACCAAATAACCAGATTTATCAACATTGACATTCACAAAAATTACTTTTGGTAGCTATCCGAGTATCAGACACGAACTTATAAAATTTCAATATCAAAACGAAGCAATAAAACGCAGTATTTATAAAACAGCTAAATTAATTAGAATCACAAAGAACCGGGTATGTATTACGCTATTAACTACTATATAAATTTTCCATTTATTGTTATTTTTATTGGTGTTGAATTATTTAATTAATTAGCACTAAAAATAATTATATTACAAACTAACAATGATTTAGCTCCAGGATGTATTGAACAATGAAATCATTAACAGGTAACCATTTAAGAGCAAATTATGGTATCAGATAATATTTCAGCTTCTTTGTATTCACAGACATGTCTATTCGAAGAATCGCATTGAAGTTTCCAAACATAAATTCTACGCAATTCTTCTATATCAATTACCGATATATTAATAATTATTTTTCGTTTCGTAACTTTTCATTACGGTGTTAATTAAAATGTATTAATAATTAATTAATACGAATAAAAACGTCAGTTTTCTAGAAGTTTTATTATATTTAATGGGAATGACATGTTTCGCTCTTCTAAGACATAATCAAATGTGAGGGAGAAAGGGCGAAACATCTCATTCCGAAAAATATAATAAAACTTCTAGAAAACCGACGTCTTCATTCGTATTGATTATTTAACATGGAGTTTTACACCATTGTTTAAGAAACAATAAATATGTATTAATAATAATAATATTTAATCTGTTTTTTGCAATATTAAACAAAATGAATAAGATTAAAAAACTGTCAAAAGAAAGATGAAAATATATAATATAATAAATGCAGTAGAAATAAGATCTCTAAGACGAATGTGTAGTAAATATGTATATATAATGAAAATATCATTAAGATGGTTTGGACACATGGAAATAATTAGTGAAGACAAAATGCTGAAGAAGGTATATGAAAACGACGTGAATGGAGTTAGAAATAGAGGAAGGCCGAGGAAAACTTGGCACGATCAAATCAATCATATATTAAATTTCATTCACATGAAGAGTCCAAGAAATCGACGTGCGTGCATGACATGATGTACAAATGTAGAGGATCGAGATGTACGCAAGGACAGAACAGTATGGCGGTCCATTCTTTCTGCCTACCCCTTCGGAAAGACGGCATGATGGTTTGTTAGTTAGTTTAGTTAGTCACACTGTTCTATCACTTCTGTTGTTTCTTCATCATTCGTACATCGTGTCATGCACGCACGTCGAATTCCCCGACTCCTCACGTGGCCGACATTAATTATTTGGTTAATTTGATCGTGACGTGTTGTCTTTGGTCTTCCTTTATTTCATTTTCCGTTAATACCTTGATCATACGCTGTTTTGAGTCAATCATTCTTCTTTCTTAAATTCCATTTGTCCACACCATTTTATTGAGCTCTTTTATTTTTTGAATTGCATTTGACACTGTATTACACACATATTTACGTACATTCGTCTAAGAGATCTCATTTCTACTGCATTTATTCTACTTTCATCCATCTATTGCCAGGTATTTGATGGTGCTACGTTTAGTCTTATTCTATTTTTTTGACACTTTTCCATTCTATCATCAATTTTTTTCCATGTGTCCATTTTGTTGTCAATTTTTTTTAGATGTTTGCATTTTTTCGAGCTATGACAAAAGAATATTTTATAATATAACACTTGATATGCTACAGCTTGTTGCATGTAGTTACTTTTACTAGCATAATTAAAATGAATTTAATTTAAAATGTAATTTTGAATTTCAAATTTCTCAAGTAGAAACGAGATAAGCATGTTTACAGCGGTTGGCCGAACGGACAGTGATGTTGGAAGAAGGGTAGGTGCGGGTAGCAAAGTGAATGTAGCTTTAAAATAGTTATTAGAAACAAGAATTTATCAATGAAAGCGAAAATAACAAATGGCAGAAGAAAGATGAGAGCAGTATAAATGCACTAGAGTTGAGGTCCCTAAGACGTATGTGTGGTTAAACGATGGACGACAGAATCTCAAATGCTGATATTAGAAAGGAATGTAGGGCAGAAGAAGGTATGATGAACAAAATTATGAAAGGATCGCTACGTTGGTTTGGACATATGGAGCGCATGGGTGAAGAAAGAATGGTTTAAAAGTATACGTTAACGATGTCAATGGAGTACGGAGTCGAGGTAGACCAATAAAAACATGGCATGACCAAATTAATAAAAATTTAAAGGTTGGTCATGTTAGAAGCCGGAAGAATCGACGTGCTTGTATGACTCGCTGTATGAATGTGGAGGAAGCTAGATAGGTATGTCAGGATAGAGTAGTGTGGCGGTTTATTCTTTCGCCTACCCCTGCGGGGAAACGGCGTGATGGCTTTTTGTTGTTGTTGTTTTTTTAGAAACGAGATAACTTGGGTTAAATCTGTATGGAGTGTAAAATGCAAACATAAGAAGTGAATGCATTCAAAATGGAGGTGTTATATCCAATTAATATCAACATATAAAAATAAATCAAACGATCCAACAATCAAATGATTTTGATGTTCTGTCTGGCTATATTGTTGTCAATTTTTTGAGAATATCATTTTAGATAGAAACACATTTTTCTCATCCTATCTACACAAAGAGATGAAATGTCTTTGAAAGTCTCGTCACCTGTCTGAAGTACGTCGATGTCCTTGTCTGAACGATCATTGATTTCTTAATACATTTATTTTCTTCGAAATTCAAATACCAAATTTCATTTTCTACCGCCATATTCAATCGCCTAACATCATACTTTATACGAGTATATTAGTAACCAATCAACTTTCGTTCAATTTTTAAAATAATGAATTAAATAAATAGTCCATTGTTTTAGCCGAAACACTATGATACGAGTACTTCAACGTTATCACTGTTAATATTTATAACACTGTTATAATATCACAATTTATTTTTATTCACTGAGAGTGTCGCGACATCTGTTTTGCCAACAGATGTTGGCATCATCTGGTGTTAGAATAAACTGGATATTATAACATTGTTAAAAATTTAAGCAGCAATAATGAATTAACTAACAATTACCCTAGTAGGCAGAAATAACTGACTGCCAGACTGTTCATTCCTGACATATACTTCTATCGATTTTTCAACATTCTTACATCGTGTGATGTAAGATCGCACGTCGAATTCTCGTATTCTTCGGTCTTCTTGATCTATTTATTGTTGCACGTTCATAAACATTCTTTCAAATTGAATCATTATTATTTATTTTCATATGTTCAAACCATCTTAATAACCCTTTCATTGTTCATAATATTTTCATTCATACTGCATTTACTTCTTATATTTGATACCCTATCATATACAGATTTACGACAAATTCTTTTATGATATATTTTCTACCGCATTTATTCTACTTTCATACTTCTTTTGCCAGTCCAATTTTTGATTCCATACATAAAGGTCGGTACAAGACCATCGTTGTGCATTTTTCCCTCTTTAATATAATAGAAAACGGCAGTTTTCTAAAAAATATATTATATTTTAACTGACATGTATCGCCTTGCTATGGCATTATCGGATGTGATTTGACTAACAAGGTGAAGTATGTCACTCTCGTAAAATGTTATAAATATAAAGTAAATAATTTAATGTAAAACACCATAGTATTAAACATTATTGTTCATAAAACGACAACAACAAAAAAATAACAATGAACAATTGATATTGTCAATTGATTTTTATTAGAATTACTTTTTCTTACGATATATTATATTTACCCTTATGTATAGAAGCTAAGCATGGAACTGGTAAAATAAGGATGAAAGTAGAATAAATACAGTAGAAATGAGATATCTTAGACGAATGTGCGGGAAAATATGTGTATGATAGTGTGTCAAATGAAAATATAATATGTAGATGCAGTGTGAATTATGGTGTTATGAACAAAATAATGAAATGATCATCTAGATGGTTTGGACACATGGAAAGAATGAATGAAGAAATAAAAGTAAAAAAAAGTTCATGCTGACTATGTTAATGGAACTAGAAAAAGAGGAAGACCGAGGAAAATGTGGCACGGCTAAATAATTCAAATATTCAATGTCGGCCACGTGAGGAGTCCGAGAAATGAATGAATGAATGAATGCTGAGGAATCAAAAGAAGTGTATCAGGATAGAAAAATGTGACAGTACATCATTTCTGCATACCCCTTCGATAGACGGCCGACGGTTAGTAAGTTAATTACGATATATTTTTTTAACCTTTTTTAATTATCTCTTTTAGCCGAATTTTTTTTTATACCATAAACTGTGATTGATTTTTTATGGTGTTCGATTTTATTTGTTAAAGGATTTGAAGGGCAGAATCTTGAAGTTTCATGGGCTCTTTCTTTTTAAGGGATCCCTAGTTTTTATTTTCGTGTCAACGACAAAGCTTGTATTGTCGATATGGTCGTATAAAGGGCATTAACTTTCTTCTTTCTCTAGCCTTTTTAGTGGAAAGTTAAACCCATTATGTGTCATTCCAAAGGGAGGCTGGGTATTACTGCTTGTAAAGGATATTTTGAATGTATGTTTGTTTCTTAATCAATTTTATATACAATATATTTCATTTATACAAATAACATTTAATATAAATCTGATACTAAAAGGGGGCTACATTCGAAGTTGGGAAAATCGACGAGCGTGCATGTCACGACGTAGAGGAGTCTGGAGAGGTATGTCAGGACAGAGTAATATGGCTGTACATCCTCTCTGCCTGCCCCTGCGGCTAAACTATGTTATGGTTGTTTGTAAGTTTGTTACATTTAATATTTTATTTTTTATGAGAATATTTTTGTTTCTTCTATGTTTTCCATACTTCGTGTTGTAGATGGTTTATTTGTATTTTTCTTTTTTATATACTTTGTATATACAACACTAATTAATTTTTTTTTAAAACATATCAGACATATTTTGGACAACCGGTCCTTCTTCAGTGATACATATTATAAAGATACATTCTATTTCAAATATTATATAAAAAAAACTGTTCATATTTGTAAAAAATAGAATAATATTTTGAATATGTATCTTTATAATCTGTATCGCTGAAGAAAGACCGATTGTCCGAAAAATGTCTGATATGTATTTTTTTTTTAAAGTTAGTGTTGTTTGTACAAAGCATATAAAAATGAAGACAAATACAGTATTTTTGGTTTGTTTATTGAATAAGGTTAATTGAATTTAATAAAATTTATAATCCTTAATTTGATGTATAATATAATGTTATATTTTCATATATACTTGCAATCCCTTTATATTGCGGATTCACATATAAATAACTTTTGATAAATATTTTATATTTTATACTGTTCACATCCTCCATATTATGTATATTTTGTAAACAACAATTTTTGAGGTTAAGGTGGGATTCTATTATTAATTTAGAATTCTATTATTAATTCCGAATCATAATTTACTAACAAACTAACCATCGCACCGTTTCCCCGAATGGGTGGGCAAAAATAATGGTTTGTCACACTTCTTTCCTGGCATACTTCTTTCGTTTCCTCAACGTTCATATATCTTGTCATGCGATTTCTCCGACTCACCACGTTTCCGACATTCATTATTTGATTTATTTTACCATTCCACGTTTTTCTCGGCCTTCCTTTATATCCAGAGTCATTAATATCGTTAAGATATATTTTTTTACCATTCTTTCTTCATTCATTTTTTCCATGTGTTCACACCATATCAGGCATAATGTTTGTGTTTACAAATTATGATATTAAAAAAATAGTGGATATAAATAAAATGTTAAAAGCTTTTGAAAATGGAATGTTCTTTAAAAATATGTATTTTTTTAATGTGACTAAATAAAATTGAAGATAGAACTCAGTCCAATTTAAAATTACGTTATATCACTAAAATTGTTATTTCAATTGGAAGTGCTACCAAGAAATTTTTGTTCCCTGTGTTATTCTACGAGTTTCATTATTCAATTAGATATTATTACAATATGCAAAATAAAGTAGGAATAATAACTGGTTTAAACTACGTTTAACATCAGTTCATCGCTCGTGTAATAACCAAAAGTGGTTTTATATAATATATGATAATATAATTTTTATTTATATATTATCCAGGAATTATATCCAGAATATAAAAAAAATCATAAATTTTGCTCAAACCACAAAATAGCAAGAAATCATTTACAATTTATAAAAAAAAAATATTACAGGTCAGTTCAAAAGCTCATGCACATTTGTTTTTAATTTTTAAACAGTTTTTAACACAATTTATTCTTTTAATCTATAATATATTTTTTCTCACTATCCACAATGTCTCACCATCTTAGATGTAGTATTTTTGAATATTCTATAAAAATAGAAAGACTCTGATTTTGATGGAAATGTTCCTTTTGAACTTCATCTTAGTAATTATTTATGTAAGGAAGTGAAAATCACTTGGAGTAATGTCTGGAGAGTAAGCAGAATACGTCAAAAGCAAAAATTCAGATTCTTTTGGTGGCGTTTTAGCATTATCACGATAAATGATACATTCTTGATATTCACTAATTGCGGGCGTTTTTAATCAGTTTAAACGAGAAATTCATTTATTGTAAATATCTGCGTTAATGGTTTGATTTGATTTTAATAGTTGTCCATTAATGTTCGAAAAATCACCAAAATGATATAATATATTATAGTTATCATAGTGATTCTCGTGAGACGTGATAGGTAACTAATCTATCGCCATTTTTTTGTCTCATGAATCCTACACCAGACCAATGACAGTGTGACAATCACACTGCCCTCGCCGGGAATCGAACCCGGAACCTTCGAGGTGGCAATCAATGCACTTACCACTCGGCCACGAAGGTCGTCACCATCCAGGGACACACTCAAATATAAACAAAAAAAATCATCAAAATCGTTTCAACAGTTTAGGAGGAGTTCAACTACAGAGTTAAATATATTTAAAGATACATATAATATGAGGGCCGTTGACGATTAAAACTACAGGCGTATCTTTGACGTGTGGATAAATATAATCGAGCGGACGAAAGAGCCAAGGTCTTGCAGTGATCGAAGAACCGACTCGTATTTAACGGGCGCCTGGTTCGCGGGCAGCTAATTGTGATCCTCGTAGTCAACAAGGCATCACGCAGACCGAGGCAGAGAGCTACGTTTATTAACGTAAACGTATTAAGTTACGTTTTTTCATTTACGTTCAAGTTCTGTTCAACTACAGCAGAAGTGAATTGGTGAAAATGGCTAAAGTTGTTCTCTTTGTTTTTTGTGCCTTAGTTTTTACGAGTGTTTATGTTCACAATGTAAATGGAGCCCTTCGTAAGTTCAAATATATTTTTGTTCAACTTACTAATAAATCCTATTATATTTTATTTAAGGGTATGTTAGCAAAATATGAAACCTATTACTGGAAATCATGAGCTGTTATGTTATATAATTATTATGATCGAAAATGTATGTTTTCTGGAAGTTTTATTATATTTTAAAGGTGTAACACGTTTCGCTGTACTAACTTACTTAAGGCATCATCAAATGTTTGATGATGCCTTAATAAGGCAAAACCTCCCACTCCCATAAAATAAAATAAAAACTCATTGAAACAATCGTTTTCGTTCCTTTTAATTAATTTACGATTGATAATGTCTATTTTCAAAAGATTTATGTAATTTTATGGGAATGACATGTTTCGCTTTGATAAGGTATTATCAAATTTATGATATTGCCTCAGTAAGGCGAGACATGTAATTCCAATTAAATATAAAAAATCTTCTAGAGACTAAGACTTATAATTAGTTTAATAATAAAAAAAATGTTATGTTTTATTTAAACTTTTTAATTTATAATATAAAAAAATCGATTAAGCACACTCTAATATTGGACATTAAAAGCTTCAAAATTATTGTGTCTTATTATAAATTACTTAACTTATTTTGCCAAAGAGATTTTTTGTATTAATACAATTTAGTTCATTAAATTAATGAATCAGTATTCAAAAACAAATTTACTAAAACACATTTTTTAAAACAATTTTAAACTCTTAAATTATAGTTGCCAGTTAAATAAAAAGAGATTTCAAAAATTTATTTTGAAATATATTTTTTCTGTAAAATAATCACTTCATATAATATTAAATATACAATTAATAAAATAATAATTTTTAATTATTATACTTCGTGGTACAATTAAATGCTTGTCACATTTTTTTATATTATAAAATAATGAATATCAATATATTATAAACTGTTAATGAATTAACTTTGTTTTTTGTATCACAATTGTATTTTATTCTACGCGATAGCTGTTTCATCAACCAATGTTGAAGTCATCAGGTGTTACAATAATATATCAAATGTCATTTTTCCTGATTTTTCTAATCTTTATGTGTATTTGTTCCTATATCAATTTGAATAATTACTTAGATTTAATTTTGAAGTTCTTGCTGAAATTGAGTAAGGTACCTAAATATTTTAATTAAAAGACCGGTTAGTTACTTTATATGGAAGAAAATATTAAAGGTGGAAAATATTATAATAAATTAATAATAATAATAAAACAGTAAATAAAATGATCAATTACACATAGTATAGAGTCAAAAACGATGAAACATAATAAATTAAAAAAAGATAAACAGTAACAGGAAGTACATTACATTAATAGGAAAGGTGACAAAAGTTGAAGGTAGTATTATTATATTTTAGCTAGATTGTACAGGGGAAAAGTTATTAATGTACTATATACTTATGGGGAATAATAAGGAATTTGGTTATTTATAACATTTAGTTTACGTTTTTGGCCTTTAAAATTTCAATTTTTTTTAATTTTTACAATTGTGATACAAAAAACAAAGTTTATTCATTAACATATTAAAATGTTAAGGTATCATAGTGTTTGGGTCAAAACAATAGACTATTTAATATTAATATGAATTGATATATTTTGTCATACCAAAAAAAATCTTATATCAATTTATTATTTGAATTCACTCATATATATCTGTTTCAATATTATACTCGTACATACAATTTTTTCGAGTCAACTGTAATGTGTAACGTTTAAACATGAACTCCAGTTTTACTCTCCGAGTATGTGGATTAAAATACTAGTTTATCGTTTCAAAACTTTGCGCAATTGAAAAATATTTTTATGATAACATCGCCACTTCAACAAAAAAATAATCGAGGAAAGTGGAACTCCGTGATTTCAAGCATCTTAATTTATTGACTTGGGCATAAAAACTAGATTTGAAAACGCGTCTTGGTTTTTTGTGTGCACGAAAAGCAGTAACTTTCATACATGTAGTAATCTGATCCCACTAAAATGAGATCATCTTCACTTAAATTATATAAGATAATCTAATGATTGAAATCTCTTGATGTAATATGTTTATTTTAAATAACAAAAAAAAATCGATGTTTTTTAAGAACTTCTTTCACTTTTGTCTAGGTATAGGTAATTTATTAATTTATTTAGGGTAATAGATGTCGATTGAAACACATACATGGTATAAAAACATAGAAACAGCAAAATAAGACCAATTACATGCTACCACAAATAATAACGATTAAAAAAATTAACAGGACAGACTACTGATTAGAAATCTTAGTTTAACTATAATAATACAACCAAAATATTTATGTTAATAATAACTAACTTACTAACTAACGAACAGGCAGAAATAATGGACTGCCACACTTTTCTTTCCTGACATATTTCTCTCGATTCCTCAACATTCATACATCGTGTCATGCACGCGCGTCGATTTCTCTGACTTCTCACATGGCCGACATTCAATATTTGATTTATTTGATCGTCCTACGTTTTCCTCGGTCTTCCTCTATTTCTGGTTCTATTTACATCGTTAACATATATTTTTTTACCATTCTTTCTCCACTCATTCTTTCCATATGTCCAAACCATCTTAATGATCCTTTTATTATTTTGTTCATAACACCATCATTCGCACTGCATTCACTCCTTATATTTTCACTCGACACTCTATCATACACAGAGTATCCACATATTCGTCTAAGAGATGTCATTTATACTGCATTTATTCTACTTTCATCCTTCTTTTGCCAGTTCAATGCTTCGCTTCCACACATAAGGGTCGGTAGAAGAACACCATTGCGCGTTTATAATAATAATGGAATAATAATAAGTAAACCAAAACTGTGTTTTCATATACGTCGAAAGGTCGCTTAGATATTTTTTCGTTTTTATTTGATATATGCCGAAAGACTACCATTTTTTTTCTCCTTTTTTTTAAATTAACCTCGTTCAATTGGAGAACATCGATTTTACCAAAGTACTTACAGTAGCCGTCGCAAATCCGGGAGATTGTCGCGATTTGAGCGTAGTTAATGCGATAAGCAGGAAGGTTAAAAACTTGACTCGCGGTGTGTCTTATGCGAAAAAAAGGGGTTTTAAGTGTCAATTTACTAAGAAATTCTGAGTTATCTAGTTGAAGTGTATAATTTTGTGAAGCAACATCAAATCATTATAAGTTATTCCAAGTTTTATTGGTTCGGACATATGGAGCGCGTGGATAGTGAAATAATGGTTTAGAAAGTATACATTAATGATGTAAATGGAGTATGGAGTCGAGGTAGACCGAGGAAAACATGGCATGACAAATTAATCCAATTTCAAAGGTTGTTTATGTTAGAAGCCGAAAGAGTGCATGACTCGTTGTATGCATGTGAAAGAAACTAGAGGTGTGTTAGGATAGAGTAGTGTGGCGATTCATTATCTCTGCCTACCCTTACGGGTAACAATGTGATAGTTTGTTTGTTTTTTAAAAACATAAAATAATTGTGGCAATGAGGTTCGCAACCCATCACACCGCGTCTCCCGCGGGGCGAAAAGAGAAGGATGGAGTGCCGCATCGGTTAAAGTGTGACAGTCCATTCTTTCTGCCTACCCTTTCGGGGAGACGGCGTGATGGTTAGTTAGTTAGTTAGTGAGTTAAAATAATTGTCATTTAATTATATTATAATTGTTTACATAAACCAGAGGTTCCCAAACTTTTTTGTCCCATAGACCCCTTACCGATTTTTTTAGCTCTTTCGGCAAAGATGGGGCATTCAATTTTCATAATGAGCTAAAAAAAAAAGGTCGCCAAACTTTTTGAACGGCAGATTTTCCCCAATGAGCTAAAAAAAAGGAACGACTTCGACCATCCGATATGAGATTATTATACACCCCTCATTTTCATTTCATAGACCCCCAATTTTACATACCGTCACCTGAGAGTAAGAAGGTTCCAACTGACAAAAGTAAAAAGCTGAGAAAAATTAAGTCAAAGTTTGTTGGTTTCGGGTGTGTATCTTGGAATAAAGGGGTTTTATTCCAATTTCCAGATATTATTTTACCGAGAAACGTGTAAATTTTGTCTAGCAACAGGTGTAATAATAAAGTTCTAAGTTTAAATGAATCCTTCTTTAGTAAATCGTGTGTTTTGAATGATCAGATGGAACTTGATTCTTTTCGTAACATCAAAATGACGATACTATTACATGTTTTTTTTAATTGTACGTATAGGTAAGGTTAGTAAGAACCCTTTTCACGAAAAAAAGCCAATTGTGAAATTTTGTTAGTTGGAACCCTCTAACTCTCAGGTGACGATACGCTGACATGGATCCCTTGCAAGTTGTCGTGGACCCCTGGGGGTATTTATATAGACCACTTTGGGAATCACTGATATAAACTGAGCTGATACATTATGGAAAATATTGCGTATTATGATAAATTATTCGAAATAATGATTACGAGATTTTAATTTTAATTTAGTACAACGTATATTTATGATGTGAAGTATATATTATATGACAATTAATTTGTAATTAATATGAGTAAAGATATACTTTGTCCCCTATTTCTTAACTATATTCTCATACAGTCATATGGTAACAGGTTACCTCAGTTGGCTCGTGTAATATCCGTGTACTTGATAAATAATCAATAATAATTAATTAATAAAATATATTGTATACTTTTCTAAGAACAAGTGATCATTAACCCTTATCATTCCATTATTTTTTGATATTGTTTGTCAGCCAGCTATTATTTAAATAATGTCAAAGTATTTTTATTAATAGGTTACTTACAAAAAACATTATGGACTACTTATAGTTTTGCATAGTATGGTACTTTTTAAAACAATCTCCAGGTTGGAGACCATGTTTTCTGGAACAGGTCTCACAAAACCACACTGTTTCCCGTCTTCCCCCTGGAATCTTTCTGTTACTGCACACAGTACAGTCTTTAGAACCTTTGATTCGCAATGAAGTGAGGCTTGTACTCTAATCGCTTCTCTGTATGACGTAAATTTCCCGCCATTTTAGGTTATGTGAATTTGCAAGGATTATTTTATATTAAAATAAAAAGGGAAAACAGTCAAAATCTTATTAAAACGTGAAATTAAATGTTTTTTTTAACGAATAATCACAAGAATGTCAAGTTTTGCGCGCGAAAATACACCGCGCGCGCAAGTCTTATCTTATCGGCCGCCAGCCGACAACTGAGTTATAGCGTACATATGGCGATGTCGGCTGGCATTCGACAAAGGAGTGGTAAGGGTTAAATAACCTAGTTCTATGTGTTCGAAATTTAAAATGAAAACCAATTACAAACTCATGAACCTATAATAGTAAACACGAATGTTTAGTGATTAAACTTGGATTTAATTTATACAAATTATATAAATAGTGACGAATTTGTTTCGCCTAGTGGGGGCATTCTCAAACTTTATAATATATAACCCGATATACTTTTTTTTATATAATATATAATATTATATATAACCCTAAGGTTCCGGGTTCGATTCCCGGTAAGGGCAGTGTGATTGTCACACTATCTTTGGTCTGGTGTAGAATTCACGTGACAATAAAATGGCGATAAATTAGCTACCCATCACGTGTCACGAGAATCACTATGATAGCTATAATACCCTTTACATCGATTTGGCTTATGCTGTCATGATGTAAAGAGCGATTCAACAAAATAATTATATTAATAATAAAAAGATATCGTTATAATATTAACGAGAGCATTCTTTAAGAGCTTGAATGCCCTCGCAAGGCGAAACAAATTTGTCATTATTTATATAATTTATATAAATTAAATACAAGTAAAACCACTAAACAATCGTGTTTACTATTATAAATTAATAATGGAGTTTTCCAAAACGATTACCTCAACCATCTTACTCATTAACCATTTAGTTGCTAGCAATTTTGGGGTAGTTTTAATTTATAAATTGTCTTTTGATTCTAAATATGATTATTTTAATAAATATATGAGTATAACTTAATTGTAAATCATACGTACCACCACTGACTTACTTCTTCTTACTTTTAGAAGAGGTTAAATGTTAAATTAAAGAAGCTGATATAAGAAACTAAATTGTTATAACACATTGCGTTATTGTATGAAATTGTATATGATCATTAGTGCCTAGGTCGAAGTTGTGTTTAAATTCCAATCATTACATTACAAATTCATCTTCCGGAAATGCTCATAAAAATATAAAAAATCCGGAAGTAAATATAAATTCGTTGGCGGGTTTTGATTCGAGTGAGAAATAATTTATTGTATCCAAGGTAAACATATAATTAAGTTTTGTCGAAACTAAATAACACTTGTTAATTTTCCATTCAGTAATCGATGTATTGACATTGGTAACCTTTTATTGCTAATGGTAAAACTAATTATCAAACGAGTGGAAATGATTACTCTGTGATGAAATACGTAATTATATATGTGATGTTTATAAATTAACTTTAATATACTTGTATGAGATCTTAATACAGTAAAACCTCGATATAACGCAACTCTATTTAAAGAACTTTGGATATAACGAGCAAATAATCCGGTCAAATGTAAAAGAATTACAAACTCATTGTCGTAATTTTAGAGATTTAATTATAAAAAACAGCGAACTTCGGAAGTGCAAACGAAACTTGATTCCTTTTTCAAAGCAGGATTACCGAAAGTAAGCGCGTCGATATCAAACTGCAATGTCACTTCATGACGAGTGTCCGAAGAAAATAAATAGAATTTTGTTTGTTTTTTCATTATTTTTTATTTATTTATTTATTGTTGAATCGCTTTTTACATCATGATAGCATGAGCCAAATTGATGTAAAGAGCAAATAGCTATCATAGTGATTCTCGTGACATATGGTAGCTAATCTATCGCCATTTTATTGTCACGTGAATTCTACACTAGACCAAAGACAGTGTGACAATCACACTGCCCTCGTGGTGGCAGTCAATGCACTTACCACTCGGCCACGAAGGTCTTCATTTATATCTTATATCACAGTGTACATATAATTTTTTTTTTTTTTTTGGTTTATTTTAAACCTATTTTAATTTAACGGACTTTTTATTTATTAGTTCGTTATATCGAGGTTTGACTGTACTTTTCAAATAAGATACGTTTAAAGCAGCGTTACTCTTATGGTAGGTTTCTAAATGATATTACGGAATAACTTTGGATGTGGTTTGTATATGAATTCAGTGTACACATCTCATTAAAGAGTCAAATAATTTATTAATTATGTTATTTTAATTTTTTTTTTAAATATGTGAATGCATTATTTCTTCTTCTTCTTCCTCTAAGTTTAGGTCGTATGACCTGCTTGTGACGGTGGGCTGTCCAGATAAAATATTTATATTAACTATTTTCATCATTTCACTGTCTATATAATTTAAGCGATTTTAACAAAACAGTATCGGGAAAAATAAATAAAATCGTGAAATAATAAAAATAATTAAAAAATATTTATATTATACATTTAGTTGAATTCCACTAATGCATGGCTCCGACCAGTTTCGGTATCTAGCTGCCAAATTATAAGTAACATAAATGGAATTGAACTAAATAAAAATAAAAACTAATTATTATTTTTTTAAATTGATTATTTACGACGAACTTCTACCATGAAATTTCAACTAACTAACTAACCATCTCGCCGTCTCCCCGGAGGGGTAGGCAGAAAGAATGGAACGCCACACTGTTCTGTCCTGACATACTTCTCTCGATTCCTCTACATTCATACATCTTGTCATGCACGCACGTCGATTTCTTTAACTCCTCACGTGACCGACATTCAATATTTGATTGATTTGATCGTGCCACGTTTTCCTCGGTCTTCCTCTATTTCTAGCTCCGTTCACGCCGTTTACATATACCTTCTTCACCATTCTGTCTTCACTCATTCTTTTCATGTGTCCAAACCATCTCATGACCCTTTCCTTATTTTGTTCATAACACTTTCATTCGCACCACATTCACTTCTTATACTTGCATTTGTCACTCTATCATATACAGATTTGCAACACATTCGTCTTAGAGATCTCATTTCTACTGCATTTATTCTACTTTCATCCTTCTTTTGCCAGTTCTATGCTTCACTTCCATACATAAGTAAACGAGTAAATATTTTTAATCTGTGTGTTTTAGAAGCACACATGTATTCATGCATAAATAATGTTTGTGTCTTTGATGCGTTGGAAATCTAGGTTGCAAACAGGTATAAACTCTTCAAATTGATGTGTGTACTCGTATTATCTGTTGTAGATTTATCTCGAGAGAATTTGAGCCTCAACTCGAACCATTGTAATTATTCGTCAGCATTTGCTTTCCGAAAGTCGTTATAATTGATTGTTTTCAAGAAAAACAGATAAATTGAATAATGAATTAGAAATTCGGATCCATTGAGCACTAATTGGATTCGGTTAATTAACGCCGAATTTAAAAACGAATTCGCCGAAAACAACCGATTTGCGGAATTTTCTGTACAAAAATAACGAATAAATCACGCAAACGTACAGCGATCCTGCAATAAGCGCGTTTCAAAATAAATTAAAGCCATCTCACACAAAGTTCACGGATTACTTAGGCCCAAAAAAAGTTACATATTGTTTTGCGGTTTTCGTCCGACAGCTTTACGTCAAGTCAATATTTTCTAAACTGTAAAACGCGAATTGCGAGTATACATATTGCTATTTCCGTTTGCTAGGTAAAAAGCGACTTGTTCCCTTTGTAAATATAAATCATTGGAATAAAAAAGTTTTCATGAAAAACAAACATTTGATGATTTATATTATGTATGAAAAAATTTCTTTGAATTCGATGAAATACGGTTTCAAACGCAAAACACATTTTTTTGTCATTAAAATTACTTACCAATTAAGAATATTATCAATTTATACTACGAATTATATACTCGTACCAAATTATCAAAAACAAACCATCTCTCATGCGTCTAAGATATGAATTAAAACAAATATTAAAAATGTTATAATATGTCATCTTGTTTTCAATGGGAAGATGCATATTTATTCCTCAAAAATAGTATGTCAACGTTCTTCTTTTCAAAAACAAAAATAAAACACTTATATAATTGGTTTTCGTACAACTTTATTTGTTTAACAACCTACCGGTTTCGTTCTTGATGGAGCTTTGTTGGGGCTACATAAACTTTCTAATTGCATCATAAGTAACATTTAAAAAAGTTCCCTTAGTTGGTTTGGACATATGGAACGAATAGACGAGAAAAGATTGGTAAAAATATTGTGTACACGCAGTGTGAGTGGAAAGAGAAGCCATAGAAGACCAATAAAAGCATGGCATGACCGAATTGATCAAATACTGAAAGACGGCCACATTCGAAGTCGGAAAAATCGACGAGCGTGCAATTTACGATGTATGAATGTGGAAGAAGCCGGTAGGAGGTATGTCAGGGCAGATAGGCGTGGCGGTCCATCCTCTTTGCTAACCTCTCCGGAAAATCTGCCTGATGGTCAGTTAGTTAGTTAGTTAATATTTTATTTTTAAACTAACTAACTAACTAACCATTACGCCGTCTTATCGATGGAGCAGGCAAAAATAATGGACTGCCACACTTTTCTTTCCTGACATATTTATCTCGCTTCCTCAGCATTTATACATCGTGTCATGCACGCGCATCGATATCTGTGACTCCTCACATGGCCGACATTCAATATTTGATTTATTTGATCATGTCACGTTTTACTAGGTCTTCCTCTATTTCTGGTTCCATTTACATCGTTAACATAATTTTTTTTACCATTCTTTCTATATTCATTCTTTCCATACGTCCAAATCATCCTAATAATCATTTCATTATTTTGTTCATCACACCATCATTCGCAACGCATTCACTTCTTATATTTTATTTTTAGATTTTATTTTTATTTGAGTAAAATTAAGAATAACGCAAATCCGAAGCGCTTATTGATATATTCATTTTATCAAATATTAATGAATGACAAATGGTAATTAACAGGTCGTGAACTATTGTTCTAAGAACATTAATTGGCTATCGTCTTTCAGCTTAATCGGCTTTGCTGTAACTGCTATGTTAGGCTCTAGCTTTATGAGGTTTAATTTAATAACAATGTTGACATTTGTCCTGGGCAAACTAAGACCCTTAGACCACATTTAATCCAGAGCCTTCGTTATACACTTTCACAAATAAACGTAACATTATGGTGAGAAAGATAGAGAGAGGTAGGAACATAATTTATGCATTACGAAATTCCACGCAAGAAGTATAAACTACTTCCAAAGATAAATCATGAGTATCGTATCTTTGTTAAATACAATATTTCCTTGTGACTGAATGACATTTTATAATGCCTTCGACAAGCGAAACATGTCATTTCTATGAACTTTAATAAAACTTCTAGAAAACGGACGTTTCCATTCGTATTAATTGTTTATTATGGTGTTGTACATAATTTCTTCTATATTCGCCATACTTTGTGTTATATATGTTTTAATGCTCTTTTTCTTTTTTATATATATTGTATATACAGACGTTAACATCTGTCAGATCATGTAAAAAAATTATAATATTTTAAATGTGTATCTTTATAACATATATTACTGAAGAATGACTGGTGGTCCGAAACGGGTCTAAGTAATTAAAATTTTTAATGTAAGTGTTGTACTCGTATATACAAAGTATATAAAAAAGAAAAAGAGAAATTTTACATAATTGTTCAAGAAACTCTACTCAGTAAAATTTAGAAATCTTCTTCTTCTTCTTCTTCTTTTAGACCTTTGACCTGTTCCTGTAATCAGACTGGCCTCTCTTGGGAGGTCGACTCCCAGCTATCCTTCATATTTTTCAATTCATCTGTTTAAAATTGATGTACTGAATACATACAACATTTTGAATGTATACAAATACTTGTAGATGAATACTGGATTTAATTTACCCATTGCGGGTTATCAATTCAAGGATTAATTTTATCTCAATAGAGACGAAGATGCAAACTGCAAACTGAATATGGTGATCGATTCAAAATGTTGTATGAAACAAAACTGGTCCAAGTTAGCATATAAATTGGAGTGACATTTCCAGGCGTTATCTAGCAGTGCGTTAATGGCCGAAGCCTTTCACATTGCGTTATAAAAAGATCTTCTGCATAATGCTTAAATCTAATCTTCATAGATGGCGCTGGTCTGTAAATTGAAACTGACATGTGAATTGTGGTGTTGGATATTAACATATATACAACTTCCAAAAATTTGTCAGACATGGTGGTCATAAGAAAAAATAAGGTGGAATGGGGAATTTTGTATTACATAAAGCGTGCGCTTAAACAAAACAATGACAGGTCATTAGTCCTGTAAACACCTCGATCACCATATTCAGTTTCCAGTTTGCATCTTCGTCTCTATTGAGATAAAATTAGTACTGAATACACTTTATGAATATTTGAGTTAACTATTAGTAATATTTTTTTTACAATTTTCTAATTGATTTTACTTGTCTGCTTTGCGAAAGAGCATTATTGTATGCATATAATATCTACATTATTATTTAAAAACAAATCTAGGTTACCTGTTGCGACAGCCTCGATCAAATTATATTATAAGAATACGACTAAAGCTGAATGTAATTGTATTATACACAAATAACCAAAGAAGTAGTCGTATAAAACCACAATTTACATTGCTTCGTAGCTAGAGTTGCAACATTATTTACAATTGGTTATATTTTAATCTAGAATTCCAGATGCTAATATGAAATTATACGACACGTGTTCCATAAAAAATTCAGAACAATCGAAATAAAAATTCATAGATACAGTTGTATTAAAATTAAAGTAATTAATTATTTTTAAGTCCATTGTTTTGGCAGAAACTCTATATTATTGTAACACCTGATGATGTCAACACAGGTTGACGAAACAGTTGTCGCGTAAAATGAAATACAATTGTGATACATAAAACAAAGTTATTTAATTTAACAGTTTAATTATTTTTTATACTTTGGAATGGAAAAATAACGTTGCTTTTTCCACTAACTAACTATCTAACCATCAAGCCATTTCCCCGGAGGGGTAGGCAGAGAGGATGGATCGCCACAATGCTCTATCCTGGCATACCTCTCGGGATTCCTCTACATTCATACATCGTACCATGCACGCACGTCGATTATTCCAACTTCGAATGTGACTTTTAGTAATTGATTAATTTGGTCGTGCCATGTTTTCCTCGGTCGTCCTCGGCTTCTTCTTCCACTCACGCTGCTTGTGTACAACTTTTTAACCATTCTACTCTCATCCATTCGTTCCATATGTCCAAACCATCTCAAGGATCCTTTTTTAATTTTATCCATGATGCAGTCATCTGCCTTACATTTCTCTCTTATTTCATCGTTCGGTATTCTATCATACAACGTTTTCCCGCACATTCTTCTTAATGATCTCATTTCTACGGCGTTTATCCTGCTTTCATCCTTCTTTTGTCAGCTCCAAGCTTCACTTCTATACATGAGGGTTGGCACTAGAACTCCACTGTTTCTCTCCATCTTTAGATTTAAATATATAACAAAAACTAAGCAATGATTAACTTATTAAAACGCATATCAAAAGATTCGTCGAAATACCATGTGTACGAATTTACATATTAAAATCGAAATTCGCTTTTTTGAATTGTTAAAAACGTTTATAATAGTTTTCAAGAACTCAAAGAGTTTATAAAAACAAATCTTATAATATAAAATGTATCTTAGTTTTATTAAAAAAAACCTTTGAAGTCTATAAATCTCCTTGCTTGATTGAACATTTTTGATTTCTATTACTACAACCTTTCGTTTTATGTTTGTTCTATATTTTATTACCTTAATATTTCATATCCATATTATTTTTCCATGTATTCATTTTCCATCTATTGAAGAACTCGTTTTAATATTATGGCTTCGAATTTCATTGTTTGTACATGTATCTACGATAAGAGATCTCGGGACCATCTATGAGTGTAGGCTAAGTTTTCATGCACATATTGAAGAAATAGAAGATATTTTATAATATTTTAAATAATCTTTATAATTTCACGAAGGAAGGACAAGTTGTCTGAAACATGTGTGATATTTAATATAAATTATTTTAAAGGTTAGTGTTGTATATACAAAGTATACGAGTATAAAAAAGGAAAAGACAAATCTAACATCTACAATACAAAGTATAGTATGGCAAACATTGAAGAAATAGAAGAAACAATCAATTATTTGTTTTGATAAACTTTAGGCGTAATACTTAAAAATTTTTTTTTTTTTTTTTTTTGTATTAAAACACTGTATTATTTGTTGTCAAATTTCGAACATATACAGTATTCCATGACAATGCACGCTATCCGAATTGCTAGTTAACCGATCATCGATTTACCATATTTTTTTTATAGGAATTTGATCAATTCATTCTAGAGACCCTAAAATTATATTTAAAAAAGTTTCATACATGATTTCTTGGTTAGTTTATCTACTAGAAAAATAGAACGCATAGTCTTGCATATTAATCTGTTCTTTTTCTTTCTTGTTTATGGGGCGTAAAATTACATGTCGAGTGCCGATTGCTTTTCTCTCTTGTTCAAGATTTTCCGAAAGTGATTAATAGCATTGTCGTTGTAGAGAGACCCAACCCCATCAACATTAGCTTAGTTTGGGTGCCATTCTAATACCATTGCTCTGATATTCTCCAACGTGATATAAAGATCAAAGGTCTTTGACTTGGACTTGGATCTTCTGGCTTACAGAGGTTCAACTCTGATGGCTATTCCTCTTACGTCTGTAGGAAACATTGTTGGAATGTGATTTGGTAGTCTCCCGCGGAGCGAAAAGAGAAGAATGAAGTGCCGCATCAGTAAAAGTGTGACAGTCCATTCTTTCTGCCTACCCTTTCGGGGAGACGGCGTGATGGTTAGTTAGTTAGTTAGTTAGTATGTTCCCGAAGGGAAGATAAGAGGAGCGGTGGCTGGATAGAGTTGTGGTAGGAGATAGCATCCTGCGAATAATTGCTATACAAATATTACTAGATATTTCGGTTTAGATCAAATTTTGCAACACCCTAAAATGTATTATTAATGATTGTAAACTGACGTTGCTCAATAATAAGTGTTTGTACGGTAATCTTTAGATGTGAGTATTCGTTCCGG
Organism: Lepidostoma basale; assembly: GCA_022606425.2. Taxonomy (NCBI): domain Eukaryota; kingdom Metazoa; phylum Arthropoda; class Insecta; order Trichoptera; family Lepidostomatidae; genus Lepidostoma; species Lepidostoma basale. Next base: position 106,714 of record JAHDVF020001246.1, read on the forward strand.
AAAATCAAATAATAATTAAACGTACATACATATTCAATTAATTATTTAAAATACGTTCTGAAGGCTCACGTAAATTAATTCACGTTCCCGATTAGGCAGTAACCTTCAACAGTTTGTTGATGTTTGAGTTGTTTAAACAAATAAAGTACACACACGAATTTTAGTGCCTATTAAAAATCTGTTTTTAAAATTCCAGTTTTATTTGTAAATAATAGACTCGTGACCACAGGTTCTTAAACTTACATTATATATTGCCGTCTAAAGGAAATATATTGCCGTCGAAATGGTGTTCTTCTACCGAATCTTATGTATGGAAGCGAAGAATGGAACTGGCAAAAGAAAGATGAAAGTAGAATAAAAACAGTAGAAAAGAGATCTCTTAGACGAATGTGTGGATACTCTGTGTATGATAGAGTGTAAATAAAAATATAAGAAGGAAATGCGGTGCGAATGATGGTGTTATGAACAAAGTAATGAAAGGATCATTAAGGTGGTTTGGACATATGGAAAGAATAAAGGAAGAAAGAATGGTAAAAAAAATATATGTTAACTATGTAAATGGAGCCAGAAATAGAGGAAGACCGAGGAAAACGTGGCACGATCAAATAAATCAAATATTGAATGTCGGCCATGTGAGGAGTCAGAGAAATCGACGCGCGTGCATGACACGATGTATGATTGTTGAGGAAGCGAGATAAATATGTCAGGAAATAAAAGTGTGGCAGTCCATTCTTTCTACCTACCTCTTCGGGGAGACGGCGTGATGATTAGTTAGTTAGTTATAAAGGAAAATATAAACCCATCTACATTATTTAACTGATTGAACTGACAGGAATTGGAAAAATAATTAACAACATTTCTAAGATAATCAAATGATTTTACTGAAATCTCTTGATGGAAATTCATTTTAAATAATAATTAAATAAAACGATGTTTTTAAACTACTTCCACTTTTGTCTTTATTTAGACAGCGATCGGTTTCGCCAGGCTCGCTGGCATCGACAGACTGGTCTAAATTTTGTAGTTTTGTAGTTAGTGTTAACAAGATTTAGAAAAAAAACATTTCTAAATTTTGTTAAAACTAACTAACTGATGATGCCAACATAGGTTGGCAAAACAGCTGTCGTAAAAATATCATATAAATAAATTGTGATATGTAAAAATGACAGTGTTTTAAACATTGATTTAATTATGAATTCTAACACTTTTTTTTTAATGTTAAAACATTGTTTCAATTTATAGTTATAGAATTTTGCTATCATTACGTCCTAAATTGATATTTTTATGTGAGTTCATAACATTTTTGTGCTCTTCTGTTCACGTAAGAAATACAAACATAATTTTGTTATTTGAAATTTCACAGTAGACATTGTAAATAATATTTTTCAAACTTATATTTAGTTTAAATCCACTAATGTTTGTGTCTTGGGCCGGTTTCAGCATCTCGCTCATCAGAAGATGGCAGCGAGCTGCCGCAACCGATCGAGACACAAACATTAGTGGATTTTAACTATTTATCCATTTTAAAAAGATTTTTTATTTTTATTATTTTCACGTAAGAAATATTTTTTATGTTATTTTTGAGAACAACTGCTCTAAGCTCCTAATTTAAACTAGATTCTGATGAATGGCTTGAAGTTAGTTATCAGGAAAATTATTTCGCAAAAGATTGATCATATTCCGAGTATCGTGGATTCGATCCTTGATAAATTGATTCTTCATCATCTTCACCGTAACAAACTAAGCTTCCTTAGAGGAACGTCTTCATCACGTCCTATCTCTGGTGGCTACATTTCAGTTTTGATGCCAAACAGCCGGACTACATAACATTTTTTTCCTCAGAAGTTAAACAGAAAAATCATTAGATATTTCTACACAAAATTATGCAAATTATTTGAATATATAACTCAAATTTCCAGTGAGTACTATCACAGCATAGATATTAAAGCCTGGAATAACAGACAATGCCCGTAATCTATAAATAGAAGGTTCTATCTGTTATTCAACGTTGCTCAAACATTTACTTATGCTCAAATTGTACTAACATAATATGTTCATCTTTTTCTTCTGGTGCCGTGTCAGGGCCCCCCAACGTTGGCGATCACTTCAGCGAAGGCATCTTTGTTCTACAACACTAAGAACTTCTTCAAGGTTCTGAACTCCGCTCACTCCTGTCCATTCCTTTCTCAGTCAGAACAACTGCCTTCTACCAACTCCCCGACGTCCCTCTATTTTACCCATTAATATCAGCCAAAGGAGGTGGTATTTTTCTCCCCTTAGCACATGACCCAAATATGAGACCTTTCCAACCTTCACACTCGAAAACAGCTCTCTATTGACTCTGGCTCTCTGTAGTACCTACGTAAAACTTTAAAATATAAATTAAGAACATTTACCACAAATATAAATTAATAAAATAATAATCAGGCGACATAATGATATGAAATTCAAGTTAAACGAAGACAAATTGAGGTTAAACAAAAGATTTAAGAGTTAAAAAATAATATTTAGTCTGCTGAACACGGTCTCCTCGGAGATCGACGTCTTTCATATTAGTGAAGGTACGTTCAGGGGACAAATACTCTCGACTTTAGAAAGTATCTTGTCTTCCTAATGTCGAACCATCTCTAATGTGTTCCTGGTATTATGTTGTATGTGTATAATATTCTGTGCTCAAATGATGCATTAAACATTTATGCTGTTTGTAATAATTTAACTTTTGAGTAAATAAACTGATTTGATTTGATCTGAAAATAATAATAATAGTGGAAATAATAAGAAAAAATCTAAAAAAAAGTAATTGTAACATTATGAAAGCGAAAACGGCCGTTCACAATGGAGTTCTGGTCTCAACAATGCATGGAAGCGAAGCATGGAGCTGGCAGAAGAAGGATGAGAGCTGAATAAATGCGGTAGAGACGAGGTCCCTAAGACGTTTGCGTGCTAGAACGATATACGACAGAATCTCAAATGCTGATATAAGAAAGGAATGTAGAGCGGAAGAAGGTATTATGAACAAAATTATGAAAGGATCGCTGCGTTGGTTCGGACATATGGAGCGCATGGATGGAGAAAGAATGGTTTAGAAAGTATACTTTAATGATGTAAATGGAGTACGGAGTCGAGGCAGACAGAGGAAAACATGGCATGATTAAATTTTCAAGGTTAGTCATGTTAGATGTTGGAAGAATCGACGTGCGTGTATGACTCGCTGTATGAATGTGGAGGAAGCTAGAGAGGTGTGCCAGGATAGAGTAGTACGACAGTCCATTCTCTCTGCCTACCCCTACGGCGAAACGGCGTGATAGTTTGTTGTTGTTGTTACGTTCAGGGGACAAATACTCTCAACTTTAGAAAGTATCTTGTCTTCCCTCATGTCGAACCATCTCTTATGCATCCTGGTATTATGTTGCATGCGTATAATATTATGTACTCAAATGATGCCTTAAACATTCATGCTGTTTGTAATGTATTTTGAGTGAATAAATTGATTTTATAAGAAAATAATAATAATAATAGTGGAAATAATAAGAAAAAATCTAAAAAAAAGTAATTGTAACATTCCGGTATCATCCACGCCGTAAGGTTGCTCGGATCATTTTTTTTTTGAAAATTCGCCGTTCAGGTGGAAAACATCAATACGCAAGGTGATGCCTTGTATACGTAAGGGTAGGTACTTACCGTATCTCTCAGTTATTCCAATTATTACCGGCTTTAGTACCTCCCCAACTGGCAGATTCCAATTTCAAACGTTATTCGTAATGGCTTCCATCATCGTTAATTTTCTAAAGGAAGCGAGCAACGCGCATACATCTAGCATCAATCAGCCTTAATCCGCTTGTTATTGCAAATTAATTACCCTCGACGACACGTTACGACATGTTACGTTACGTAATCATCTGCCAGGACGTCTGACGAGTGTCCGTTGTTAATCTATTCTTAATTTAAAATCAATAAAATACAACACCTTGAATTAAGTGGTCACCTCGACTAGCTTAAAATTATTTATATTACAAATAAAACGATAAATCGTCACCCGAGAGTAAGAAGGTTCCAACTGTTAAAAGTAAAAAACTGAAAAAAAAATGAAGTCAAAGGTTTGCTGGTTTCGGGTGTGTATCTTGGAATAAAATGGTTCTATCTCAAGCAGATGAAACTCTTTTACCGAGTTTCTCTGGCGACAGTTGGAATAATAAAGTTCTAAGTGTAAATGAATCCTTCTTCAGTGAATCGTGTGTTTTGAATGATCAGATGGAACTTGATTATTTTCGTAACATCTAAAGGACGATACTATTACATGTTTTTTTTAATTGCACGTATAGATAAGGTTAGTAAGATCCCTTTTCACGAACAAAAGCCAAATGTGAAATTTTGTTAGTTGGAACCCTCTTACTCTCAGATGACGAAATACTAATAAATTTAAACTTTCATTTTAAAGAATTAATCATGGTTCGGTTCGCCAAACTTATCGTGCACTGTATCAATTTTACGGTCGACATAATCGTCCATCCGAGCAAGTTATTCGGAACACAATGGATCGTTTTCGCAGCACGTATACAAGTGGATAATCGTCATCTGAGAGTAAGAAGGTTCCAACTGACAAAAGTAAAAAGCTGAGAAAAATGAAGTAAAAGTTTTGATGGTTTCGGGTTTGTATCTTGGAATAAAAGGGTTTTATTCAAATTTCCAGAGATTCTTTTACCGAGAAACGTGTAAATTTTGTCTGTGTAAGTTCTAAGTGTATATGAATCCTTCTTCAGTGAATCGTGTGTTTTGAATAATCAGATGGAACTTGATTCTTTTCGTAACATCAAAATGACGATACTATTACATGTTTTTTTTTTATTGTAAGTATAGATAAGGTTAGTAAGAACTCTTTTCACGAAAAAAGCCAAATGTGAAATTTTGTTAGTTGGAACCCTCTTACTCTCAGGTGACGTAATACGCATTTACAAAGACGACAATTGTCGAAAATCGGACTTCACGATTGCACTTCATTCGAGCTAGCCGTGGCGCTCATATGCCCAAAATCCCATTTAAACAATAATGGCATACAATTATCTATTAAATAAAGCCAATATCATAGACGTTAACATTATTTTAATGTATTTTTTTTTTCATTTTGAATATGTATTGTGTATACCTCTAAAAAAACTCATTTTTTACATATTCTATTTTTAAGGTCACCTTTTCTATTTTACTTGCTTGTGGTCGAAGGTTTGGCCGACCTTAGGGGGTTTGCAGGGGCGCCCGATGTTATATCGTATTTTATTAACACCACACAAGAAGGCAACTTTCTTGCCTAAAAAACTAACTAACCACCACTGTCACAATGTTTTGCCTTGACATACTTCTATCGATTCCTGTACATTCATACATCGTGTCATACACGCACGTCGATTTCTTACGTGGCCGACATTACATATTTTATTGATTTTATCGTACCACGTTTTTCTCGGCCTTTCTCTATTTCTATCTCCGTTTACATCGTTTACGTATACTTTCTTCACCATTCTGTCTTCATACATTATTTTCATGTACCCAATCCATTTTAAAGACCCTTTCATTATTTTGTTTACAACATTTTCATTCGCACCGCATTTACCTTCCTTGCCGTACACATAAAGTGAACTACTGAGTTACTTATGTTTTTGAAATAAAACTGATAAGATATTGTTTTCTTATATAATAACTATTAAAATATTTGTATAAAATCATGTTTACCACCCCTGATCTGTATTTATTTATTTATTTATTCAGTAAGGGCAGCATACAGCGATATCAATATATTAATTAAGAAACATTAAGAAAAATAATAAATAAAGCCAATTACATGCTACCACAAATACAATAAACGTTAATTGAATTTAAGCTAAGGCAAAATACGGTCAAACAAAATGATTGAGAGTTAAACGTAATAATAGTAGTAGAAATAAGAACAAAATTAAAAGTAAAAATAAAAGTAACATATAATTATATCATGTAACATTATGGTCTCATCCACGCCGAAAGGTTGCTCCTATCGCTTTTTTGAAGTTTCGTTTGTTCAAGTGGAAAACATTGATGTCTTCAAAATACTTGTTGTAGTTCACAAATTCTGTACGTTGCCGCGCTTTGAACGTAGTTAGTGCGATAAACAGGGAGATAGAAAACTTGGCTTGCGGTGTGTCTTGTGCGAGATGTAGGGGTATTGAGTGTCAATTTGCAAAGAAGTTCAGAGTTATCAAATGTATGTATATATATAAAGGACCAAGTTTACATTAGTGTCACCAGTTTGTCGACACCAGCGAGCTTGGCGAAACCGGTCGCTGTCGAAATAAAGACTAAAGTGGAAGTAGATAAAAAAAACGTCGTTTTATTTAATTATTATTTAAAATGAACTTCCATCAAGAGATTTCAGTAATATCATTTGATTATCTATTTAAAAAAATTTAAAAACTTACTTACGAGTTTAAAGACATATTATATTTTTATTATTTATATCATTTATTTTTATTTGTTATTTTATTTTATTTTATATCATTGTATTTTATATAATTTGTTTTAGATTTATTTCGTAGACGTTGGACGATCGAAGAGTGCGCGGGAGATGCCTATTGGTGGCGATGAGGTTCGCAACCCATCACACCGCGTCTCTCGCGGGGGCGAAAAGAGAAGAATGGAGTGCCGCATCGATTTAAGTGTGGCAGTCTATTCTTTCTGCCTACTTTCTGTGATGGTTAGTTAGTTAGTTAGTTTACTTACGAGTTACAAAGATTCTTGTATAATTTTCAATGGTGAAAATGACGTCATCCTTACAAATCTTTATAATGAATATCTCAAATGCTTTAGCTGATTTTACGACACAATTAAGATGCGTCATTCCGATGGAATGCTGTTTGGAGATTCACAATAGTCTAGGAAAAAGTGGAAGGTCTTTGAGGCGTTATGTGAATTCCGAAATATCAGGTCTTCAAACAACGCAACTCTTGCTTAAAGTACTAAAATATGTGTCGATTAAATACCGAATCTTAAATATCAACATTCCTGTGAATTTTTGAACTTCGAATACGTTTTAAAAACTATCAAAATTCTCCTTAAGCAAGCTGATATTGAATAATTTTGCTATCTCCTTGTATCTATTTTTAACTGTTTTAAACATTTTTGCAAATTGCGAGGTTGTTTTATCCATTGTGACATTTTCACAATAATTAAAAAATGAAAATAGTAAGAAAAAAGCGGTGTTTTTAGAAACAGCTACCACTTTTGCGTTTATTTCGACAGTAACCGATTTCGCCAGGCTCGCTGGCATCGAAAAACGAGTTGTTTTAACAATGAATTCAATAAATTATTATTATTATTATTATGAAGAGTGCGCCATTTTGTAAAATCAATTACTTCAAGGGCGCACTAGGAAATGACTGACCGAACAGTGCAGTCTTTAGAAGTTTCTTAAATTTAACGTCACTATCCTCATACTTAATACTAACATGGAGGCTATTCCACACCAACGGACCCGTAACGCTGAAAGCACGATCATAGAATCTTGCTTTATTGGCTTTGACTGGAATCGTAATGTTGTTTGCACTTGTTTCTACTATGTATTATCATATTACGTATAATTAAAAATATTTTATGACGAAGAATGAAAGTAGAATAAATACAGTAGAAATGAGATCTCTTAGACGAATGTGAGATAAATCTATCCTTTCATCAACTTGTCTCCACCAATGCTGGACGTAAGAAGCCTCTCCACCCCCACGCCATCCCACTCGGTCTATCGCCAGTATTCTCCATATCCTTCCTGTGTCCGCTGTCTGCGCTGCACCTGGTAGGCTGTCTCCCGACACTTCTTCGGCCCAATCTTGCCCTCCATTCAGTAACTCTCTGGCTCCATATTCCATCATCCCGTCGGCACACATGCCCAGCCCATTGCCATTTCATCCATGTCGACTTGGGTGAAGGACGGTATACGGTCTCTAAGCGAGATACCCAACATGGATCTTACAATGAATATAAATTTATACAAACAAGCAATTAGTACATATTTAAATTTTCTTAAGCCTACTTATAAACTGATTTGTACCTTGTACCTACGTCTATTAACAATGGCTGTTGGTTTTGTAGTAATAACCTACTCACAATAGTAAGGTCAAATGTGCGTCAAGTTTTATGAGAGGTTGACAAGTCAAACCAATCGTGAATGAGAAAATCTTGAACTTTTAATAATAACCTCTTTAAGAGTGTAAATACTTGGCATACTTGTTTTTATATTGTCAATAAATATCAAACATAACTAATTACTTTCGTATGAAGTACATAATTTGTAGTGTATTTTTATATAAAAAATATTAAGGCACTTTTGTAATAAAATAAATTTTTGTTTCAAGTGGATAATAATAATAATAATAATCAAAATAATAATAATAAATTAGATTTGAGTAGGAGAAATCGAGGTGCTTGCATGACACGGTGTATAAATATGGAGGAATCATAAGAAGTATATCAGAAAAGAACAGTGAGACAATTCATTATTTCTGTATACCCCTTCGGAAAGACGGTGTGATGGTTAGTTAGTTAATTAGTTATGAAAATAATTTAAAACACTTTAATACTTAGTTTCGCTCCCGCGAAATAACAACGAAACCCCGACGATGCTTCCGCAGGAGCGAAACCGGTTGTTTCAATAAAACAAAATAGAGTGTTGTAAAAACAAATGACAAAAGTGTTTCAAATTATTTTTCACAATTTATAGACTAACTTATCATCACGTCTTCTCCCCAAAGGAGAAGACAGAAATAATGGACATCTTCACTGTTCTTTCTTGACATACTTCTTTTGATACTTTAACACTTATACATCGTGTCATGCACGCACGTGGTTATCTTAATTTATTCTTAATTTATTATTATTATGTAACACTCCACCAGATCTTCATGCCGATCTCATTAAATAAAGGAACAATAAATATATTTTTAAAATTAAAGCAAATTGTAAAATTTCGTGTATAAAGAATACCCGATGAAGACAGATGTATTTTTAAGATAATCTAACGATGTTTTCGGAAATCTCTTGATGGAAGTTCATTTAAAATAATAATTAAATAAAACAACGTTTTATAATAACTATTTTCACTTTTGTCTTTTTTGACAGCGATCGGTTTCACTAGTCTGACTGGCATCGACAGATCAGTGTGTCGATGTTAACTTTTTAATAACAACTTCCACTTTTGTCAAAATAAAGTCAAGTGATAGAAATAATTAAAAACATAATTTTATTTAATTATTATACGGATGAGTTTGTTTTGTTTTTCTGATCGTTAAGATGCATAACATTTTTTTTACTGTTCTCATTATTATACTAGTCTATACTAGTCTACTAGTCTACTAGTTATACTAGTCTATCTCATCATATCATATGTACTAAACTCACACGTAAAAATAATAATCTGATTCTCTAAAATTAGTTAGGTCCATTACATTACGTTAGGTTTAGATTACATCCTTAGAAATAGAAAAAAAGTTATTTCGAACTATTGTCGTGTGAAGAGTACTTGGGATACTCAAACAACGCAGAAAAGGTTTTTCGCACTGTGACAGTGATACGAGAGAGATAAGAAAGGTCTGACAAGAGAAGTAGGTAGATTTAAAATAAAAATAAAAAAGGGCTTTCTCATTTGTTCTCACAACAAGAATTACATTACGAAAGTAGTTTTCAGACACAATTTCGTTTCCAATTTGTTTTTAGTAATCGAGCGCAATACTTAATGTACTATATAATCTCATATTATGTACACTTTGTTTGTTTTATATACCAAACGTTCGATCGTGGGAAACAATATACACAGATTTGTTTAAACTTGAACCTTCGCACACTCATTTTCAATATCTGGACGTATTACAAAGAGAAGCAAAGATGGCAGTACTCAATGGAGTTCTAGTAATGTATGGAAATGAAGTTTGAAGTTAGCTGATGAAGGATAAAATTAAGATAAATGCTGTAGAAATTATACTATTAATAGTGAAGGTACGTTCAGGGGCCAAATATTCTCGACTTTAGAAAGTGTCTTGTCTTCCGAATGTCGAACCATCTCTAATGCGTTTCTGGTATTATGTTGTATGAATATAATATTTTACCTGTACTCAATAGATGTCTTAAACATTTATGCTGTTTGTATTGTCTTTTGAGTAAATAAACTGATTTGATTTGATTAGTTCCCGGAAGGAAGAAGAGGAGTCCTCCAGGTACTCTCGGTGTAGGCGTCCCTTAGAGTTTGTCCCCTCGGTCATACCCTCCATTATGGCATGCAAGATACCTTCTTGACGTATTACATGGTCGATCCATCTTGCACGCCTTTCGGACAAAGTCCTGAGCAGGTGCCTTCCTCCTTCGATTCTTTGAAGAACCTCCTCATTCGTGATGTGGTCTCTCCAGGAAATTCCTAATAGTCTTCTATAGGACCACATCTCGAAAGCCTCTAGTCTCCGTTTATCTCTTTCGGATAGGCACCATGTCTCGCAGCCGTACATCAAGATACCCCATACAAAGGTCTTGATGAGGAGCATTCTCAGTTTTAGGTCTATATTATTTGATTCTATTATTTTCGACCTTTAATTAAATGCAGGCCTAGCCTGATGTATACGGCTGTCGACCTCGCTCTTAGACCGACCGTCCCATGTTATTTTGCTCCCAAGGTAGACAAACTCCTTGGTGTTCTTTAGTGGAACTCCTGACATCACTACTCTCATTTGATGTTGCGTTCGGCCTACAGTCAGCAGCTTTGTTTTGTCTTTATTTATCTTTATATATAACAATAATATCTTTAACTTAATATCTTTAGTAATCGAACATAATCTTTATTGTTCGATTACTTCTCAGATATTTATAAATAGATAAAAGCAATACCGAGTACAGCACGACTATGTATAGTTCGCATTAGATATATTTTCCGTAAAGTAAGCAAAGATCAATATGAGAAACACCGATTTCAATATCGTTTCCTTTTGTAAAGCCCTCGCGGTTGGCTAGGTATGCTAATTTATCTCGGAAGATTCCGCAGGGACACGGGAAATCCGTGACTGGAATAAATTAATAAAAGCGAAACGATTGATGCTCCCAAGGGCCAGACCGCCATCCGCGGGACATTATTTATATGGAATAAACGTGTTTCTCTGTTTACAGAGGGTGTATTCGTATTTACTCAACAATATTCTCATTTCTTATTGTTTGTTTTGTATAAATATTAATTATGTTTTGTTTGTATTTCTTATACATAAACGTGACGTGTTCGAGCAGTCTACGGGGATTATTACGGAAATTAATTATTCAAACTCAACACGATTCAATTTATTAAGCTAGTGACACCACGTGTTCGCGCAAACATCAAATAATATGACTTCTTCTTAAAAAAATAAACTAACTATCTAACTAACTAAACATCAGAATGCAGAAAAAATGGACTGCCACACATTTCTTTCCTGACATATTTCTCTCGCTTCCTAAACATTCTTAAACGTATAATAATCGTGCGGGTCCGTCAAATAACAAAAATCTCGTAAACGCTTTAAAATTTTCATGGTATGCCGGCCCACATTGACTGTGCGGGTCCATTGGAATACGATATTGACAGTAGGGAAAACATTATCAACTGTCAAAAAGCGTTTACGAGATTTTTGTTATTTGACGGACCCGCACGATCGTATTAGCCATGTCTGAAAGGGACAATACCTGTAATACCAATAGTTAAATTCAGAAAATTTTTACATAAATATATGAAGATTATTTTTGTATAGAATCATGTTTGCCACCCCTGATCTGTATGTATATAAAGGACTAAGTTTACAATAGTGTTACCAGTCTGTCGATGCCAGCGAGTCTGGCGAAACCGGTCGCTGTCTAAATAAACACAAAAGTGGAAGTAGTTAAAAAACATCATTTTATTTAATTATTATTTAAAATGAACTTCCATCAAGAGATTTCAGTAAAATCATTTGGATATATATATATATAAAAATACACAAATAAGTACTCAAATAAGGCCAATTACATGTTACCACAAATATAAATGAATGAACAGAGTTAACATTATAGACTTATGAAACGAAATTTAACTAAACTAAAATCAAGATAAAACTTTGATTGTGACATTTAATATTTGATTTATTTTATCGTGCCACGTTTTCCTCGGTCTTCCTATATTTCTGGTTCCATTTACACCGTCCATCATTCTTTCTTCATTCATTCTTTCCATATGTCCACATCATCACATCGCACCGCATTCACTTCTTATATTTTCACTAGCTGACCCGGCAACGCTTCGCTATTGCTAAATTCGAGTACATAAATAAACCCAATATATATTCAACAAATACAATTAAAGTTCAATAACAATTCGTTTATTTATTGGATTAAATGCCATGTGTATGGATGCAAAAATGTGTGTCTATATCTTTAAAACAAAGTTTCAATCCAAGCAAACTCGCTGTGAATTATAAACTTGAATACATATTACTAAGGTAATTGAAAAACTATTTTTTGAATATTTTATATGAAATTTAATAATCAAATAAACAATATTATATCACATTTGCAGAAAACATTCATTATATTAAAGAAACAAAACTCTTGATTTTGTTGTCCATGAAATTCACATCAGAGCCAATAAAGTAAGTTTCTACGATCGTGATTTCGGCACTGCGAGTCCGCTGGCGTGGAATAGTAATATAGATGATAATACTACAAAAGCCTCCCTTCCCGACTTCCACAACTGTATCCCTCGCCGCTCTGCGCCATTGACCTCCTGCCACTCGTTTAATGTCATCAGACCATCTTGCTTGTGATCTGCCAGAATTTGTGTAGCTGTTTCTCTTTCGCCACTCCAGGCCAGAAGATCTTATCACCCGTTGTCCTTGCTTTATGACCGATCCCATTCCATTTAAACATTAGTTATTTTACACGCTGCATCGGCAACTTTGGTCCGATCCTTGATTCATCAATTTTGGGCCCTGGAATTAAAAAAAAAAAATTTGAATTGCCATAAGGCGGACACCGAAGAGGCGCATAAGGCAAAATTTAAATTTCCATACAATGAATGAATTACAACTGTTTTTCACTTGTTTGCTGAAGATATTCTTCATATAAAAGGCAGTTCATGCTATATGCATAATAATAATAATAATAATTAGGCTAATTTGTCAAATTAACTAACTAACTAACTAACCATCACGCCGTCTCCCCGAAAGTGTAAGCAGAGAGAATGGACTGTCACACTTTTACTGATGCGGCACTCCATCCTTCTCTTTTCGCCCCGCGGGAGGCGCGGTGTGATGGGTTGCGAACCTCATCGCCACCAATAGGCATCTCCCGCGCACACTTCGATCGTCCAACACCCACAAAATAAATCTAAAACAAATAATATAAAATACAATGATATAAAATAAAATAACAAAATAAAAATAATTTTACACAAAATGTTCTTTTTAGACGGTGCACATATTGTCTATTTAATTTATAATATGTTCCACGTATCCACTGTTTTTTAATTTAGCACATAATGTAATAACACATAATGTTTTTTTCGATGTTGCACATGTTGACTTGGACGATCCGGACATTTGTGTTTATTTAATTTATGTTACACGTATCCACCATTTTTTAAATTATCTGTAGTAAGGCACTTAACCAGCAAGAACTTGAAAATAATATTGAAGAAATGATTCAAATTGTCATTGGAACAAATGAAAAATTTATTTCTACACCTGTCAAAATTCTTTACAAAAACGATAAAACTAATAAAACCTTTTAATCTGATTAATTTGTCAAATTAATTAAACTAATCAGATTTTAAAGGTTGGTCATGTTAGAAGTCGGAGGAATCGACATGCGTGTATGACTCGTTGTATGAATGTGGAGGAAGCTAGAGAGGTTTGCCAGGATAGAGTAGTGTTATGGTCCATTCTCTCTGCCTACCCCTGTGGGGAAACGGCGTGATGGTTTGTTTGTTTGTTTAATTTGTATAATCGCCGTTTTCGTGAATAGCTCACCTCAAGGGCGCTTTGACATTGTTTTTAGTCATGAAAGGTGCATGCGACAACAGCGAAATCACGATCGTAGAAACTTAATTTATTGGCTCTGATGTGAATTTCATGGACAACAAAATCAAGAATTTTGTTTCTCTAAACATATGAATGTTTTGTGCAAATGTGATATAATATTGTTTATTGATATACAGACAACCGTTGTTAACATTTTATGCGATAATTTGAAAAGGTGGGTTTTTAGGTGATATTTAAAGTCTGTCGGATTGTCAATGCATCTGAGGCGTGCAGGAAGCATATTTCAGGCGGACGAACCTACTACTGTGAAAGCCCGAGCAACACAAAATTCAGATATACTCGTATAGGTGGCACGTTTGGGAATGTGCTTAATTATTGTCTATAAACTGTAAATTTAAAAACCTTACCTGAAATTAATAATGGAATTTTAATATATGAATGAAAACTACTAAAAGTAGCTTATGTGTAATGTAAAAATGTAAAAATGTAATGTAAAAATTACTTTTAAGTTGATCAGATTGAAGTTTTTGGTTCGACATCATTATTAAATCATTAGGGAGTTTATTAAATTCTGTAGAGGCTATAAATTGTAAGGATTTTACACCGAATCTAGTTGAACGCAATGCTTCTTATTCTGTGAGCGCGTATCATGTTGGTGTACGTCCGTATTGAATATTGGTGGAGTATTAGAGCGCGTTGATGACTTTATTATTTGTATTATAGTTTTAGTGATCTCTAATTTTGGATGGATTTGAAATGGAATTATTTTCGTCTGAGAATATAGGGCCCTTACATGAGTGTACCACGGTAGACGGAAAATATTTCTAACAGCCCGATTTTGGATCACCTGAATCTCATTAGCTTTCTTCTTTGTAATAAAGCCCCAAATACAGGAAAGGTAAGACAGATGAGAATGTATCATGGAGTAGTAAACATAAATTGTCTATATTCTTATGTAACGAATTAAACCAATTAATCCAATTTAAACCTGTACATACCATTCCAAATTAGTTCATAAAGATAACAACATTGTCTTGTGATACGCATATATCGAAGTGTAGGATCCATCCTCTGGACATGCGAACTCCAGTATCTTCTGCGTTGTTTTCCCCATCCTCTGCACATGCGCAATCCATTATCTTCTGCGTTGTCTTCCCATCCTCAAGCAAATGAAATAACCTGAAATCAATTTCATTATCTTTGAATATTTTAAATCTCAGCATAATGTAGAATTTAATGGTCAAAAATGGAATATTACTGGACTCTTCTAACTGAGGCAGCTAATGCTGCATATAAGGATATGTTTACCTATCACAGCATTTGTTTTCAGAGAAAAACTAAAACAGCTGAAGTAACTCATAGTGTATTTGGGTATGTGTGCTGCTGGAATTACTCAGTGGAATGGAAAATAAAGAAGAATTGCAACATGCAGATGCACCAATATGGCTCATTATCAAAATAATTTCAATCCCAATACAAAAATATCCCCATTAGACCAGTGGTCTCTCACAACCAGGCAATTATTTTATCAAAACTTAATATCTAATCCCAAAGATATAGATTTTCGCCCTGCCAGAACAATTTTACATTAAAACAACATTATTAAAATAGATTATACCAATTAACTAATTATTACACAACGAAACGTCATAACCTAAAATGACACGTAAGTAAAACGAATAAATTGATATTGTATATCATTAGAACTTTCTTATCGTTGCTGTGGTAATTTTAATATTTCCCTGACCACAAAAGCATTCATTACAACCAGACTCCTTCATATAAATTGTCTATATTCTTATATATACAAAATAAACCAATTAATTCAAAATTTAAACCTGTACATATCAAAATATAAACATTGAACTTACGGAACTGATAATCGCCGTTTTCGTGAATAGCTCACCTCAAGGGCGCTTTGACAATGTTTTTAGTCATGAAAGGTGCATGTAACAACAGCGAAATCACGATCGTAGAAACTTACTTTATTGGCTCTGATGTGAATTTCATGGACAACAAAATCAAGAATTTTGTTTCTCTAAACATATGAATGTTTTGTGCAAATGTGATATAATATTGTTTATTGATATACAGACAACCGTTGTTACCATTTTATGCGATAATTTGAAAAGGTGGGTTTTTAGGTGAGAATTAAAGTCTGTCGGCTTGTCAATGCATCTGAGGCGTGCAGGAAGCATATTTCAGGCAGCCCGAGCAACACAAAATTCAGATATATAGGTGGCACGTTTGGGAATGTGCTTAATTATTGTCTATAAACTGTAAATTTAAAAACTTTACCTGAAATTAATAATGGAATTTTCATATATGAATGAAAACTACTAAAAGTAGCTTATGTGTAATGTAAAAATGAGCCGGTTTTCATTCGCCACTCCAGGGTACATCTAATTCACTGATCATCCGTTGTTTGATTGATCTAATTCCATTTTAACGAAGTTATTTTGCACGCTGCATCGGTAATTTTCGTCCCATCTCTGATCCGTTACTTTATTTTCCTAGAAATAAACGGAAAAAGTCATAAGAATTGTGTCATTCATTCATATTGTAATTCATATTGTAATTCATATTGTATATCATTAGAACTTTCTTACCGTTGCTGTGGTAATGTAACAATTTCCCTGACCAAAGTATGCGTATAAAGAAAACAGCAAAATAGAATAAACTGAAAATATATTTATGAATTAGAAATATAAATATTATATTATACTTACGGAAGCAAGTTTCTTCATATTCTTGTAGAGCTTCGACGTCCAATATTTTATATTTTCGCTATCATCCTTTGAAACAACCTGAACAATTTAATTATCATTGAATATTTTTAATCCCAAAAACTTCATAACCTAAAAGTACCGAAACTTCATACCTACAAAATATTACGACGTACAGAGATTGTGACAGTTCAGAGACCACGTGACCAATCGAACGGCTAGAACTCTAGAAAACGAATATCATTAAGTAATCACCGTCGAACGTAAGAGAAACGAATAAGTTTCAGCCACACGAAAAAATAAAATTTCGTTCATAACCTCAAATTGACGCGTAAAAATTATACTCGCCAAAATTAAGAAGTATAATTACCTGTCTGCATTAGTTTACATTAAAATATGGCCAATAAAATATACTGTACCAATTAAACAACCAATTATTTTAGTACGTAATAAGCAAAACGTATTAAGTATTATACATCCCAAAGTAAAACGCAATATATTGGACTGTCAGAAAGCAAAACACATTGTTGCCACTACACAAAATTACATGGAGACTGAATTCTCTCCAGACCGTGTCAAACGAATATAGACTCAAAAGATTGATACTCAGGTGATACGAACAGTAAGGTCTATATTCGTTTGCACTACGAAAATTTTCAATTAATTGATTAATTTATAAAGTTAATTAGAGCTCGATTAATAACGAAAATATGCCTATGACGACCGCTAAATTCCACTTAGTCCATTCCCCAAGATACAGAAGGATCAGCTCAGGAATAACCTCAGAAATAGTCGACACACACCCGGAAGATCGCCTTTTATTTATATAGATTCGAAACTCTTTCATACACATACAGTATCTACACATTCGTCTAAAATATCTCATTTCTACTGCATTTATCCTTCTTTTGTCATTTCCATGCTTCGCTTCCTTACATAAGGGTCGGTAGAAAAACACCATTGTGCACTCACAGCGCTGTTTATACGCGAATTTCTTTCCGATGTTCACAAAATATCTCCGATGTACCTGATAGATTCTGATTATTATTAATATTATTTTTTAAATCAATCCGTAAATATATTATGTAGGAATGCCTAAAATCTTAACCTTGTATTAATTATATTTATAGAGAAATTGATGTTTATTAGAAGCAGCGAGAAGAAGATACCCATCAGAGGGAAGGGAGGGTTAATAGATAAGTTCATTTGTTTTCTATAAACAAAAAATAACAGTGCGTTCTTTTGTTTACAGCCGCCTATATCAGACCGTGCTCCCGGTCCCACTCAAAGCTGAACGAGTGCGCCCTGCGAGTGGCCAAGGCGGTATCCTCGACCTTCGCTAAGGGCGACGAGGCCCTGGGCATCCCTCCACTGGAGCCGCTCAAGGTCAAGGAGATCAATACCTTCGGGAACAGCGGTCCCAATGGAATCAAGATCGTTCTGAAAGACAATGTCATGTCCGGCGTTGGGGACTTGGAAGTCAAAAAGATAAAGTAAGTATTTATTAAATTTTCATATGAAGCACTTACTTTTTGGTAAGACATTTTAAACTTATAGTTATAAAACAATAAAAACGATTTACAATATTTAACTACGGTTTGGTAATGTAATCGATGCCAACTAGTTTCGCTTGCACCCAAGTTTCATCAGGGCAGTATAATCATTTATTATACGACAGTTATTATACTGTCCTGATGAAGCTTGAGTCCAAGTCAAAGTAGTAAGCATCAATTATAATAACCATAACGTGGTTAAATGCTGAGTGTTTTATTGTTTTATATATCTATAAGTTTAGGTACTTTTTGTTTCGTGAAAAGTGATGTAAAACTCCATATTAAATAATTAATTATTATTGAAAACGTCTGTTTCCTAAAAGTTTTATTATATTTAATGACATTTGATAATGCCTTAATAAGGCAAAACATATCATTCCCATAAATATTATAAAACTTCTAGAAAACAGACGTTTTTATGTGTATAAGTAAACTAACTAACTAACTTACCATCACGCCGTCTCCCCGGAGGGGTAGGCAAAAAGAATGGAACGCCACACTGTTCTGTCCTGACATACGTCTCTCGATTCCTCTACATTCATACATCTTGTCATGCGCGCACGTCGATTTTTCCGACTCCTCACGTGACCGACATTCAATATTTGATTGATTTGATCGTGCCACGTTTTCCTCGGCCTTCCTCTATTTCTAGCTCCGTTCACGCCGTTTACATATACCTTCTTTACCATTCTGTCTTCACTCATTCTTTCCATGTGTCCAAACCATCTTAATGACCCTTTCCTTATTTTGTTCATAACACTTTCATTCGCACCACATTCACTTCTTATACTTGCATTTGTCACTCTATCATAAACAGATTTGTCACACATTCGTCTTAGAGATCTCATTTCTACTGCATTTATTCTACTTTCATCCTTCTTTTGCAAGTTCCATGCTTCACTTCCATACATAAGGGTCGGCACTAGAACACCATTGTGTATAAGTATATTTTAAATTTTTGTATATTTAATTAACTTAAATCGTCAACGTTGTTGAATTACATAATATAGATTTAAAACACTGTTTTGCCATATTTGAGCTCGCTTTTCTCATAAGGCTGACCAGAACAGCGGAAATGGAAATATATACGATGAAAATTGAATGATATTATTATATTCAAGACAGTCATGGCAATTATTGTAAATATCTTAATATAGTAATATTGAAGGTTTACGACACTCTTAACACTTTATTGAATGTTATGGCGTTGAAAACTATTTTCTACTTTATTCATTAAATATTTTTACAAAATAAAAATACTATATCCCTTTTTAGTGGTCGGTAAACCGTGGCTCGCGAGCCACTTGCAACAATGCAAGCCACGGTAAACCGTGGCTTGCATTTGAACGGCCGTAACGTTGAAAGGGTGGAAAATTTTAAATACCTCTGCAGCATACTAACGCAATCTCTTGACCCAGATGTAGAGAGATAAAATGTAGAATAAAGGCAGCAAGAGCTACGTTTCTCTTCTGCAATGATAACATAAACAGAGAAGGATCAAATGCTATGTGTGGTCTGTTTTATTGTATGGATGTGAAACGTGGACCTTGAAAGTCAACTCAATGAACAGACTAGAAACATTTGAAATGTGACTCCATCGTCGAATGCTCAATTTCAATTGTGAGTTCTCTGGATAGACATGGTTACCAATACCGTAGTCCTGAGGCGAGCAAGAGTTGACAGGGAATTGTTATCAACTATCAAGGTTAGGAAGATTTCACATCTAGGTCATATACTGGGAAAGTACCACCTTCTCCAACTGATATTGGAGGGGAAAATTGAGGGATACCGAGGGCCCAGTAAGAGACAAATATCCTAGCTTCGAAACGTGAGGGAGTGGACCGGCATCCAAAGGGGGGGGGGGGGGGGGCGCTGTTCCGAGCGGCGCAGGACAGGGACAGGTTCACCGAGGTGATCGCCAACGTTGGGAGGACCCGACAGGGCACTTAAGAAGAAGATTATGTAGTATGATATCTTGTTTTTATTCCATGTACAAAGTTTTAATCGACTTTCAAACATAGTTGTTAATAATTAGGGCTGCCAAAATAAAATATAGTCGTTTTACTTCTGATATTTGACTCTTTTGAATTATGAGTTTGGCACCACTAGACTGCACATGTTTTGGTGATGACCACATCCTCAGGTGTAAAAAAAACTTAAGTTATATTTCACCTAGGGGTGGAGGTGGTCACCTTCGAAACTTGTAGTGTACAATATTTTTATTTTGTAAAAATCTTTAATATATAAAGTGGATAAAATAGTGTTTATAATTTACCTTCTAAATAAAGGTTCATAGCACTCTTTACACCATTTTGCAATTTATTTTTTTAAAGTTTACATTAATTTTAACTCTCGCCTCCTACCCTTCTAGATAAGTCCTAGATTACGTCACTCATGCGTTACAGCCACGAGTCGGTTGATAAAAAAATGAAATTCAAAATTAGAATCCTTTATATAAAAGCGAAAAACAAAGCCACAATATTCAAATGATTTACAAAAATATTCTCACTGGAGAAAATAATTAAATTTATTCCATTTTCTTTTCTTCCATGTTCGGCCAGATGTCATGGAGATTGACTATCAATTTAAAAAAAGGTTTTATTTAAATATCTCGTATATGCTTTGGAAACCTTTTTAAAACTGACACTAAGCATTCAAAACAATGGTTTTAGAATTTATTATTCAATCTCCATTACAACCTCTTTCTATCAATCAAACTCTAATGGATGACATTCGTGGCAAAGTGACAACAGTATGACTGTCATACCAAAGGTCCTGGTTTTGTTTCCTGTGTTGACATTGTGATTCTTACCCTGTATTTGGTCAGGTGAACAATTCACGTGAAAATAAAATGGCGATAGATTAGCTATCACATGTCATGAGTAACAATATAATTGCTATACCCTTTATATCGATTTGGCTCGCGCTGTAATGATTAAAAATATATTGTTAAATAAGCTCCACTGACATTAACATTTCCACATCAAAGGCAAATGATTTCAATGTCCAATTTGCCCTCTCTAACGACATCGCCAAAGTCAGGTTCGTTCTGTACGATAGCAGATAGATCTCGACGTTAGTAAAACAACAGGGGTGTGATGCTGTGAATTTTTCCCTCCCCAGTTCTGGGGAATATTAGTGAGGGCGAGTTATTCCTCTATCTCTCTTCTGTTAATGACTAGGGTAAATAATGAAAATAAAAATATAATTCAAAAATCTTTTTAAAATGTATATTTAGTTAAAAATCCACTAATGTATTTATATCTTCGACCGGTTTCGGCAGCTTGCTGCTATATTCTGATGCCTAAATCAAATTTTGCTAGAATTACGAGTATATACAAAATGAAAGTGTGTGGTTTAGAGATTCTATAAAATCTAATAGTGTTAGGAGGTTTGAACAGTATTATTTTTATTTTTGTAAATTAAATTATTATTAAAACAAGGCATCTGCAATTTCTGGCGCTCTAAAACCCACAATATGGAAAAACAAAGAAATAGCCATTTAGAGTAAGATGAGAATCTATAAAGCATGCGTAAGACCAATAAAAACATAAGGCATCGAAGCAAGGGCAGACACAGTAAGGACCAAACAAGTTTTGAGGACTTCCAAGATATAGACACTGAGGACAGTAGCAGGCAGGACACTGAGAGATCGCGTGAGGAACACCAGAATAAGAGAGATGTGTAAGGTTGAGGATAT
This sequence comes from Lepidostoma basale, assembly GCA_022606425.2. Taxonomy (NCBI): domain Eukaryota; kingdom Metazoa; phylum Arthropoda; class Insecta; order Trichoptera; family Lepidostomatidae; genus Lepidostoma; species Lepidostoma basale. The sequence goes on from JAHDVF020001246.1 coordinate 128,726, forward strand.
TATAATATGAAGCAGACAGCAAAAAAGGGACTGGTACGGTCATACTCAAAGAATGGACACCACCAGACTCCCCTATATTGCATTGCACAATCAGCCTCATGGGACACGTCCTCGTGGAAGACCTCCTAAAAGATGGAAGGACAGCTGGGAGTCCACCTTTCAAGAGGAGCAACACTTTGGAGAACAGACCATTTAGGTATACAACAAGGAAGAATAAGAAGAACTATGTTTTAGTTTCTTTAACTAAATATACATTTGAAAAAAAATATTCACATTTTTTTTTCATTATTTACAATGAACTTCTACCATAGAATTTCAAATAACATTTTTTACTCTGGTATCTTAATATACAAAGTATAATTATTCTGTACGGGCGTACGTAGTTGAACTCCTAAACGGCTGGACCGATTTTGATGAAATTTTTTGTGTGTATTTGAACAAGTCCCTGGATGGTTCAAATAACAAAGCCCGAGTAGGTAGCGCTGCTATCTGGTTCATGGGGAAAATATGTTTTCGTTCGGGCAGGACAACGTTTATCGGTAGTAGTTTATATAATATTAGTTATCTGTATTCAGTTCTTAATGTTGTCAACATGTTTTACTTTTCAGTATCGATATCCCCAAGCAACGGTTGAGCGTGAAGCTGTTCGGAAACTTGAAGCTGGATTCTATCTATGAACTAAGTGGAAGATTGCTGATCATCCCCCTTAGCGGAAAAGGAAAATCGGTGGCGAGACTGCGTAAGTATCCTATTTAAATTCTTGTTTTGTTTATCATAACATTAATTTTTATAATGAAAACACATGCCTTTTCATCTGATTTGCATATATTAAATTTTCACAAATGTGTAGATACTGTATGATAAAGTGTCGAATGAAAATATAAGAAGTGAATACGGTGCGAATGATGGTGTTAAGAACAAAATAATGAAAGAATCATTAAGATGGTTTGGACACATGGAAAGAATAAATGAAGAAAGAATGATAATAAAAGTATATGTTAACGATGTAAATGGAACCAGAAATGGAGGAAGACCGAGGGAAACGTGGCACGATCAAATAAATCAAATATTGAATGTCGGCCATGTGAGGAGTCAGAGATATCGACGCGTGTGCATGACACGATGTATGAATGTTGAGGAAGCGAGAGAAATATGTCAGGAAAGAAAAGTGTGGTAGTCCAATCTTTCTGCCTTCCCCTTCGAGGAGACGGCGTGATGGTTATTTAGTTAGTTAGTTTTCAAATTTTCACAAAGTCATTTCAATTAATTTGTGAAAAAAAAATGGAATAGATCTGTAAACTCCCATATTAAATATGTTTACGAATTGAATAGTGTTTTCGATCTACAAGTTTCGAATGTGTTATTCGTATGAACGATGTATACGGAACAAGATATAGAGAAAGACAGAAGAAAGCGTCTTACGATCTGATTAATCAAATATTAAACGTCGGCCACGTGAGAAGTAAGACAAATCGACCTGCGTTCACGACACGATGTATGAATGTAGAGAAAGCGAGAGAAGTATGTCTGGAAAAACAATGTTGCAGTCCCAACTTTCTGCCTATTCCTTCAGAAAGAAGAAGTAATGGTTAGTTCGTTAGTTATACACAAAAAGTTTTTGAAAGATATTAAGAACAAATGGTACTATAAAATAAAACATTAAATTAATCTTTATGAACATATCATAAAAAACATATTTAACACAATTGTAGATGGTGTGAAATATCATATGAAAATACAAAATCAACTACTTGTTAATAATATAATACGTTTCCAATGTCATATAAGCTGACAAAAATGGTCGAATATTATTAAATACGTGAATGAAATTTAAAAGACTTTAAATGTTATATTGAATAACTTACAAATATAAGGGTTGGGGCTGGCAACCAAGTGAATGGTGCCCTTAAAGATGTCATCGCAAACAAAAGCCTTTTCACGAGAGCTTAGATGGCAGTGCTCAATGGTATTCATATAAAATAAGGATAAAAGAATAATAAATGCTATAGAAATGAAATCTGTTGGACGAATGTGTGAAAAAATTGTATATGATATTGTCAAATGCAAATATAAGAAGTAAATGCAGTGCGAATGAAAGTGTTATTTACAAAATAATATTATAGAATAAAACAATTATTCAGACAGTTCAGATACATGATAAGGATAAATGGAGAAAGAATAGTAAAGACGGTATTTTTTTAAATGGCCGAGCCATGGAGGGGTCCCTCCGTTTACCCGAAGCTGTTATAGGCTCAGCGGCGCCTTTCATCAGCTTCACTCGTGCACTCTCTAGGCTCGTCACCTGTCCATGCGGGACTTACGTTAAAAAAGGTATATTTGCAACCAAGGGGGACCCAGACCACATTTAAGCTACGTTATTCTCCCGCGATGTCCCGCCGTACACACCTAGTAATACAACAGCAAAAGAAAATACACAATTGATACCTAAATATGCTAGAGAAAGAAATAATGCACAGCAGGAGGCACAGGATCGAAACGACGTAAACGGAACTAGAAATATAGGAAGACTGAAGAAAACGTGGCACGATCTAATAAATCAAATAATAAATATCGGCCACGCGAGGAATCTGAGAAATTGACGCGTGTGCACGACACGGTGAATGAAGATTGAGGAAGCAAGAAAGGTATTTCAGGAATGAACAGTGTAGCGGTCCATTCATTCTGCCTAGCCTTTCGGAGAACGTGATAGTTAGTTAGTTACAATTAGAATTTGTTTTAATTGTACACTATTTTATAAAATTACATAATTGGATATTAAATATCATAAACGTTTACCTACGTCTTAACGTTTTACGAGTATCAACAATCATATTTCCGATGAACTGCATATTAAATTAATTAACATAGTTATTGCAAACATAATCGTTAGTAATAATCAAGATAACAGTTTTAAACCACATTGTATAAACTCCAGAGCACGAATATATTGCTAAAACAATGCAATCTGTTATTAACATTTCTCACGCCATTAATAAATCTTTAGGTATCCTGTATACAATTATTAAATCACGTTTTACTTAAAAATTAATATGAAAACGTTTGTGATGACTACCGGAATTATCTGTAATACGCAAACAAATTGCGTCTTATATATAACAACTCTAGATATGTATATATTATGACATATTATGACGATAACAACTTTTACAACTTTTTGAATCGTTATATCTCAGAAACGGTGTCTCGTAGGAAAAAAAGTATTGAAACATTTTTTATAGATAATTTTATGATCTACAATTTTTGGCTGGAGTACTTTTTTGATAAAACTTACCGTTTTGCTGAAAATCGCGAAAAACTCCTTTTTTACCTTTGACCTCGGATAAAAAAATTTTCATACACATAAATGATGGGGACTTTTTAAATTTTATTTATAATTATGTTTTGAACAATTTTACTGATTTTCAGCTTGTTGGGATTATATGCAACTTCACTCTCATTTTTTGGTCTAAATTGACCAGACTATTATTAATGGCGAAGTCAAATGAAAACAAAAAAATATTGTTACTTTAACATTAAAATATATGAATAACGTGTTACTCGAAATTTTTAAAAATTAAAAATGAAACAAGATACCCGTCTGAAAGAGACAGCGTAACAACACAATATACCACTGTTGTGTTGTCTCTTTCCCTCATAAATTCTCTGTTTTTCACTTTAAAAATACCATGTTTTTGTAGAAAATAATATTGAACACGGCGGATTTGAATTTCGAAAGGTCACGTTATTCTTGTAAAGAGGCGATATTATTTAGTTAAATTGCACTGTTGTGGATTCGACCAATTTCGGCATTTTTGAGATGAATCGGATTCAAACCGGTCGAAGCCGTAACCCTAAGTGGAATGAAACTAAATATATATATTAGGTCCTTACATATGAAATTGGCGTTTTGCCGTACTGGCAACTTTGATCTCAAATATCTTCTCTTTGGTTAGGAATTCCAAATTCAACAAAATATATTCATCTAAATTCCACTTTGTTAAGTGTTTTAAAGGATTTACAACCAAATATCCATTTTTTTTTAAATTACACGTTTGTCATTTGTTTTAATCGAGTATTTTTTACAGGTAACTTGAAGGTGGAATATTACTTCGACTACGAACTCTACAAGGGAGCCGATGGAAGGGAATATTTGAAGATTATCCACGACGATGTCAAATACGACGTAGGAAAGGCCACATTCAAATTGGACAACCTTTTCAACGGTGACAAAGTTCTAGGTAAGGAATCAATATTTATTTAAAGAGTGAATACTTGCAATTTTTTAACAGCCTTTGGTATGATGATGGATACAGCGAGACCAGTGACGCGCGAGTTCATTCCTGTCGCGACTGTCGTGCGCGTGTTTCACAACAACAATAACAAACTATTTCGCCATCTCCCCTTAAGAGAAGGCAGAGAAAATGAATGTTCACACTACTCTTTCCTGACACACCTTTTTAGCTTCCTCTACAAATCATACAGCAAGTCATACACCCAAATATATTCTTCCGACTTCTAAGTTGGGCAACCTTTAAAATTCGATTAATTTGGTCATGCCGTGTTTTCCTGGGCCTTTCACGATTTCGTAATCCATTCACATCGTTAATGTGAACTTGTTAAACTTTTTAAAACAAAACAGAGCAACGCAAATGCGTGACGTGTCGGTATCGGCTGATGACTGTCCAGTGTAAATGGACCTTAAGTAATCACATTTCTACCGCATTTATTCTGTTTTAATCTTTCGCTGAAGAAGCTTCCTTGCAAATTATACTATCAATCTAAAGTGTAACTTTGTTATTTAAAAAATGTAATCATAAAATATTCCGGCATCTAGTATTCTTTCAGTATTTTCTAGTGACAATATTCTCTAGATTCTGACAATTCAAAGAATAAACAAGATTATAACAAGGCACCCAATTTGTGCTTGTATGAAACACGAAGAACACTTCTGGTCTCTTGAACTTTACCTAAAAATTACAAAGGAAAAACCTATTCCAGAAATTTCACACTCAACTTCAAGTCAGCTCAAGGGCTTACGAGCACCTCTTTTTATGCAGAAACTCTACTTGTCGACTGTGATATAATGATGTAAAAAGGATATAACCGACAAGCTTTGTGGCCGAGTAGTAAGTGCTCTTACTGACACACTGAAGATCCTGGGTTTGATTCCCTGTGATACCGGTGTGATTGTCACACTATCTTTGGTCTAATGTAGAATTCACGTGACCATAAAATGGCGATAGATTAGCTACCTATCAAACATACAGGTGGTCAAATAGTTTGGAAAAGTGGAAATTCACAATTTGCTATTTATTTCTTAACTAACTTATCATCACACCGTATCCTTGCAGAGATATGCAGAGAGGAAAACCCACCACACTGTTCTCTCCTGACATAACTCTCACGCCTCTTCTACATTCACACGCCGTAACGCGCATACTCGTCGTGTTTTCCTAATTCGAACATGACCGTCTTCCAGTAATTTAGTAATTTGGTCATGCCATGTCTACCTTGGCCTTCCTCGACTTATTTTCCCATTTACACTACTTGTATATATATTTTTAATCATTCTTACCCCATCCATTCGTTCCATATGTTCATACTATCTCAGTGATCCTTTCATAATTTTATTTGAAACGCATTCATCCACCTTACATTATTTTCTTACTTCATCATTAGGTTTTATATCATACATTGTTTTTCCGCCCATTCTTCTAGTGCTCCCATTTCTACATTTATCTTTCTTTCATCCTTCTTCTGCCAACTCCAAGCTTCACTTCCAAATATAAGAGTCGGCACAAGGACCCAATTGTGCACTGCCATCTTTGCTTCGGTCGAAATATTCCTATAGCAGTGATGATTTTGAGTTTTTGACAAATTCACTATTAATGTTATTATTTGAAAATTCTTGGCAGAAATTCATTGTAATTAATGAAAAAAAAATAATAATAATTTTATATTATAATCAAATGATTTTACTGAAATCTCTTGATGGAAGTTCATTTTAAATAATAATTAAATAAAACGATGTTTTTTAACTACTTCCACTTTTGTCTTTATTTAGACAGCGACCGGTTTCGCCAGGCTCGCTGGCATCGACAGTCTGTCTGTCGATGCCAGCGAGCTAAATAAGAAAAATGAAATAAAAAACATCGTTTTATTTAATTATTATTATTTTATATTATATAGTATATTAAAATTAATTTTATAACTTAATATTATAAATATTAATTCCATTAAGGTTTATGGCTTCGACCGGTTTCGGCAATTAGCTGCCATCTTCTGGTGTAAATCACCGATCAGAAGATGGCAGCAAACTGCCGAAACTAAACAAAGCCATGCCAAAAGTGATATTAAACAAACCTATGTGGAAAAGAATTAAATATATACAATAAATAATATTTAATATTTTATTTTTATTCTCATTAATTATTATTTGCCATTTATTTATTTAATTTCAGAATATTGCTTTTAAAATCTATGCAAAAATAAAATAATTAAACGTAGTTTTTTTCTGGGAAAATTTCCAATTTAAAAAATGTGCTTTGAAAAGAATTGTGCTTTTTTAGTTCCTAAAAGCTTAACATCATAACGAAAGACTTCTTTAGAAAATTTCTCTTTGAAGAATTTCAATATAAAGCTACGAAAACGTAAAATTTCTTGTATGTGGAGTAAAGAGATAAATGTATATATTAAGGATAACAGAAATTCAGAAAGTAACCAAAGACTTAAATATACAAAATAAAAAAACTAACCATCACGCCGTCTTCCCGAAGGGACGAATGGACTGCCGCACTTTTCTTTCCTGACATATTTCTCTCGCTTCCTCAACATTAATACATCGTGTCATGCACGCGCGTCGATTTCTCTGACTCCTCACATGGCCGACATTCAATATTTGATTTATTTGATCGTGCCACGTTTTCCTCGGTCTTCCTCTATTTCTGGTTCCATTTACATCGTTAACATTTATTTTTTTTACCATTCTTTCTTCATTCATTCTTTCAATATGTCCAAACCATCTTAATGATCCTTTCATTATTTTGTTCATAACACCATCCTTCGCACCGCATTCACTTCTTATATTTTCATTCGACACTCTATCATACACAGAGTATGCACACATTCGTCTAAGAGATCTCATTTCTGCTGCATTTATTCTACTTTCATCCTTCTTTTGCCAGTTCCATGCTTCGCTTCCATACATAAGGTTCGGTAGAAGAACACCATTGTGCACTGCCATTCTATCTTTTTTGGATATATTTCGACTGTTAAAATATCGAAATTAAATTAAAGAAATCATCATTTCTTCTTCTAATTTCTCATCCATCGGAAGTAAGACAACATCAGAGCTATTTTTACTTTAAATGCAGTAGTTCTGCAACGATGTTATATGGCAACTGAACCATTCTTGAAGGTTTTTAGGTACAATTTTTTTCTCGTGTCGGCTTCTACGTCATTTATAATATAAATTTATTTATTTTTCAGGCGAAAGCACAAATGCTCTTCTAAACCAGATCTGGAAGGACGTTCTGGAGGAAGTGGGACCCCCAGTAGCCCAGGCACTGAAGCAGGGTGTCACAGACTCAGTACAAGCATTCCTCAAGCACGTAGCTTACGAAGAGTTCCTTTTACCTTAAAGCCCTCAGCCGCCAAACAAACTTTTATTGCCGCAAGGCAGTACTTTTATTCTTAATCTCGTAGGCCAAATAATTAATTAATATTAAATAATGAAAATGTCATGCAAGTTATGTATGATATAAAGAGATATAATCTGTTTTATAAAATATTTTAAATATTATATTTGAAATCGTTTGTCGCACTTAACTCTTTCAGACTGAATGTTTTTTTTTATATATATTTTTTTTATCTTTTTTTTTTAAAAGACTAATATCAAGGATTTACATCAATGATATTAGAATTTATTTTACAATCTTCAATGTAAGCAGAAAATAGCTCATTATTATGAAGAAGGAATCTGGTCGTATCCAGGCTTGAACCCATGTCCCCTGGATCAGGAGCCAAGCGTTCTATCCCCTAGACCACCACCCGTTTACTCATCATGATTTGCTGAATGGGTTAAGATGTGCTCTGTTATATGTTTTGATGTAGAGATAAAATGCAGAATTGAGGCAGCAAGAGCTACGTTTAATAAAATGAAATCACTCTTCTGTAATGATAACGTAAACTTGAAACTCCGCCAGAGAATGATGAAATGCTATATGTGGTCTGTTTTATTGTACGGGTGTAAAACTTGGACCCTGAAAGTTAACTCAATGAACAGACTGGAAGCATTTGAAATGTGGCTCCATCGCCGAATGCTCAGAGTTCCCAGGACAGACATGGTTACCAATACCGAAGTCCTGAGGCGAGCTAGAGTTGACAGGGAATTGTTATCAACTATCAAGGTTCGAAAGACCTCACATCTGGGTCATATACTGCTACTACCACCTTCTCCAACTGATATTGGAGGGAAAAATTGAGGGACGCCGAGGGCCCGGAAGGAGACAAATGTCCTGGCTGCGAAACGTGAGGGAGCGGACCGGCATCCGAAGTGTGGAGGAACTAGAAGAAGAAGAAGAAGATATGTTTTTAATGCAAACCGTTTGCTATTTAAAATTATTCCAACGAACACCGTGATTCTAAAATACAAGAATCCACACAATCAACATTTTCAAATTAAATTCCGCGTTGTTCAACTGTTTAAATATACATTACTGCCATCTATGTGTACATCGACTACTTAAAAAGTATATAAGCTTTAAAATAACCTGTTATTCTGTTGTTAGAGTATTTCAGTATATGGTAGATGAATATTATCATACAGTGTAAATGTTTTTGAAATCATGTTTGTTTATAAAACTTCATTTATATCCTAGAGAATAATTTAATGAAATTTGTTTTACATATTTAAAATGTTTTTTTTTTTTTCGATAAACCATAATTAATTCCAGAATGACGATTTTTGTGTGAATTGAAACACAACGTTTTCTCATTTGGAGTTTATTTTTCTCAACACGTTTCGAAGGTTTTAAACCCAGTTTATATCGTTCTCCCAATAAGGAAGGTGTAAAACGTTAGAAACACGTCGAAAAAATAAACTCAAAATTGGAAGAAAAAAAAATTATAAAAATCGTTTTTTTAAATATACTTATAAAAAACAAAAAAAAATCAAACGCTCGTTTACACGGAAATATTGTACTATGAATTAAATAAAAACATAAAAAAAAAATCTGATATGATTTCATTAAATAGTTCATTGTTTTGGCCGAAACACTATACTTCAAAATTATTACTTTTAAAATTTAAAACACGGTTATAATACACAAATTATTTTTATTCACTGAGAATGTCGGGACAGCTGTTTCGCCAACCGATGTTGGCATCATCAGGTGTTGAAAACATCATAAGGTGTGTTACCAAATTTGGAGAAACAGCTGTCGCGACATTCTCAGTGAATACAAATAAATTGTGATATTATAACACTGTAATAAATTTTAACAGTAATGATAAGATGATTTCTGTAGTTTTGAAATCGTATTTTTCTTTCTTATTTATTATTTTAAAATATAATTTTTTTGTTTGTTAAATAAATGAATGCGTGTAAGAAAATAGAAAGCAAATAATAGTTACCAAATGAAAACAAATAACATCAGAAAAAAAAGTTCTTTCTGAAAGGGTTTAAAATAAGATAATTTGTATTCGTTGTATTGTGATCAGAAATAGATTAAGTTGTTAAGTTACAATGTGTATAAATAAAATTTTAATATGTTAATGTGAAATGCACAGTGTTTGAATTAAATTAAATTAAAATTGTTTTATCTTTTTACATCTTGCATGTTATATTATAAAATATATATTAAGGATTTTATTATTTCAATTAAGTTTTAAAATAGTGCGCTAGGTTTCTATAGAAATGATCACAGATGTGAAATTTATTGAAAATAAGTACAAATGTTTTAACGAAATAAAATAAAATCTATAATATTTCAATAAAAATAATTACATTTTATTTTTCTTGTCTTACTTCATCAGTTTTGAAGCAATGTTTTGTGTTCAAAAGTTGGGTGATTCATTTTTTTTTTTTAATCGCTCTTTACATCATTACAGCATGAGCCAAATGGATGTAAAGGTTATTATTATAGCTATCATAATGATTCTCGTGATCGCCATTTTATTGTCACGTGAATTCTACACCAGACCATAGACAATGTGACAATCACACTGCCCTCGCCGGGAATCGAACCCGGAACCTTCGAGTTGGCAGTCAATGCACTTACCACTCGGCCACGAAGGTCGTCAACGTGGAGACATGTAAAGAATTAACGAAGAACGAATAGCACGATTTGTTTTGGAACGTGTATGCTTTTGTTATAACAAATATTATGATTCAATTTAAAATTTAAAATAATAATTTTAAGTTCTTATTGGGGTTAAGGTAATTACTTACAAGAAAGGAAATAAATTTGAATTTAGTTTATATTGATACCTTGTTGTCACAAAACACTCCTCAATATCTAATTCAATAGCGGTACACTTAGGGGTGGGTCAGGCCTTTGTGCAGGAACCATCGAACCCTATCTAATGCGGTTGCGGTTTCCAGTCAGTGATAGTTATCTACAGTTGTCAGCCATCATTGTTTTAGTTTGCCTATACTTCTGCAGTACATTTCGTAATTGGACAGAATGCTGATTGGATTACGCTGGAATCCTTGCTTTGAGCTTGGAGTTGCAACATCTTCTCAATATATCAGCCAGTTCATTCGTATAATATTTAATATAATAGATAATCTATAAAGCGTCTCGTTCTCAATGCACTTGAGGTCTGCAGAAAGATTGTTCCAAACCGAAAGGCCGGCTATCGCGAAGGCTTGGTCGCCAAAAGACAGTGATTTAACACAGACAATCAACCCATCGCAGAAGACTGTGCTGATCGCAATGTAGACAGCCTAGACAGGACACTGTTGCAGATGTATAAATAGAACAGTTTCCAGACAAAATAATGAATTATGTCGAGGCTTCTGTCTACATGTGTAGTAATTTATTTATTTATTTATTTGGGGTAACAAACACCGATTACAGTACATAAATAAAACAGATAGAAACAATAGAATAAGGCTAATTACATGTTACCATAAGTGTAAATGATAGGAAGAGTTAACACTACAACATACTAGTTATTCGAAATTGAAGTGACTTTAGATTCAAAAAAATTAATTACATTAATTGAACAAAATGATAAAATATGATAAACTTACTAACTATCCAACCATCCCACCGTCTCCCCAAAGGGGTATAGAGAAATAATGGAATGCTACACTCTTTTTTTCGGACATACCTATCAAATTCCTCTCCTCAATATTCAAACATCGTGTCATGCACACAAATATTATTATATATACTCGTATATAACAACTGACATAATACTGAATATATTAGAAAAATAAAGTAAGGATATTATGGTATCATCCACGCCGAAAAGTTACTCAAATATTTTTTTTTAAATTTCGCTCTTTCAAATGGAAATCGGCTGTCCGATTGGAAAGACGGGTTCTGGAGTGGAGACCGCGTACAGGTTTACATAATGTTGGACGTCCTTCTGCCCGCTGGACCGAAAATCTGAAGAGGATTACTGGACATGAATGGATGGAAGCGGCAATGGATAGGGGGCGGTGGCGTGCTTTGGGAGAGGCCTACGTTCAGCAGTGGATGACAGACGGCTCATATGAAATGGAAAATATCAATGTCTCCAAAATGCTTAAGGTTCTGAGTTGGGGCGGGAGATAGAAGGTTAAAAAAATATTAGATTAAATGTTGGCATGTCATCCTTAGCTTGATGACAAAGAAATTAACTTAACTTAAGTCCCGGATGGACGGGAATAGGCCTAGGCAGTGCAGCGAGACTGACGAAAGGGCGTCGCTGCGTCCTATAACAGTCTCGGGTGGCGGTGGGAACCTTCTATCTGTAGTTGTCACACATTCGATATATTACTTAATGCGATAAACAGAAAGATGGAAAACTTGGCTCGCGGTGTGTCTTGTGCGAGACGTAGGGGTATTGAGTGTTATTTTGCAGAGAATCTCGGATATCGTCGATATTAAAGTCAATTACTTAATGATGCAACATCATATCATTAAGAGTTCCTCTATTTTCAAGAGAGTCCAAGGAGTGAAAAGGAGTGTAAAGGAGTGTATGGTAATTGTTTAAACTGTGATGCAGAGGGTTTTTTTCTCGCTACATTTTTCTTAGAACTTTTTTCTCAACGAAGCACTTATTATAAGGTATTCATTTGAAGCGGCTAAACCAGAATTTGTTTTAGTTGTTTATTATTGTAAAACACGGCCCAAACGATAGTAAATAGCTTGTTGAAGTACCATTAGTTTTATTTCATGCCCCTTTCAGCGCCACCAATCTTTATCGGGGAGTATTTTGTCCCTAGTATACTCTGATTGAAGGGCCCATAAATTCCTAGAGTTACTTTGCTCCCCCGTAAATCCTGGTCAGGGCAGGTTAGGGTGGTTAGTTTATTCTGTTAGAAAAAAGGATGCGCCAGATCGAACAAACATTATGTTGTGAGATTTTCGGTATTTTTTTACCAGCAACCATTCTAGTTAATTGTTTGGTGTTCGGCTTTTTGATAGATATCTCAGACAGCGACAGCATATATTGAAAGTGAGTTCAGAAGGAAAATACTTTGGATAATTAATGATTTTAATTGAAATTTCTTGGTAGAAGTTCATTTTAAATAATGAAAACCAAAAAAAATTTATAAAAAATTTCTTTATTATTAAGTATTTAGTGTGCTTCCACTTGTTTTTATGTTCAACCGGTTTCGAAAGCTTGCTGCCTTCGTCTTGGATCGTCTGGTCATCAGACGATGGCATCAAACTGCCAAAACCGGCAACATAAAAACAATTGGAAGCACACTAAATACATAATAATAAAGAAATTCAATATTTTTTTTGTTTTCATTATTTAAATACTCTGGGGATAATTAACTTAATTCTGGAGAGTATCCTGTCTTCCTAATGTTGAACCATCTCTCATGCGTTTCTGGTAGTATACTAAACCCAATATATTATTTTACCTGTTCTCAATAGATGCCTTAAAAATTAATTTTGTAATATCTATTGATGAAATAAACTGATTTGATATATTTTTTTTTGAAAATTATAATATTTGATCATTTTAATAAATCATAATATGCATTATTTAAAGGAAATATAAAAACATATTTAAATAGTAAATTCCAGTTACTAAATAGTATTCACCATATAAAAATTAGAAAGATTAGGTCCTTTATAGGAAATTCACTCTAAATTTAACACACCATTAAGACGTAGACAAATAAGGATATATAATAAAAGATAAACGTATTTTTATGTAAGGTGTGTTAACAATGAGAAATGGGTTTAAAACTATCATACAATCAACCCTAAATCTAAAAAAATAAGGGATGTATCATTCTTATAATGGATGTATTTACATGAAAAAGGTTGAAATCTCGACCCGACATTAGCCCTCCCTTAACTCACATAAAAAATGGTTACAAACACACACTGGGACGTGACAAATGGTTTCACATTGCCGAAAAAAGGTTGTTCTGCGAAAAGCAAAAATATAACCCTACATAAAACAAAAATATTGCTTCTGTTTTCCATCCTAAGAGATATGAATAGTTAGCATTTATTATGTATGTGGTTTAAGCTATTTAATATATTTTAAAGTATTCATTTACAAGCCGTGAATTACTCATGAAAATAAAGATTTTCTTTAAAAACTTGATTCACGGTACAATCGTTAATAGAAATAAGTTTTAACTTTAAATGTATTTTTTTCACACACGTAAAAAAATCCACAATTAACAAAACCAAATTGCTTTCCTTTTGTTTTCTACACTACTACTAATAATCAGAGCAAATTTCAAAATAATCCATAGAAGTTCTCGTGGATGGGCATCATGTGCATTTAAATTTTTTTCAACCTATGAAGAGAATCGAAGTATTTCTTTCTCGCTCTCATGTATTCAAATTATTTTTGACTATTTATATTATGATTGGCGCTTTGTAGCTGCCGGACGTTTTTTCAAATAGCTCCCTATTTAAATAAAATTTTGAGGGTCTGAGTACTCCATTTGCGTCTATTTAACATCTATTATCACCGTTTAATGAATCCAAACAAATCTGTGTATCCAAAAATAATTATTTACGTATATTTTCAGTGAAAAGAACAAATTAAGTTTGAAATACGTGAAAGTTTTTAATATAAAGTGCATCATGTAAACGTCTCTAAACGGCTATTTCCGAGTCGAGACCTCAAAGATGGTTGCCACATGTGTGTCCGAGTGTCCAGTGAATTGTGTGAAGTGCAACAGGATGATTTATGAGGGAACGCACAAATTCTCGGAAATAATTTGTGAACTTTTACTATGTGCCAAAACATTAAGAGTTATAGCTTGATAAAACGGAGCATTTTCTACAGCGCCCTTGAGATGAGTAATTCATAAAAATGGCGCTTTATAAATTATCCAATTAATTATTATTATTATGATTGGTAACACACATTTCTATACCAATAATTTTAAAATCTGTTGTTAAACTATAAGTTTATTTTATTTATAAAGTATCAAATACTTAATGGACCTAATTTCTCCTCTTCTCTTTCTATCAAATACTTAAATAGCATTGTTTATCAATTTTCGATAAACTTAAAGCGTAATAGTGTGGAATTCCATAATGAAGATTTTTTTATGATTTTTTTATTTACACTGTTTTTTCCGCCTTTCAATTTATTTTTATCGACATGTTTCGAAGTATTACACCTTCATCATCGGGAGAACGATATAATTTTATATCGTTCTCCCTTTTATATCTTATATGAAGGTGAAAGCCTTCGAAACATATCAAGAAAAATAAACTCGAAAGTTGAAAAAAAAACGGTGTTTTAATTCATTAAAAAAATCGTAATTGTTTATGTTGGATGTTACAAAGTATTCGAATACAAACTTATAAATAATTAAATTTCCGTCGGATTTGACAAAATAGTTTTTTTTACGTATGCTGGTAATTGCACGTGCTGCATTTAATAAGATGAGACCCTTCTTCTGTGACGATAATTTAAATCTTAAACTTCGACAAAGAATGATAAAAGCTTACATATGGTCAGCTCTATTATACGGAAGTGAAACATGGACTCTAAAAGTGAACGTAATGAATCGGTTAGAAGCATTCGAAATGTGGATACACAGAAGAATGCTTCGTATACCTTGGACCGAAAAGGTCAGTAACGTCGAAGTACTTAGGAGAGCCGGAGCCAAGAGAGAGCTGTTGTCGAATGTCAAAGTGAAAAAGGTCTCATATTTGGGTCACGTGCTGCGTGGAGAAAAGTACCGCCTCCTCCGACTTATATTGGAGGGCAAGATAGAGGGAAGACAGGGAGTTGGCAGAAAACAGATGTCCTGGCTGCGCAACATTAGAGAGTGGACCGGAATGAGGACGGTGGATGACCTGTTTCGGGCAGCGCAGGACAGGGAGGTTTTCACCGGAGTGATCGCCAACGTCGGGGGGACCTGACACGGCACAAGAAGAAGAAGAAGATGCTGGTAATATTTTAGTATATTGATACTGCCCTATATTACACATGTTCATAAATCGAGTTAATTAATTTGATATATATGTAAAAGGACCTTTGAAGGCGAGTGGCAAGTGCTACGACTGCTAAAATAATTGTGATTATCACACTTTCACGTGACAATAAGATGGCGATAGATTTATCACATGTCACGAGAATCAATATGGATAGCTTTACCCTTTACAACGATTTGGCTCGCGCTGTAATGATGTAAAGAGCGATTCAGCAAAATAATAATGCAATTTGGTTTAAATTTAAATTAAAGATCCAATCTTACGTAAATGCCGAAAACCTTAATTGGGGAATAAGAAGCGAAGGTCATAACCTAACCTAACCTTTAATAATTTCTTCAACGTTTTCACCACAAATTGTTGTTATTTCTCTTATCTAAGCCAATGATCTCGTAATTTCCGGGAAGCCCATGGCATCAAAGCTGCGTGAAAGTTTCCAAAATATTTTTTGTTACGTTGTAATATAAAGAGGTTTCAAAAATAGCAATGTTATAAAATATATTAATACACAAAATGTAAACTCAATTTTCTCAAGAACTCAATTTGAAAAATACTATTAAAACATAAGGCGAAGGCTATACTGAATTGAGACGTTTACTGCTAACCTAAGTGCTACGCACATATATATTTGTTAAATAATTAATAATTTAAATGAAGGACTCCTTAATGAAATCATTAAGGAGTCCTGAAAGTTTTTATTTACTTATGTTGTCCTATTAATAAAATAGAAAGGGGAATCCGACAGGGAGACACAATATCCCCAAAACCTTTCACATCAGCCCTCGAACACCTTTTCAAAAATCTGAACAGGGAAACCAAAGGATTCCGTGTTGATGGAAAATATTTAAACCATCTACGTTTTGCCGACGACATCGTACTCATGAGCAACACTCCGGAGGAACTAGCTGAAATTTTGAAAGAATTAAACGATGTATCTAAACCTGGCAAAGACCAAGGTGATGGGCACGGAAAGGCTTGAAATCAACGTGGACGGCAACAAAATTGAGAATGTCCAAGAATATACATACCTGGGACATAATATTCGATTGGGCCGAGATAACCAAACCGCAGAGCTAAAAATAAGAATTAGGCTAAGCTGGGCAGCTTTCGAAAATCATGAGAACATAGGTATCCTTAAAAACCGGAAAATACCGTTCAACTTGAAACGAAAAGTCTATGAAGCCTGCGTTCTGCCAGTTGGTACTTATGGTCTTGAAACTGTTACACTGTCCAAACAAGGTGCCGAGAATCTACGAGTGACCCAAAGAAATACGGTGAGAGAAAAAACAAAGGTCACTGACATCATCCACCGGGTAGCGACTCTAAAATAGCAATGGGCAGGTCACGTAGCCAGAGACTCACACGAAAAATGGACAAGAAGACTGCTGACTTGGAGACCGTGGACGACAAGGAGAAGTGCAGGGCGACCGCAACTACGGTGGAAGGATGATCTGAACAGACACGTCGGAATAGCCTGGATGCAGTCTGCACAGGACAGAGTGACATGTGAGCGAATGGAGGAGACCTTTGTCCAGGAGTGGACGGGAATAAGCTGAGGAAGAGGAAGAAGGAGAAGAAAATTTGATCCCAATATTTTTTCTTGCTCCATTTATGTCATTATTATTAATTATTCTTTCTTTTTTATTATTTCCATGTGTCCAAATCATTTAATTTGTCGTTTTGGAGTTTATGAACGATGTAATTCGTCCTTTATTCCCTTCTATCATCGGTATTTGACGTTATATAATAAATAATCAAAACTTTAATCTAACCTATCAAAACTCTACTATATTTATAATATTAAAGTTTAATTATTATTTTGCCAGATTCATGATTTACCTAATCACCTTCTTTTAAATAGTATGATAACAGGAGTTGGGAAGAGGGTTTTGTGCATAAACTTTTATATTATTTTAAAGCATCAATTGAACTATTGTCCACCTTTTTTTTAAAAACAATAAATAATGGAATTTACTAATTTTAAAGTATTGCGTTACACTACACTTTTCACGAATTTCGGAAAGTTCATTTCTTTATTCTGAGAAACAATGTCTGCAGTCCGAAACATGAAATTAAAACGTACAAACAATGTTGTGAAAATACAACATTTTTCAAAAGTTTTTCAGATCATGTGTAGTTTGAAAATCATAGTTATGTTTTCGAATTATGCACGGCTCTATCCCACGGCATTTCTTCTGGGAATGCTCGGCACCAATTCTTTACAGCTTCGAAGAGATGGACATCTAATAACCCATTTCTTCAGATTAATTAGGGGATACTTCGAGAACTCGGCCGTACTGGGGGATGTTGGTATTTTTGTCCCCGATAGATATATCCGACAGCGACAGCACACATTGTTTTACCTACCGGCCGCCAGAACCAATCTGCCTCTGGTGACACCGGTGGGAAGAGCAATTAGTCTGCTGAACGCGGTCTCCTCGGAGATCGACGTCTTTCATGTTAGTGAGAGTACGTTCAGGGGGCAAGTATTATTGACTTTAGAAAGTATCTTGTCTTTCTAATGTCGAACCATCTCTAATGCGTTCCTGGTTCTTTGTTGTATTTTTATAATATTTTACCTGTACTTAATAGATGCCTTAAACATTTTCCTGTTTGTAATGTCTATTGAGTTAATAAAATGATTTGATTTGATTTGATTTGATAATATTTTCCTTGTCGTAATGTTTTCCGTAGAATAAAATATTAAATATAGAGTTGAATATTGTAATGTAAACAAATTATTAAAAACTTGTTTTATTTACATCGTGCGTAGGTTATTAGTGTATGGATATTATTTCCTACTGGCACGTACATAAAATGTTATTTGTGATGTTTGTAAACTGTTTTTACAGTTTAATGAAAGTTAAAGCAAAAACACTGTGGAATTCCATTATAATACACTTTGGAATAAAAAAAATAACATTGTTTATTTTCTACTTAAATATAAAATATTATAACATGTTTCGGAGGACACCTTCATTTTCAGGTGTAAATATATTACGGAAAAACTAAACAATGAAAGACTTATCTACACCCTTTTAAAATCGATACAATACAAAGGAACAATACATTTGAATTAAAAAAAAATGTTACCTGGACTCAAATAATTAATTTTTAACATTAATAATACATAAAAGACATAATATTTCTACACGTAATTAACAAAAACATTAAATTAACAAACTAGAATCTTTAGAAATTCTCAAGTCGGTGAAATTGGGAGAAAAGATGATTAATAATCAGATTACTCCATTTGCTTCTTTCTCCCTAAATACAAGCTCCCATTCAAAAATAACATTTTCAACGCAAATTAATCAATTATTATTATTTCTAGGCAAAACATGTCTTTTTAAATGTACGCTTTTTTTCAAATTATATTTTTATATAATCACTTATAATTATTATGTATTATTACTATTAAAAAAAAATTATTATTTCTTAAGCAATTAGTCCAAGTAACATTTAAAAAAAATCAATTATATTATTCCCTTGTATTGTATCGATTTATAAATGCGTTTTGATTAGTCTTTCTTTGTTTAGATTTTTGTTACATATTTACACCTGAAGAAAGAGGACTCCTCCGAATCATGTCGTGATATTTAATATTTAAGTGGAAAATAGTGGAAGTGGAAAATAAACAACGTTATTTTTCAATTTCAAAGTGTGTTTACAGTATTTAAAACGATATAAACTTTACGTATATTATCATAGTTTAAGTAAATAAAACAGATAAATATAGAAACGGCTTACTTACTTTTAGAGAGATTACTTCGGAGATAAAATCTTCTTGATTATGTTTTCCCAAGCTTCTTATTCATTAAACGCTGCTTAGGCCTTCCTAGAAGTTTAGTTCTATCTAGTAATGACGCGTACAAAATTTTGATTGGTCCGCCATTCCGGTTCGGCTTCGTGGTAAATACATATCGGAGGACCGGCTTTCGTTGTACTAATAACGTAATACGTGTTTGTACCGTAATACAGTGTACATATTTAAGATCATGATGAAAGGACTGCATGTTGTCCAGTAATATATAAAAGCAAATAACTGCTTGTTTTCACGAAGCATTATGCTCTGTTGTTTACGCTTAGTACATTCTGGTAAAGATCGAAGAGTTCATCCCTGGGGTCGGAATCAAAAGGGCGGTTCATTGACTGCATTCCGATGATTGGCGTTTCTTATTTGAGAAAGTACAAACTGAGAGGTTTTTACATAAACTAGAATGCATGCGAATACACAGTCAAACTTGATTGCGTACAAAGAACAATAATATGGCATCTGTAGGCATCTGTCAAGTGTAGGTCTCAAGATTAACATGTCCAAGACAGTAGACCTACGAGTGTCCACAAATGACTCCACCCCAATCTTGCTCCATGGTGTCCCCCTTGTGACCAGCTTCTGCTACCTTGGTATTATGATAGCAGACTCAGGAGGTACGGAGGAAGATGTAGCCAGCAAACTTAACAAGGCAAGAGGAGCTTTCGCTATGCTTCGCCTTGTATGGCGCTCCGGTATCATTTCGAGAAAGCTCAAGCTCTAAGTATTCAGCAGTAGCGTCAAAAGCGTACTGCTGTACGGATGTGAGACTTGGAAGTCTACCGCAGACGTTATTGGTAAACTCCAGGTGTTTATAAACAGGTGCCTTCGCTCAATATTCAAAATCTATTGGCCCCAAACAGTGTCAAATGCCGTTCTCTGGACCATGGCAGGCGAAAAGCCAATTAGAGAACAAGTCGCTAGGCGTAAATGGCAGTGGATCGGTCACACTCTGAGACGGAACCCAGCCTGTATCGCTCAGGGCGCACTGGGCTGGTCCCCTATGGAGGGAAAGAGAAAGCGAGGCAGACCTAGAGCCACCTGTAGAAGAACCCTGCAGGACGAGGTTAAGGCAGCAGGCCTTCCTTTGGGATAATGTTAAGCATCAAACGTGCGATAGAGTCGGGTGGAGAAGATTCCTTGAGGCCCTATGCACCACGGAGGTGTGACAGGGCAAAAAGAAGAAGAAGAAGGCATCTGTGATTAAAATTTCTCACAAAAAAATCCGTTTACCATTGTTTAAGAATTATTGCTTCTTGAACAATAATTGAAAACTTCATAATAATTCATTAATACGAATGGTATATTTATTGTTTGTTCAACAATGGGGTATAACTCCATATTAAATAATTAATACGATAACAATTTGTAAAAATATGTTTTACTTAGAAACACTTCATTTCGTCCTATCTCAAATAACTTATTTTTTATTAATACAATATCATTTAGTATCCTCTAACTATGTAATCAGGGTCATAAAATTTCTTAACGAGTTCCAAGAAACACTTTCCAATATTTCTGGACCTACCCAAATAATTCTTTGTTATCAATTTTCGTTAATTACCATATTCTGCTGCATTTACTAGTGTATATAAACTGCAACGAATTGAAGTTTCGTCACATTTGATAATGCCTTAGAAGGGCGAAACGGTTCAGGTTAAATAAGAAAAGAACATAATATGGAAACAAAATGGAGACGAAGATTCACAAATCAGGTAAGATAAAGATAAAGTAAAAATAGACTAATTAAGTTAAATAAATAAGTCAAGTTAAATAATAAACAATAAACAAATCAAGTTAATTAGACAAATCGTCACCTGAGAGTAAGAGGGTTCCAACTAACAAAATTTCACATTTGGCTTTTTTTCGTGAAAAGGGTTCTTACTAACCTTATCTATACGTACAATTAAAAAAAACATGTAATAGTATCGTCATTTTGATCTTACGAAAAGAATCAAGTTCCATATGATCATTCAAAACACACGATTCACTGAAGAAGGATTCATTTAAACTTAGAACTTTATTATTCCAACTGTTGCCAGAAAAAATTTACACGTTTCTCGGTAAAAGAATCTCTGGAAATTGGAATAAAGCCCCTTTATTCCAAGATACACACCCGAAACCAACAAAACATTGACTTAATTTTTCTCAGCTTTTTACTTTTGTCAGTTGGAACCTTCTTACTCTCAGGTGACGAAATGCAGTTAAAAATACAAATCAAGTTAAATAAACAATAGCACTGAATAGAGAAATAATACACATTCCAGGTAAATCAAAACAATAGGGCAAGATTACAAAAAATACACAAACTCAAATCAGGGCCGAAGTCAACCTGTTTAAGATAGAGAAAAAAAATCATTGTATTTGAGAAAATAACAATTAAGAAAGAATGAGTTATAAAAGATAAATGAGCTGTTACTAGAACTGGGTTGAAAAATCAGGGGTTTGGCTACTAATACTTTTTAAGTGTAGAGAGAAAAGTTAAGTTTTAGTTACTCCAAAAAAATCTAGGTCTTTATATGTGTTTGCAGGCCTAGTCATTCTCGGTATAGGTTCATTAAAACCATAGTTGGTTTTATGGAGATTCTCGTGGAACAGATTGAGCTGCCTTAGATTACGGGAGGGTATATTTAATTTTTTGTTTTTTCGAGAGAACAGGGTGCCTCAAAGTGAGCGTTCAAAATTAAAAAAAAGTATATTAAATCAAAATTATTACGCCGATCAACTTATGATGAAATATTAAGTAGCCTTTCTAGATCAGAATAGGAATGGTTATCTCTATCGAGTCTAAACATTCGACCAATTTTTCTAAGAAAACGATGCTGTACGGACTCTATATTGGAAATGTGATTTTCATAGAATGGAGACCAGACTACTGAGGCATATTCCAAATGAGGGCGAACTAAGGCACAGTAAGGTGATTTAAAGTGGAAATGTTTTGAAATCGGAAGAAATTCTATTAATAAAGCCCAGAAGTTTATAAGATTTATTGACAGCTAAGAAAGATAGTTTGGAATCGAGACGTAATATTGGAAATGTGATTTTCATAGTATGGAGACCTGACTGCTGAGGCATATTCCAAATGAGGGCGAAATAAGGCATAGTAGAGTGATTTAAAAGTGGAAATGTTTTTGAAATCGGAAGAAGTTCTATTGATAAAGCCAAGAAGTTTATAAGATTTATTACAGCTAACTCAATGTGTGCGGTGAAAGATAATTTGAAGTCGAGTGTAATTCCTAGATCGCGCATGCTAGTTTCAAGTTAAAATATCGAAACCAACTCACAACTCTTCATAGGAATCCTCTATTCACCGTCCAACAATACTCATTCTCAACACCCAAAGAGGAAATTTCCAAAATTCTTCTGAGAAGACAATATCAACGAAAATTTATATTTTTCACAGTTCAGAATGTTAGCCTTTTGGCCCTTAATGGATACGTAAATAAATAGCTATAGAACAAAAAAGGAAACTCATGCTATTGTTAATACAATATAACATATATTACAGTGTTCTTACGGAATGCCAGTTCCATGCTTCGCTTCCATACATAAGGGCTTATAATATTGCTTCGGCGAGATGAGGTTAAATGGATTAAACCGTTTTGATTATTCCAATAAAATTCGCAATATCTGGTTATGTCTTTTTTTACATTATTTTACGCCTCATTCATAACCGTATTATACGCTTTTTATATCGAAAATATGTTTATAATAGAACACCATTGTGCACTGCCATTCTAGATTCATTTAAATGTTAATATTTAACAATTTTGAAAAAAAAACGCATAGGTATTTTTTAGAACTTTAAAAAAAGCTTAATCTCTGCGTTTCTGCAATACTACTGCAGCAAAAGAAAAGACATTTCCACGATTTTTTTTATTTTTCACAGTTCAGAATGCTAGCCTTGTGATCGTTAATAGATACGTAAATAAATAGCTATAGAATAAAAAAGGAAATTCGTGCTATTGTTAATACAATATAATACATATTACAGTGTTCTTACGGAGTGGAATGACTCTACCGTGACGTATGTGCGAAGAAATGCAATTAACCCTGGTCGATTCGGGCAGGTTGACTACGGGCAGACCATGTGTATCGGGAAATCCCGGCATGTAAAGCATGTTGGTATAAAAGGTTCATGGCACGTAGACACGTTTATTCCGCGTCAAACTGCCGGTTAGTGAGTGTGCTTCGTATGAAAACATCTTATATCGACACCAAACTCGTGAGTTCAACGATATAACCTCAAAATGGCGCGATTTGTGATTTTATCTGTATTCAGTGAGTATTCACATTTTTAAATAACGAACATTCAAATTTTTACAAGATATTTCTAATACCAATATACGAATTTCATACTAAAGCTAAAATGGCAGTGCACAATGGTGTTCTTATATCGACCCGAACGTAGAATAAATGTAGTTGTAATGAGATCTCTTAGATTAATGTGTGATTACTCTATGTATGATAGAGTGTCGTTAATAATATAAGAAGTGAATGCGGTGCGAATGATGGTGATATGAACAAAATAGTGAAAGGATCATTAAGATGGTTTGGACACATGGAAAGAATGAATGAATAAAGAATGTTAAAAAAATTATAATATATATTAACGATGTAAATGGAACTAGAAATAGAGGAAGGCCGAGGAAAACGTGACACGATCAAATTAATCAAATATTGAATGTCGGCCACGTAAGGAGTCAGAGAAATAGACGCGTGTGCATGACACGATGTATGAATGTTGAGGAATCGAGAGAAATATGTTTATTAGCTTTACTATAGATTAAGAGATAGTTCTAAAACGGAGAAATCGATATGTGTGCATGAGGAAGGGAGAGAAGTATTGTATGTCAGAAAAGAAAAGTGTGGCAGTCCAGTGCCTACCCCTTCGAGGAGACGGCGTGATGGTTAGTTAGTTCGAATTTCATACAGCTATTATTTTTTATTGTTGCCTGTATTTTGAGGTAGGAATCAATATTATATTTTTAATATGAAGCAAGAAGTACATTTCTAAAAGTATAATGTTGTGTTGATTTGTGGTATCTTGAACAATGTTGTAAAACTCTGTTATAAAACGTATGTTTTCAAGAAGTTTTATTACAATCCACGGGAATGACATGATTTGCCTTTCTAAAGCATCAAATATGTGATGAATGCTTTAAAAAATCGGAACATGTCATTCACATAAATTATAATAAAGCTTCTAGATTCGTTATTATTCCTATAAATAATTAATTTTTTTTTTTGTATATAAAATTTGTTTATGTCTACAATACTATTTTATATGTGAATACAATAATTTTAACATTTAAATATATTAAACATTTAAACATGTAACTACGCACCATATGCACCATGTGCACCATCTAAAAAGAACATTTTGTGTTAAATTATTATTATTTTGTTATTTTATTTTATATCATTGTATTTTATATTATTTGTTTTAGATTTATTTTGTGGGTGTTGGACGATCGAAGTGTGCGCGGGAGATGCCTATTGGTGGCGATGAGGTTCGCAACCCATCACACCGCGTCTCCCGCGGAGCGAAAAGAGAAGGATGGAGTGCCGCATCAGTAAAAGTGTGGCAGTCCATTCTTTCTGCCTACCCTTTCGGGGAGACGGAGTGATGGTTAGTTAGTTAGTTAGTTAGTAACATGTAACTACGGAGACATTAAAAAAGGGGCGGCTTGAATGTAGTGTAATTTTTAAAAACAAGTAAATAGTTTAAATAGTGTTTAATATATTATATAAGACAATTAATCTTAAGTTATACACTTTAGGATATGTGTTGCTCCCCTTGTTCATTAATTGTTCCCTCATTTGTAATTTATATATTGAAATTATAAAGAGTACTAGGAATGCCACCCTAGAACGGGTTACCACAGTTGGAAGGTATTAAAACCATGCACTTGGTAAATGATCAATAAATAAATAAATAAGTTTTGAAGCAAGCAATGCCACTGAAAGATAAAAATACATAGTAATTAAATTTGCCGGTATTTGGTATAGCAAATGTCTTTCATACGCGTCTCTCATACATAAAGAAAAAAATAAAATAATGAATGTCGAAATTCGACATGACTCATTCTAGTCTGCTTTGTATTGATAGCAAAGTAACATTATATATCCTTGCTAAACAATTGAAGGCTAATTATTACAAACGTGCTAAGTGGTTTAAATATAAAACACAGAAAAAACCTGTTTTTTGTGACATATCTCGCGCAGCACGGGTGGCATCTTTAGAGTAAAATTTGAACTACACTTACGTTTAACACCAATTGAGATCAAAAACTCATTTTGACTAACGGAGAACTATTTCATTATTCACGCTGATAACCATATAACTCATGTGGTAATAACTGGTTCAAATGACATCATCTAAATAAAGTTCAAATACTGCTACGAGTTTTAATAAAAAAAATGTTTACGCAAATATATTTCAAAGTTTCAGATAAATTATTTGTGTTGTAAACAATAACACGTTATACGCCCACGTGTTGTTTAATGTGTTGTTGTTATTGTTAAATATTCGACTACAAAAAATGTTATTGTCTGTAATTGTGTCCTAAGTAGAAGTTTTGTTTATCTTTGTTCAATTGTTTGAATCGTTTGTGAGATAAAATAATTATAAATTGTTTTTTTTTAAACTAAGGCGTTAACACTCAAATTCCATAACGATATTTTTTATGAACTGACGATGGCAATATGATTGTCACACCGTCTTTGGTGTGGTGAAGAATTCACGACACAATTAAATGGCGATAAATTAGCTATCTATCACATGTCATGAGAATCAATAGACAAAAATATATAAAAACAAATACAGTGTTGGGTTCAAATAACGTGAAAAGCAACTGAAAACTACCACATTAAAGGCTCAAGTGAGGCATTCAAAGAACCTTACACTTTGCTACAAACCAATCCTTTGAAATAATCAAACGATGCTAAAAACGAATTTTCGAAAGAAACTAGAGCAACACATTTTCATTGAACAGTATTTTTTTTAAGTGATACTGTTTCAATAGATAAAACTACTATTATTAAATGTCTAAGTAAAATAACTTAATACCCATTAACCTCGATTATAAACCTGATTTTGTTAACAAGTTATATTATTTAAACTGGAAGATATAAAAATCCAAAGCAATGTTATCTATGTAAATAAATGTGTTGTGTAAGGTAAGTGCAAACTTACCAATGAAACTTGTTATTTTATCAAATGATTCGATCAAGTTAGGAGGTAAAAAACAAAACATTGCAAGGTTAGGAGAGGTCATTTTGTTCGCGCGTTCTAACTAATAGATTCATCTCTCGCTGTGGATCCAAAGTTAAATCGTTCAGTCTATAATTTGCAAATATAATGATTTACCTTTACACATTTTTTCTGCACCGTAGTGTTTTGCGACTTTGTATCTTACTTTTTTTTAATTCTGAAAGTGGTTTGCTTTAACTTCACCGAAACCTAATAACAGTCTCTGGTTTCGCTTTATATACAGGGTTATTGGTTATTGAATACATTCCTTCTAGAAGGTTATAGGGGAGGTTATTTCCGAAGATTTATGTCATTTGAGGAATTATGCAAAAGTGAACCATTTTTGAGATAAATCGAAATTAAGTTTTTTGGAAATTTATCAAGGTCTGTTTTAAAAATTTATGAAAATAATAACTATTAGTTGTAATCGAACTTTAATTTTTTTATTAATTAGTAAACACCACAGGTATTTATTATCAATACAAAAACAATATCTGTCTGTCTACATTAAGAAATACCAGACGGCTCATATATATGGAAATGAAGCATGGATCTAGCAAGAAAAGGATAAAAGTAGGATAAATGCCATAGATATGAGATCACTGAGAATAATGTGCGGGAAAACGATATGTTATAGAATACCAAACGAGGAAATAAGGAAGAAATATAAGGCAGATTGCATCATAAATAAAATTAAAAAAAGGATACCTGAGATGGTTTAGACGTATGAAAATAGAGGACGAGAGCAGAATGGTTAAAATGTTTTATACAAGCATTTTAAGAGGAAAGAGAAGCCGTAGATGACCAAGGAAAGCATGGCATGACCAAATTAATCAAATACTGAATGCGGCCACATTCGAAGTCGGCAAATTTGACGAGCGAGCATGTTACTAACTAACTAACTAACTAACTATCACGCCGTCTCCCCGAAGGGGTAGGCAGAAAGAATGGACTGCCACACCTTTCTTTCCTGACATATTTCTCTCGCTTCCTCAACATTCATACATCGTGTCATGCACGCGCGTCGATTTCTCTGACTCCTCATGGCCGACATTCAATATTTGATTTATTTGATCGTGCCACGTTTTCCTTGGTCTTCCTCTATTTCTGGTACCATTTACATCATTAACATATAATTTTTTTACCATTCTTTCTTCATTCACTCTTTCCGTATGTCCAAACCATCTTAATGATCCTTTCATTATTTTGTTCATGACACCATCATTCGCACAGCATTCACTTCTTATATTTTCATTCGACACTCTATCATACACAGAATATCCACACATTCGTGGATATTCACACAAGAGATCTCATTTCTACTGCATACGATATATAAATCTGGAGGAATCTAGAGGGATGTGTCAGGACAGATAGGCATGGCGGTCCATCATCTCAGCCCACCCCTCTAGAAAACGGCGTGATGATAAGTTAGTTAGTTAGTAAATTACGTTAATGAATTTAAAAAATATAGTGCTGCGATTACTTTTATCAACATTATTTCATTGATTCTTTCATTGTTTCTACATTTGCAATTCACGAGGTTATCCTTGTAATTTGTAAGTGCATTCACATTATACATGTTGCAAGACTGTTTTAAATTCAATGATCCAATATTGACGAGGGATTTTCCAGCCGGGTTATATAAATGACAAGACAAGGTAAACCAATCTTACCTTGTAAAGTACTGTGTGGACCAATGCTATTGATCTTTTTCGTATACAAAAGGTCGTTCAAATCCAATAACTGTATATAATTTGATTTTACAAGTAAAAATATATCTTACTTGTTAATATTCAAAGAACTAAACCAAATTCTAACTAACTAACTAACTAACCATCACGCTGTCTCCAGGAAAGGGTAGGCAGAAAGAATGGACTGTCACACTTTTACTGATGCGGCACTCCAACCTTCTCTTTTCGCTCCGCGGGAGACGCGGTGTGATGGGTTGCGAACCTCATCGCCACCAATAGGCATCTCCCGCGCACACTTCGATCGCCCGACACCCACAAAATAAATCTAAAACAAATAATATAAAATACAATGATATAAAAAAAAATAACAAAATAAAAATAATTTAACACAAAATATTCTTTTTAGATGGTGCACATATTGTCTATTTAATTTATGTTCCACGAATCCGCCATTTTTTAAATTGAGCACATAATGTAATAACACATAATGTTTTTTTCGATGTTGCACATGTTGACATGGACGATTAGGACATTTGTGTTTATTTAATTTATGTTATACGTATCCACCGTTTTTTAAATTAGCTGTAATTTTAGGCACTTAACCAGCAAGAACTTTGAAATAATATTGAAGAAATTATTCAAATTGTCATTGGAACAAAAGAAAAATTTATTTTTACACCTGTCAAAATTCTTTATAAAAACGATTAAAATAATATAATTTTAACAGCAAAACAGGACAAACGTATAACGTGTCACAATTAACTATTATAAAGTGCGGCAACAGTTAAATTGACCAAAACAATTCACTTATACGCGAAATATCTCCAAATTAACAGGAGCACCACATGAACCAAACTAAATTTTTAAAAACCAACGTTCTAAACGTTCAAACCAAATTCTACATTATATAAATACCTTATGGAGCTGGATTAGCTTAAAGTTTTTTGGGTTCATTGTTGCTAAAAGTGTCGATTGATGAATTATTTAATTCTCAAAAAATCACTTAATACACACGAATTTGGGTATAGACCAGGGATGCCGAACCTTTTTCGCAAGTGGGTCAAATTTATTTAACTGCCCTACCTACAGATAATTTTCCGAGAAACATGCAAAAAATTAGCAGGTTTTTCATTAATTAAGAAGAAAGTCATCACTCACTCGCTCACCGCTAGTTCCCACATACACGAGGCGAGACTTATCCAAGATGACGTCATTTCTAAAAGTTCAAGCGGGTCATATAATTTCTCCTGCGGGTCCCTCGTTCGCCTTCCCTGGTATAGACTATACTTTTGTTCAATTTAAATCATTGATAAAGTTTTCTTTGAAGACTTGTTTCAGATATATTCACTCTACCGTAAATATATATTTTTTCACACGCGTTAAAATTTTCACAATTAACAATACCAAATTATTCTTGTTTCATTTTTACACTTCTGTCACACAACAATAATCAGAACAAAATTGTGTGTATTTCGAATTACTTGAAGAAAGAATCAAAGAATTCCGCTCTCGCTCTCATGTATTATATTCAAGATTCAGTTATTGTATTCTCTCTTTGACGAGTATTGTACGGGTTTTTGCCTATTTATATTATTTTTCTTCTTCTTCTTCCTCAGCCTATTCCCGTCCACTCCTGGACACAGGCCTCCTCCATTCGCTCCCATGTCACTCTGTCCTGTGCAGACTGCATCCAGGTTATTCCGACGTGTCTGTTCAGATCATCCTTCCACCGTAGTTGCGGTCGCCCTGCACTTCTCTTTGCCGTCCACGGTCTCCAAGTCAGCAGTTTTCTTGTCCATTTTTCGCCTGAGCTTCTGGCTACGTGACCTGCCTATTACCATTTTAGAGTCGTTGCCGGGTGGATGATATCAATAATTTTTTTTCTCTCTCATCGTATTGTTTCTGACCCTGTCTCTTAGGCTTTTTCCTAACATGGCTCTTTCCATGGCTCTTTGGGTCACTCGTAGTTTCTCGGCACTTTGTTAGGACGACTATTTATATTATAATGATTAAAGTGGATAAAACAGTGTTTAAAATTCTCCTTCCAAATTTAAAATAACGCTCTTGCTATTTCTGAGGTAACCTTGACGTCATAATCGTATTGAGATGTTTGATAATCATGATATCCGAATTTCATTCGATTTGCATATTTACGTTACATTTAACGAAATACTGTTTGAGAAATTGACATATCAGAATGGTTAACGAATAAATTTAATGTTTATTTAAAGTAAATTTCTGTGCTGTAATCAACAGAATTACAACAACCACAACAACATCATGTCGTTTATCTGAAAGGGTAGGCAAAGAGAATAAACTGCCACACAACTTAATATTTTTCTCCACATTCATATAAATATGACCAAATTATCCCACAATTTTGATTTGAAGGAATTCAATGTCAATATAAGTGTAAATAAAGAGAACTTTTAACAGGTGAGGGAATTTGTGTATTTAGGTAGCATGTTCACAGCGGATGGCCGAACGGACAATGATGTTGAAAGAATGGTTGGTGCGGGTAACAAAGTGAATGGAGCTTTAAAAATAGTTATTGGAAACAAGAATTTATCAATGAAAGCGAAAATGGCCGTTCACAATGGAGTTCTGGTCCCATCCCTTATGTATGAAAGCGAAGCATGGAACTGGCAGAAGAAAGATGAAGGCAGAAGAAAGATGAGAGCAGAATAAATGCGGTCCCTAAGACGTATGTGTGGTAGAACGATTTATGACAGAATCTCGAATGCTGATATTAGAAAGGAATGTAGAGCGAACGAAGGTATTATGAACAAAATTTTGAAAGGATCGCTGCGTTGGTTCGAACATATGGAGCGCATGGGTAAAGGAAGAATGGTTAAAAAGTATACGTTAACGATGTAAATGGAGAACGGAGTCGAGGAAGACCGAGGAATGACCAAATTAATCAAATTTTAATGGTTGGTCATGTCAGAAGCCGGAAGAATCGACGTGCGTGTATGACTCGATGTATGAATGTGGAGGAAGCTAGAGAGGTATGCCAGGATTGCCTCTGCCTACCCCTGCGGGGAAACGGCGTGATGGTTTGTTGTTGTTGTTGTTGTTGTTCAATGTTCCAATAAATTCGATTCGAATTATTTTAATATATTTTTAAATCCTGTATTCCGGAGTATAAAGGTATAATGTCACATATTAAGTAGGTACATATTATTGAATTTACTGTTCTTTGTTTAAATGAAAACAAAAGCATTTAGAAGGTAATTGCCTTTCCTTTGTTATACTCGTATTTAAGTTCCATTACTGTTTTCCTTCGGGCTGTATGAGTATAATACATAAGAGACACGGTATTATTTCTGAATAATACAAGGGTTATCTCACTATGAATTCTTCATATAGGGTATTGTAATCCACTGAGCCTTTGATTAAAATTACTACTGCACTTACAGCTTAGTTTCATTGCTAAATTATTATTATAAGTTCTTCTATGTTCGCCATAACTTTGTGTTGTAGATGTTTAATATTATTTTTTTATAAGCACTTTGTAAACAACAATCAAATTTATTAAAAAAATTAAATTAAATATCAAACATGTTTCGGACTAACCAGTCCTTCATCAGTGATATATTATATAAATAATTAAAATATTCTAAAATTGTTTACAAATATGGTAAGTTTTGACAAATGTTATAATGATTTATTTTAGAACGTTTATGATTTTGTAATAACAAGTATTATGAATGAATTTAAAATTAAAAAAAAAAAAAAAAAGTTTTTACTGGGG
Source organism: Lepidostoma basale (assembly GCA_022606425.2). NCBI lineage: Eukaryota > Metazoa > Arthropoda > Insecta > Trichoptera > Lepidostomatidae > Lepidostoma > Lepidostoma basale. Next base: position 160,884 of record JAHDVF020001246.1, read on the forward strand.
TATTAATTTACAACAAAGGAAATTTATCAAAGATTGGCCTTTACGTTAAATTTATTTGATTATTAATAATTTATTTATTTATTATTTATTGCTGTTTTAATTTCCAAAATTTCGAGATTGTTCAAAGTTATATTTTTAATATTAACATGCAAAATTTTCGCCATTTTCTTTATTAAATTAATGATATTTTTTTCATCAAAAATCACCTGTGATATTTAATTTTTATTTTTTAATAAATGGGAGTGCTGTATACAAAGCATATAAAAAAGAAATATTTTTATGATTATTATTATTTTGTTTAATCGCTATTTACGTCACTACAGCCATATCGATGTAAAGGATACAGCTATCATATTGATTCTCATGACATGTGATGGTAGCTAATCTATCGCCATTTTACTGTTACGTGAATTCTACACCAGACCATAGACAGTGTGACAATCACACTGTCATCGCCTCCGGTGTAGCTGTCATAGCATTTATCGTTCAAAAATATGAACATTTAATACATAAAATAGTTCATTTCAGAAAAAACTGTGGAATTCTATAATGAGTTTATTTTATATAAATTAAAACACTGTTATTTCTTAGTTTCAGTTTAATTTTCTCGACACGTTTCGAAGGCATTACACCTTCATCATAGAGAGAACGACATAAAAAACTAAACAATGAAATGATTTCATTAAATCTTTCTTATATAGCATTAGATAATAATAAAAAACCTATTTATATATTGTAATTTTTATGAGGGTCAAACAGGTCTTTAAATGTTTGTCCACACTATTAAAAAAACATTCGCAACCGTAGTGACGTCTTTTGTGTATTACGAAAAACAAAAAAATCTTTGTGTTACGTATTTAATACGAATAAAAACGTCTATTTTCTAGAAGTTTTATTACAATTTACAGGAATGACATGTTTCCACATGTTTCGCCTTCAAATGTCGGTTATTTAATATTACGTCGGTAATTTTTTTAAATTAAAATATATGGATTCATTTCATGGACTCGCGACCTATTATGGGTATTTACTGTTGTAACTGTTACATTTATTTAGCTTTTCAATTTGATTCTTTTGGCAAATAAATCATTGAAGAAATCTCTTTACCCAAATGTCAAACAATTGTTCTTATGTTGTATTAAATTGGGTTTTTTTTGTGTAAAAATAAATGTATACATTTTGTTTGAATAAATATAACTGCACTTGACATGTTTCGGTAATGACACAACCATTTTTAATTTAAAAAAATGCCTTACATTCATTAAGATTGTGTGTACATTGAAAAAGTTATGTCATAACTGAAGCATGTCTCTAGAAAGTGGAATAAAATGGTGTAAAAATACTGAATGCATTTATATTTATTCAAATATGCATGCACAACACAAAGTGAAGGCGAATATAGAAGTATAAACAATAAATTACAAAATTTTAAAGCATTTCAAAGCGGTGTTCTTGTACCGACCCTTATGAAGTGAAGCATGGAATTTGCAAAAGAAAGATAAAAGTACAAATGAGATCTCATCGAATGTTGTCTCTTAACTTTGTGGTAAATCTGTATATGATAGAGAACAACAAAACAAAATAATATAACAGTCATTTAGATGGTTTTGACACAAGGAAAACGGTAGAAAACGGTACACCCTATACAAGCTGTTTTTTTAGAGGTATACAATACATATTTAAAATGAATAAAAAAACACATTTAAATAATATTAATGTCTATGATATTGGCTTCATTAAATAGATAATTTGAAGCCATTATTGTTTAAATATGATATCGGACGAATGAAGCGATTCGAATGAAGCGCAATCGTGAAATCCAATTTTCTACAATTGTCGTCTTTGTGGATGCGTATTATTGACTAGAGTGTACGTGGTGCGAAAACGATCCACGGTCTTCCGAATAACTTGCTCGGATGGACGATAATGTCGACCGTAAAATAGACGGTGCATGATAAGTTTGGCGAACCAAACCATGAATTTCAAAACAAATTTGCACAATTTTCAAGCGCTCTTCACGTCAGTCTATTCATGGTGAAATGGCAAAACGTACTGACTATAAATCGACATAAACGAAACTGGAAATAGAAATTATTTAAATATTTTTAACTTAACAAATAAAAAAACATTATGTGTTATTACATTATGTGCAAAATTAAAAAATGGTGGATACGTGGAACATAAAAAAAAGACAATATGCGCACCATCTAAAAAGAACATTTTGTATTTGTGAAATGTATACTTATATCTAGGCGACTTCTAACAGTGCGCTAGGAGGCGGTAGCCTCTTCGCATTGTGTTAATAAAGTAGTTTGCTAAATGCTAAACAATCATTCTCCATAGATGGCGTTAGTGGATGGATTGTATAGATTGATCTTAAAAAAATTAATTAGTACAATCAAATCTACATAGATGGCTAACTGGAACTGCCACGTGAAGATATGTATGGATTTGGAGTATATATACAACTTCCAAAAAAAAAAAAAAAAAATGTATCATACATGATCATAACAACAATGGTGGAATGGGGAATGTTGTAATTACATAAAGCGTGCGCTTAACCCAACCAATGACAGGTCATAAGTCCTGTAAACACCTTGATCATCCATATTCAGTTTCCAGTTTGTTTCTTCGTCTCTATTGAGATACAATTAAGAACATTTTGTGTTAAATTATTTTTATTTTGTTATTTTATTTTATATCATTGTATTTTATATTATTTGTTTTAGATTTATTTTGTGGGTGTTGGACCGAAGTGTGCGCGGGAGATGCCTATTGGTGGCGATGAGGTTCGTAACCCATCACACCGCGTCTCCCGCGGGGCGAAAAGAGAAGGATGAAGTGCCGCATCAGTTAAAGTGTGACAGTTCATTCTTTCTGCCTACCCTTTCGGGGAAACGGCGTGATGGTTAGTTAGTTAGTTAGTTTAAATATTTAAATATGTTTTTTGGAGACCCAAACCTGAGAGCTCTTAGTATTTTTATTCTAATGTGTCCCATTAGTTTCTAGCGCTGGCTGAAGTACGGGCAATAGTGAAGTGTAATGGACCAGCATACATAAAGCTAAAACAACTATGCACGAACACTTTGCTCCAACGTTAAAACCTTGCTCCCTAATGAATCGACGACGTGACGGAAATAGGAAATGAAAGTTTTAAAATGGCCACTTTCTGTGAAAATATTTTATCACATTTCCTGGGGAAACTACCAACTAATTAAACATTACTGTTTAAACGTACAGATAAAACACATTACACTTCATAATTGTCTACCAAATTCAACTAATTAAACATTTGAAAACATTTACATTTTAGATTTAAATAAAATGATTTACTTTAAATACAATAATATATACCAGCAAATCAGTGACCCAGGAGACGTGGTAGGCCCAAGCTATCATGGATAGGACTTATTTAAAGGACCCTCCAAAGAGATCGGATCCCACCAGATGATACCTAGGACCGACAGTCCTGGATACGTTATACAAGAAGAGCCTACCCCAAGTAAATGGGACAAGATTAGAAAGAAGAGGAAGAAGAAGAAGAAGATAAAGAAGAAGACGAAGAAAAATAAGAAGAGGAAGAAGAAGAAGAAGATGAAGAAGAAGAAGAAGAAGAAGAAGAAGAAGAATAAAAAGAAGAAAAAGAAGACGACGAAGAAGAAGAAGAAGAAGAAGAAGAAGATGAAGAAGAAGAAGAAGAAGAAGAAGAAGAAGAAGAATAAGAAGAATAAGAAGAAGAAGAAGAAGAAGAAGAATAAGAAGAAGAACTAGAAGAAGAAGATGAAGAATAAGAAGAAGAAAAGTCGAAGAATTTCTTTAATTATTCCCATGTTCCCAACCAAATCTTATTGAACCTTTTATTAGTTTGTTCATATCACTATCAACAAACTCTGTATATACAAAGTTTATTATATATTTATGGTTAAATCTAAAAAGTTCAATTTCTAATGTGGAATATTTGGATATATCGGTGGAAAGAATTTGTAATTAAGAGTAAGGAATTAAGTGAATTGTCGTTTATACCAAAACATTAAAAATATATCATCCAAATATCGTTTCCAAATTAAAATCGTTATATGTATAAAATTAGAATTACTATAAAAAAATCGTGTCATCTTGTTCGTTTACTAAAATATCCGCGAACAAAGGACTAATAGGTGCACTCATTGGTAATCCTTCATTTTGTTATGTTTATATCAAAATGGAAGTTACTTTTATATTATACATGATACATTAATAAAAAAATTCACATGTTTTATGTGTTTCAGAATTATTATTTTCGTCACTGGTTTCATTTTTAAATAATTGGGTACTGATGTTAAATGTTTGTATAAAAAATTATTTATATTTTTTTTAATATCTTGTATCTAAGGGGCAGAATACATGGCTCCTAATCAAGTGAATTTGAGTTTAATTTTATAACAGATGATGCTTTTTTCATAATAATAAGATATTATTTTCGATCAGAGAGATGATTTTTTAAGCCATTGTGATTGTTATCATTGCTATTTGTTTAAAAATATATATATTAAAAATATATTTATATAACACTTTTAATTATCTTTATTTTTTTTATATATTTTTAAGGATTAATTGTATCTCAATAGAGAAGAAGATGTAAATTGTTTTTTTGGAATCAGAATATGGTGGTTGAGGCGTTTACAGGACTTATGACCTGTCATAGGTTGGGTTAAGCGATTGCTTTATGTAATACAACATTCCCCATTCCGCCCTTTTTACGACCACCACGTGTGACAATTTTTTGAAAGATGTTTATATGCTACTATGTTGAGAAACACTTCACATATTTTTGTTCAATCTACACTAGCGCCATCCATTAAGATTAGATGTAAGCATTATAAACATGTAAGCATTGTATTACATAAACCGATCGCTTTACTCAACCAATGACAGGTCATAAGTCATGTACACGCCTCGACCACCATATTCTGTTTCCAAAAAAACAATTTGCATTTTCGTCTCTATTGAGATACAATTAATCCTTAAATGAATTATCCGCAGTGGGTAAAATCCAGTATTTGTTTGCAAGTATTGGTAACATTCAAGAAAACTAAATATTTTTATATATTGAAAACATTATAAACGTCATATTTTGGGGGTCGCCTCCATCCTCAGGTGTAAATATAACTAAACTCGGACTCAAATATAACAAGTTTAATAATTTTTTATTCAAGGATGGAAGTCACCTTTATTTATAAAAAATATTTATTAAAATGTGGATTTTTTATATAAGTGTTGTTTAAATTCTTATTCCATGTATACAATGGATTTTCATAGTATGTGTAACGCCTTAACCGGCAATAAATAAATAAAACATTACGTTATCCGTCAATCATTTGATAAAACAATGCGAAATAAATGTCTTCCATAAATAATTAAAACAGATTTTTTGTGGTTAATATTTTTATTAATTTTGACATTTTTGCTCAAGCAAGATTTAATAGTAAAGAATTAATGTTTATACATTTTTGAGAACATTTGCAATATTATATTTATAGGACCTAACCAATATAAAAACAGAAAAAAATTAACACCTAACCATCACGCCATTTCACCGGATGGGTAGGCAGAAAGGATGGATCGCCACAATGCTCTGTCCAGGCATACCTCTCGGGTTTCCTATACATTCATACATCGTACCATGCACGCACGTCGATTATTCCAACTTCGAATGTGGCCGCCTTTTAGTAATTGATTAATTTGGTCATGCCATGTTTTCCTCGGTCGTCCTCGGCTTCTTTTTTCACGCACGCTGCTTGTGTTTTCAACCATTCTACTTTCATCCATTCGTTCCATATATCCAAACCATCTCAGGGATCCTTTTTTAATTTAATCCATGATGCAGTCATCTGCATCATGGATGTTATAAAAAATAATATATAATTATATATTTTACAAAAACAATTTTTATCTGTGACATGGAAAATATCATTTGCAATAATTAAATGCTTCTGGTAGTAATAAAACAATTGTTTTATATTATTAAAGAATATTCATAAATCATACTTTGAGTAAAACTTAAACCAAGGGATTTTTAACATTTCAAAAATTATTCCGTCCCAAGGTTTTTTTTTTAAAACAATATATTTAAAATAAAATATAAAACATATGGATTTATTTTACTTTTACAGTGGTTGCAGTAAGCCAGTTCTCATATTCGTCTCAAAAGAGTATTAGAACGCGAAGACAGTCAGATATTGGGTTTCCCGAAGATGATTATGTAGAATCAATCGATGACAGATACGCATCATTAAATAGACCAAGTGGGAACCAAATTCAAGGAAACCAACAGGGCTGGAATGGGAATCAGAATGGGAACCAGAATGGAAATCAGCAAGGTTGGAATGGGAACCAGAATGGAAATCAGCAAGGGTGGAACGGGAACCCGAATGGAAATCAGCAAGGTTGGAACGGGAACCCGAATGGAAATCAGCAAGGATGGAATGGGAACCAGAATGGAAATCAGCAAGGGTGGAATGGGAACCAGAATGGAAATCAGCAAGGATGGAATGGGAACCAGCAAGGATGGAACGGGAACCAGAATGGAAATCAGCAGAGGTATTGTAAAATTTAAATATAATTTTGTTATTTTTGCCTAATTTGTTCAGTTAATAATTTATTTAATTTTTTTAAACATTAATGAAAAAATAAATTTACTAGAAAATTTTATAATTCGCTAGCAAAGTATAAATGAAATACTCGTTTATCAAACAAAACAAGGGATTTAATATTTGAAGTTTTATTTACTTATTGTATATTTACTTTTAATCACTTTGTGTTGTTGATTCGTATTTGAATAATATTATTTAAAATCAAAATACTGGTACAACTCATTGTTTTAATGAGAAAAAATTTATAGAGGATAATCTCTGTGAGGATAGAGTAATGTGGCGGTCCATTCTCTCTGCCAACCCTTACGGCATAATTGTTTGATTGTTCGTTTATCTGGAAAAGATGAAACATTCCACATGACTTTTGAAAAATTGTATGTATTTTGTTTTTTAAATAATCTAAACTAAATAATTTAAAGAACTAGTGCAGTTTTAAGATTAACGATTACCTACGAAGTCATTATAATTTTTTGCTCGTAAATAGAGAACAATACTCTACTCAATTAGTTTTTTTTTTATATATTTTTTATGAGACTTCTGCATACACAATAAAATGTCCCTTAAAAGACACCTCAGGTATAAATGCCAAAAAAATATTTTCCCACAATTCACTCGACATGTATTGTGGCAAAGGAAACATCCAAAACTCATACTGACTGTTGTAATACATAACGGAAAATAAGTATCAAATTTTATAGATCAGGAGTTTTCGCTGAAAGAGTTTTACCGTTTTTGTAAAACGGATTTAGACAGCAAAAACTAGGTTCATGGCTCAATTGGGAATTTCCAATAATCCATTTGGGATTTTATGGTCTTTTGCAGATGTGTTTGTATTGCAGGCCAAATTAGAACAAAACCAATTTATTTTATTATACTATCTGGAAGGAGTAAGTATTATGAACAATTCTCCGGACTCTAGATGGGTTGTACAATTATATAACGTAGTACATTTCTTATCGTCACCAATACATGGGCAGTTGAGCTTATTAGCTGGTACTAAATAGTGCTCAAGTTAGATTTACTGTAAAAAAATATTCAAACTTTTATCCTAGCTTTAATTGTATCTCAATAGAGACGAAGATGCAAATTGAAAACTGAATATGGTTGATCAAGGTGTTTACAGGACTTATGACCTGAATGCGTTAATGGCGGGGAAGCCTTTCACATTGTGTTAAAAAGATGTTCTGCTTAATGCTTAATAAACATAAATCTACATAGATGGCGTTAGTATGTAGATTATATATAGAGTGATCTTAAAAGATTAACATATGTAATCAAAATCTTCATAGATGGCACATTGAAGCTGACATGTGAAATCTGGTGTAGGACTTTAATATATATACAACTTCCAAAAATTTGTCAGACATGATCATAACAAAGGTGGAATGGGGAATGTTGTAATTACATAAAGCGTGCGCTTAACCCAACCAATGACAGGTCATAAGTCCTGTAAACACCTTGATCAACCATATTTAGTTTCCAATTTGCATCTTCGTCTCTATTGAGATACAATTAAATCATGAATTGATAACCCGCAATGAGTGAAATCCAGTAATCGTATACAAGTATAAGTATACATTCACAAAAAAAAATTATCTTAGCTTTTATCTTCTTCTTCTTGTGCTATCTTTTGGACCGTGTCCTGTTATTTCTCGGAGTCTGGTCCTGGAATTAGGTGTCCAACTGTCTCGCCATCTTTTGAGTGATGTTTCTGAAGGTCGATTTCCTTTTAGTACTTAATTTACCGCTTCACTTATCACTTCTTCCACATGATCTCTCCAGTAGCGTCTTCTCAGTTTTATTTCGGAATTTCTTATTCTGTCTCGCAGTGTCGTTCCGGCAACGGATCGGAGAGTCCTCATTTCTATAGTTCTTAGGAAACTTTTTGTTCTGATGGTGTCAGCCCTCCTTTCGATTCCACCAGATTAATGACAGCGGGAATTGAAACCGGGACCTACAGCGTGGCAGTCATTTCACTAACCACTCGTAGATTGTATACAGATTTTTAACATTAAAACAAAATTAATAAAATAATAAAATGTCTATTTTTTAGAAGTTTGATTATGATTAATGAGAATGACATATTTCGCCTCTGTAAGATATTGTAAAATTTAGCGAAAATCAAACGTATTGTTGTTTTTATATACGAGTTTAAGGAGCAAAATACGGTAATTATGGTAATTTAGGTGACTTAATACATTGTTGAAGAAAAATAATGTAAAAACTCCAAAATATTGGAAAATATTACCTGAAACTAGTTAAATAGAAGTTATATACGTTTATTTAATAGTAGTGTTTCAATTGAGCGTTTTCGCCTATTTAAATATTATGATTATTATTAAAACAATAAAGTACATAAATATTTTGTCTTAACACCACTAAGGGGGCAATTATGTTGGCTCCACTTGCGTATTACTCTAACACCAGACCCCCTGGAAACGACACAAAGTTAGCATTTGGTCTGGTAGAATTGGAAAATGGTGATTTACTAGCTTCCTATTACATGTCATAAGAATCAATAGTTAAAAAAATGTATACAGTCATTGGGCTACAATAACCTGTTGTATTCACAAATATGGAAAGCAACAGCAAACTACCGCTTTTGCTCCACGCGGTCATGACGCGACACAAATTTATGTTAGAAAAAAAAATGTGGATATATTTTATTATTATTTCAGTACTACCCCTAACCCAGGAAACACACGACCTGCCCCAACAGCAAACGTTGACTGCGTCCGGCGGTGCCTCAAAACGGCCGAGTACAACCCATTGTGCGGTTCCAACATGATAACATATAATAATGAGAGTGAATTGAGATGTGAGAACAGCTGTGGATTAAGTACGTATATAATTTGATATTTTATAATCTATATTAATGAAAACGTATTTTTGAGTTAGTTACGAGTATATTACATAGACAACCTTACAAACAAGTTACCTAAACTTACCTAACCTAACCTAAACTAGCCAAACAAAAGTTAAAATGTACGAAGCGTATGTTAAAAGCCGACTGACATATCAGATTCCCTTCTGGGGGACAGGAAACCAAAAGGACATCTCAAGACTCCAAAGACAACAAAATACATTAATAAAATTAGCTTATAAAATTAACTCTCTCACCCCAATCATACAAGTATACAGACAAACAAAACAAATGGACATATCAGACCTGACCAAATTCGAGACCTTGAAATTGCATACAGAGTGACCATGGAAGAGACAACAGACAGCAGCTACAAATTAACCAAAAATTCAGACGTACACAGACACTGGACCAGGAACTGTGACGAATGCACGAACTAAGACAGGACAATCAAGGATATTGAACAATGGACTGAAACTTTACAATGAACTACCAAAAGACACAAGGAGTCTCACTACAAATTAATTAAAAATATACCTGAAATATTATATATTTACAAGTAAGATCTAAAAATGTATCCATATAATCTGACTGGGTTTTAAAAAAAAAAAAATAATAATATTATAATAACAATGATAAATTTGGCCACGTCAGGAGTCGAAGAAATCGACGTGTATGCCTGACACGATGTAAAACTGTTCTGGGTGGTATCTAAGAGACAGAAAGTTTGGCTCCTGATCCTTCCCGACTTTGACTAGATTCCTTCTTCATAATACAAGCTATTTTCTGATTTAATTGGAGATTGCATAGTTAAAATATAATATCATTGATTTAAGTAAGTATGTAATAGTTGTGAATGGAGCACATAATCGAAGAAGACAAAATTAAATATGATGCATTTCTATCTCACTGTACTCCTCTTCTTTTCTATAGCCATCTATCCACAGCTGAATGTAGCCCTTTTAAAAAATTATCCATTTTAAATAATCATTTAATAAAACGATGTTTTTAATAACTACTTCCACTTATTGTTTTGTTTCTACAGCGACCGGTTTCACCATGCTAGCTGGCATCGACAGACTGGCTTAGTCTGTCGACGTCAGATTGGTAACACATTCCATAACATTGACTTTTTTTATGTTTACAAACATAATACTCAAAATATAATATTACTTGAATAACACGAATTTTTTTTTAATAACTACTCGCATATCCACTTTTTGACTCTAAGTTGATCAATTTCATCAGATTAGCTGGCATTGACCAAATGGTCCCTTTTCTCCGCTAGACTATAATCTGTGGATGCCAGCTAGCCTGACGAAACCAGTAGCTGTAGAAATAAATACTAAAAGTGGAAGTATTATAGTTATTTGAAAAACATAGTTTTATTTAAAAAAAAAAATTATTGAACTTCCATCAAGAGATTTCAATACAATAATAAGATTGTTATACTCATAATGACCTTCGTGGCAGAGTGGCAAAATTGACTGCCACACCGAAGGTCCCAGGTTCGATTCCCGGCGATGACAGTGTGATTATCACGCTGTGTTTGGTCTGGTGAAGAATTCACTTGACAATAAATTGGCGATAGATTAGCTACCTATCTTATGTCACGAGAATCTATATGCTAGCTTTACCTACATCGATATGGCTCGCACTGAAATGATTTAAATAGCGATTAACAAATTATAATTATAATTTTAATTTAAAGGCGTTAACGCTGTGGAATTCAATAATAACGATTTTTTATGAATTGTTTTTTTAATAAAAAAATCTTACACTGTTTTTTTCACTATTGAGTTTATTTTTCTCGACATGTTTTAATGGCTTGCACCATCGTCATCGGAAGAACGGAATAAACTCTAGGTGTAAGCCTTCGAAACATGTCGAAAAAAAAACACTGAAAAGTGGAAGAAACGGTATTTAATTCTAAAAAAATTCGTCAATAATAATAATAAAATTATCTTTATTTTTCCAGATAATGTCAGAAGTCTCTATTTAGGACGCTGCCCGAACCCTACACCAGCTCCTGCCACTGCATGATGAGACCAAATATGATAGTTATGTCCACAAAACTCATTCCTTCATCAAATTAATTGTACGAAATTCAAATTTGATGTAATCTTTATTGTTAAGTACATGCCACCTTATATAATCAAGACCTGAATAAGACAAACACAATTTATGTTTTTATTATAAATGTTTTTATTATTATTGTTGAAACTGATAATTAGATGTAAGATTTTGATATACAGGTATAATTATTTATATTTAAATAATTTTCTTTAATAAAATAGTTAAAACTTTTTTACTTATTTTATTAGTATAAATTAGTTGTCTTCGCAAACAAAATCTATCCAAAAAAGCTAGAATGGCAGTGCACAATGGTGTTCTTCTACCGACCCTTATGTATGGAAGCGAAGCATGGAACTGGCAAAGGAAGGATGAAAGTAGAATAAATGCAGTAGAAATGAGATCTCTTAGACGAATGTGTGGATATTCTATGTGTGATAGAGTGTCGAATGAAAATATAAGAAGTGAATGCGGTGCGAATGATGGTGTCATAAACAAAATAATGAAAGGATCATTAAGATGTTTTGGACATATGGAAAGAATGAATGAAGAAAGAATGGTAAAAAAATTATATGTTAATGATGTAAATGGTACCAGAAATAGAGGAAGACCGAGCAAAACGTGGCACGATCAAATAAATCAAATATTGAATGTCGGCCATGTGAGGAGTCAGAGAAATCGACGCGCGTGCATGACACGATGTATGAATGTTGAGGAAGCGAGAGAAATATGTCAGGAAAGAAAGGTGTGGCAGTCCATTTTTTTCGCCTACCCCTTCGGGGAGACGGCGTGATGGTTAGTTAGTTAGTTAGTTAATGTTTTTATTATAAATTGAAACTGATAATTAGATGTAAGATTTTGATAAACAGGTATAATTATTTATATTTAAATTATTTTCTTTAATAAAATAGTTAAAACTCTTTTACTTATTTTATTAGTATAAATTATGGTCCTAAATTTATTTCTCATAAACTATAAATAATACACAGAAAAGTCAAGAAAGTAAACATTAACGATGTAAATGGAGTACGAGTTCGGAATCGAGGTAAACATGGCATGATCAAATTAATCAAATTTTAAAGGTTTGTCATGTTAGAAGCCGGTGGAATCGACGTGCGTGTATGACTTGTTGTATGAATGTGGAGGAACCTAAAGAGGTATGTCAGGATAAAGTAGTGTGGCGATACATTCTCTCTGTCTACCCCTGCGGGGAAACGGCGTGATGGTTTGTTGTTGTTGTTGTTGTTATTATAGAAATTAAATTATTAAATATCAGAGATATAACAATATTTGATTTATTGTATGAATACGAATTAAACACTTGTTTACAAAAAGGGGGTGGAATTATGTGCGGGTAAAATTTTCTTATTTGGATTGGGGAGGGGGGGATAACGGGAACATTTCGAACATAGGAATTGAATTTAAATAATTTTTTGGATCTTGAACAATGACGTAAAACGCTATATTAAATAATGAATACGAATGAAAAGATTGTTTTTTGAAGATTCATTATTATTTTTGGGAATGACATGTTTCGCTATTCTAAGGCATTATGAAATTTGATTTCAAATTAACATTGTATAATCATTTAATATAACATCCCCGTAATCATTTAATAATCAGATTCCTCCTTTTAATCCTTTCTCCTTAAATACTTTGTCTACATTAAGTCTCCCAAGCTCCCATTCCCAATCAAATGCAAATTAATCATTTATTAATTTCTATGTAAATTATATCTTAACAAATGTATGTTTTTTCTCAATTATATTATCATCATGTATTATTATTATTTAATGTCATTTATTATTTTACTGTTAAAAAATAATTGTTAGTACCTACTTATAACAAATAGCCCAACTTAATGTTTTAATTTGAATTTTTGTATCGAATTTTAAATGCGTTTTTTATTAGTCTTTCTTTGTTTAGTTTTTGTTATATTTTTACATCTGAAGATGTAAAATCTTCCAAAACGTGTGGTGTATTTTAATTTTATTTATTTATAAAAAAGTGCTGTCGACCTCGCTCTTAGACCGACCGTCCCATGTTATTTTGCTTCCGAGGTAGACAAACTCCTTGGTGTTCTTTAGTGGAACTCCTGACATCACTACTCTCATCTGATGTTGAGTTCGGCCTACAGTCAGCAGCTTTGTTTTGTCCTTATTTATCTTCATGTTGTAGCTATCTTGAAGAATGTCTTGCAAAGTATCTAAGGCCTCCTGCAGTTCCTCCTCACTTTCAGCAACCATAGCAATATCGTCAGCAAACCTTATCATGTCTATCTTTTGCCCGTGTATCCTTACACCTTCTCTGTGACTCATTCTCTCTCTCAAGTCGTCAATCGCATTCTGTATGTAAACGTTAAAGAGCAGGTGACAGAGAGCATCCCTGTCTTACCCCTTGTCTTATACTGGCTTCCTTTGTACCCTCGTCACATCTGATTATGGCGGCCTCATTCTTGTATAGCGCCTGGATTATTTGTCTATCTCTATATTTAATATCAATTTTTTTCAAGATCTCGAAGAGTTTCCTCCATTCCACCCTGTCGAAAGCCTTCTCCAGGTCTATGAATGCGATGTATGTGTTTTGGTTTTTTCTTACTCTCTTTTCTAGTAGCATTCGCAGTGACAATATTGCTTCTCTGGTTCCTACACCTCTTCTGAAGCCATACTGGTCACTGGAAAGGATGTTCTCTACTTTTGGTTCTATTCTTTTTAGAATAACATTAGTTAATATTTTTGAGGCATGGGATATTAGGCTTATAGTTCTATGTTGCTCGCATTTCGTCGTACCTGCATTCTTTGGTAGTGTGACAATTAGGCATTTCTCGAAGTCCTCTGGTATCTTCCCGGTATTATACATTGTCTGTATCATTTTAAAAAGGGCATCTGTGGTTCCTTTTCCTGCTGACTTAATTAGTTCGGCCGGGACGTTATCGATTCCGGGTGCTTTCCCGTTTTTGAGGTTTTTCAGTGCAAGGTCAAACTCTTCTCTAATGATTGGATCTCCCAAATCATCCGCGTCTACCTCATTGTCTCTTTCTATCAGTGTTTCGCTGTCAATATTTCCCTTTCCATTGTACAACATTTCAGGCAGGCTTGCATTTAATAAAAGGTCGAAAATAATAGAATCAAATAATATAGACCTAAAACTGAGAATACTCCTCATCAAGACCTATGTATGGAGTGTCTTGATGTACGGCTGCGAGACATGGTGCCTATCCGAAAGGGATAAGCGGAGACTAGAGGCTTTTGAGATGTGGTCCCATAGAAGACTCTTTGGAATTTCCTGGAGAGACCACATCACGAATGAGGAAGTTCTTCAAGGAATCGAAGGAGGAAGGCACCTGCTCAGTACCTTGTCCGAAAGGCGTGCAAGATGGATCGGCCATGTAATACGTCAAGGAGGTCTCTTGCATGCCATAATGGAGGGTATGACCGAGGGGACTAATTCTAGGGGACGCCCACGCCGAGAGTACCCGGAGGACCTGTTGGTGGACGTACGCTGCTCATCATATGCAGATCTCAAAAGAGCCGCACAAGACAGGGAAAAATGGAAGAGAATAATGGAGGAAATTGCTGCAAACCAATCCCAGGATTGAAACCAGAGAAGAAGATTAAAAAGTGGTTTAAACAACGTTTTTTTTTTTTATTCCCAAAGTAGATTACATTGCATAATGTCTTTGAAAGGCAAAATATATCAATCCCATAAATTACATTTCAACTTCTAGAAAACCAACGTTTTAATTCATATTAATTAATTAAAATGGAGTTTTACATCACCATTCACCAAACAATAAGAAAATCGGTCTTCATAATTTATTATTTCACATTAATATTGATGTTAAACTATTGAAAATTAAGTTATTAACGTTGGATGAAATCGTAAGTTATCTACAAGTTTTATTATATTTTATGTCAATGACACGATTCGCTTTGTTAAGGGTTTATCACTTATAACAATTGCCTCATTATATTGGAAATCTAATTATGTTGGATGCGAGTGAAATATTTCGCCTTCTTGAGAATTGTAAATTGAAGGCATTTAATAATGAACTTTTCTTCGGCATATAAACGGATACACAGTTGATTTTTTTCATACTTTATTAATCGCCAGTAAAGCGAAATATAACTTCTCGAGTAAGATATTAATGACATTAACGAAATATATAGTCTGCAACATTAGCGTGAATGGTGAAAATTTGGAGCAAGTAGTTGAGTTTGTGTATTTAGGTAGTATGTTTACAAGAGACGGGAGAGTGGAGAGGGATATTGATAGAAGGGTTGGGGCAGGCAACAAAGTGAATGGTGCACTTAAAGTTGTCATCGCAAACAAAAACCTAACCAAAAAAGCTAGAATGGCAGTGCACAATGGTGTTCTTCTACCGACCCTTATGTATGGAAGCGAAGCATGGAACTGGCAAATGAAGGATGAAAGTAGAATAAATGCAGTAGAAATGAGATCTCTAAGACGAATGTGTGTTAAATCTGTATATGATAGAATGTCAAATGCAAATATAAGAAGTGAATGCGGTGCGAATGAAAGTGTTATGAACAAAGTAATGAAAGGGTCTTTAAGATGTTTTGGACACATGAAAAGAATGATTGAAGATAGAATGGCGAAGAAGGTATATGTTAACGACGTGAACGGAGCTAGAAAAAAAGGAAGGCCGAGGAAAACTTGGCGCGATCAAATTAATCAAATATTAAATGTCGGTCACGTGAGGAGTGTAATAAATCGACGTGCGTGCATTTATTCTACTTTCATCCTTTATTCCATGCTTTACTTCCATATATATAAGGATCGGCACAAAAACTCCATTGTGTATTGCCATCTTAGCTTTTTGGATAGGTTTTTCAAGGATTAATTGTATCTCAATAGAGTCGATTGCGTTAATAAAAAAATCTTCTGCTTAATGCCTAATCCAATTTTCATAGATGGCGCTAGTATGCAGATTGAACTAAAAAATGTGAGTGTGGTGTTACTTTGTAGCATACATACAACTTCCAAAAATTTGTCAGACATGGTGGTCGTAATAAGGGTGGAATGGGGAATATTGTATTGTTGTTGTATGCATAAAGCGTGCGCTTAACCCAACCAATGACAGGTTCATATTCTGTTTCCAATTTGCATCTTCGTCTCTATTGAGATACAATTAATCATTGAAATGATAACCCACAATGGGTAAAATCCAGTATTCGTCTACAAGTATTTGTATACATTCAAAATGTTGGATAGGCTTTTGTTTGAGATGACGAAAGAATTGATATAAATGTTAAATGGTTATCCTTATAATTTTTAAAATAATAGTAAAATTGTGTTTTTCTCGCATTTATATTCAAAAATTAGTTTCCGCAGACTTTCAGTGTAACATTATGGTGACAGTCGCTTAGATTTGCTTCTCGAACTAATGGAAGAAACATTCCAACCCAGCAAACGAGTTTCTTATCGCTAAGAAGTCGTATTTTCAGTGCACCGGTACACAGCGAGCCCTAATGTTTGGGAGCCCTTGAGTATCCTATAAGTAAAGGAAAACATTAACACAGTCTAATTACAGCCATTAACCGAATGGAATCTTGTACATATTAAAGGACTTGAATTAAGCGATTCCGTTTATACGAAATTGTAACGAAAATTCATTGATAATCAAAAATACGTGTTTTTAATCATATATAGGCAATACCGGACGTAAAATCCTGGCGGACCACAAGCCACATAGTCTGATGACATAGAGAGAGTGGCAGGAAGTCAATGGCTCAGAGCGGCAAAAGATAGAGTTGTGGAAGTCGGAAAAGGAGGCCTTTGTTCAGTACTGGATGACTAAAGGCTGATGATGATGATTCTTCTTCTTCTTCTTCTTCCTCAGCCTATTCCCGCCCACCCCTGGACAAAAGCCTCCTCCATTCGCTTCAAATAACAAACACACTTGTACTCGTATTGATAGCAATATCAGAATTTATAAGACGTGCGTGCGACCTATCATGACATTTGGTGTACGAACCAAGGGGCTACTTGGAACATCAGATATGAAGATCCTAACTTGCAGTACTGGAAAAACTATCCGAAATCGTGTATGTAACGCAGAAATAATAAAATCTTGGGAATAGAGGATATCGTTCGATGGAGTAGATCCAGATGAAGATACTATAGGGACCATGTTACCAGAATGGATAGTGACAGACTCGCATATACCTAATGAAATCCCTTTGTCAAATAGGTATTTTTGTACCTGACAGTTACCTGCGACACCGCCGAAATCAATTGTTCTTTGCTCCATTATGCAGAACCAACCTGCCTTTAGTGATGCCAGCAGGAGAGGCCACTCGGACGTTGAATCTAATCGTTTTGGTATCCAAATGAGTCGTCTATAAGTTTTTTTGTTTATTATGTCTCATTTGTATATATAATAGTACAAATAAATAAATTAAACCCCCTCTAGACACCGTCCACCTCTAAGACCACCTAAGAGATGAAAGGACATCTGGACCTTACCATCTCAGGAGACTTGATTTATGTGACACAGATCGTCAAATCTATTGAAAAAAGAAGATATGCAATTTGATTATCATAGTATTATTTGATTAAGTCATAAAAAAATTCCGATTCAGGTAGACAGTTTCTATTGTTTGGATTTACTCTCATATTCTTCTTCTTCTTCTTTATGTGCCCTATCGGGTCCCCCCAACGTTAGCGTTCACCTCGGCGAGCCTGTCCCTGTTCTGCGCCGCTCGGAACAGCTCCTCCACACTTCGGATGCCGGTCCACTCCCTCACGTTTCGCAACCAGGACATTTGTCTCCTACCGGGCCCTCGGCGTGCCCCTATTTCCCCTCCAATATCAGTTGGTGAAAGTGGTACTTTTCCCCACGCAGTATATGACCCAGATGTGAAATCTTCCGAACCTTGATAGTTGATAACAGTTCCCTGTCAACTCTAGCTCGTCTCAGGACTTCGGTATTGGTAACCATGTCTGTCCAGAAAATTCTGAGCATTCGACGATGGAGCCACATTTCAAATCCTTTCAGTCTGTTCATTGAGTTGACTTTCAGGCTCCACGTTTCACATCCATACAATAAAACAGACCACACATAAGCATTTGATTATTCTCTGGCGGAGTTTCAAGTTTATGTTGTATCTAATCTAATATCATTGTGTATTATCTACAGTCCTCAGAATCACATTTCATTAATGATCCATTTCAATTTCAATAAATTATCTTTGTCAACATAACGCTATTTGGGGATATCTAATTTATCCAATAATTGGATTTCCATTAATGCGTATTTCGGATACACTTACCACTAACCGAATGCATTAGGATCGTCAGTATAATTAATTAAAAGCAGAAACCATTTTTACATTAGCTAAAAGCATTTTAAAGTGTTGTGCGATGAAGGTATGATTCCCATAGTAGATAAGTAATACAATTTAATGAATGGACGGAAAAAAATGTCGGCAAATATTTAAAATACATATAAATATAAGTATTCGACTGCTGTAACTAGGGAACGACAATCTTTACGACTGCCACACCCAAGGACCCGGGATAAATTTCCTGCAATGGCAGTGTGATTGTATTTGATCTGGTGTAAAATTTACGCGACCATAAAATGGCAATAGATTAGCTACCTATCACATGTCATGAGAATCATTAGCTAAAAATATATGTAACTTACTAACTAAATAACCATCACGCCGTCTCCCCGAAAGGGTGGGCAGAAAGAATGGACTGTCACACTTTTACTGATGCGGCACTCCATCCTTCTCTTTTCGCCTCGCGGGAGACGCGGTGTAATGGGTTGCGAACCTCATCGCCACCAATAGGCATCTCCCGCGCACACTTCGATCGGCCAACACCCACAAAATAAATCTAAAACAAATAATATAAAATACAATGATATAAAATAAAATAACAAAATTAAAATAATTTTACACAAAATGTTATTTTTAGATGGTGCACATATTGTTTATTTAATTTATGTTCCACGTATCCACTGTTTTTTAATTTAGCACAAAATGTAATAACACATAATGTTTTTTTTTATGTTGCACATGTTGACATAGACGATCCAGACTTTCGTGTTTATTTAATTTTTGTTACACGTATCCACCGTTTTTAAATTAGCTGTAATTAGGCACTTAACCAGCAAGAACTTTAAAACTAGAAAAAAATAAAGTGAGGCCAATTATATGCTATTACAAATATAAAATAATAGTTAATAGTTAACAGACGACAGTATGATACAATATTGAAGTTAAACTAAGACAAAATGGCTATACAACATATTTAAGAGGGAAAAAAATATATAATAATAATTAATTTTTAAAAAAAGTTTCAGTATTATGAAACGTATGTAAAGAAATATGTGAAATTAGCAGTAAACGAGCATATTAAAATATATATGAACTATGTTACTAACTGTTTATAAATTTTATCAACAGATGTCACTAACATTTATTAGAATTTATTAAACATTTTTATTATGAGCAGAAAACAGTCGTGTATAGACATAAACCCAAGTCTCCTTAATCAAAAGCCATGCGAATTATCTACTAGATCTAAATATAAATAGATTATAGTTCTAAATTTGAATGTTAAAATGGGAGCATCTAATTTCTTAACTTAGTCTTACCTTTATTTATTTTGTTTAAAATTTATTTACAAATATTTTTTTATGTAATTTTCAATGAGGATAAGTAATATAATAATAATATTCTTATTCTTCCTCAGCCTATTCCCGTCCACTCCTGGCCAAAGGCCTCCTCCATTCGCTTCCATGTCAGTCTGTCCTGTGCAGACTGTATCCAGGTTATTCCGACGTGTCTGTTCTGATCATCCTTCCACCGTAGTTGCGGTCGCCCTGCACTTCTCCTTGCCGTCCACGGTCTCCAATACAGCAGTTTTCTTGTCCACTTTTTGTCTAGGCTTCTGGCTACGTGACCTGCCCATTGCCTTTTTAGAGTCGCCACTCGGTGGATGATGTCAGTGACCTTTGTTTTTTCTCTCACCGTATCGTTTCTGACTCAATCTCTTAGGCTTATTCCTAACATGGCTCTTTCCATGGCTCTTTGGGTTACTCGTAGTTTCTCGGCACTTTGTTTGGACAGTGTAATAGTTTCAAGACCATAATAATAATAGTTCGTAATATAAAAAAAAACTCGCAGATGCAGATAATGGATCCCTCCAGATTCCCACACGTTGTGATGCATCAAATTCATTTTGGCTATCGTCCTCCCGGGATATCATCAAATAGAAGGGATAGCTGGAAGTTAACTTCCCAACATAGGCCAACCTTACAAAACAAATAGACCAAGAGTCTATTTTTCTTTCTGTAACATGTTATCTATTGTTTTTATCATTGCCTTATATTTTCTCTTTCTGTTGTATTACCATGTATGTACGATAGGACATCAATCAAGTAGCCTAGCTAAAATGTGGTCTGGGTCTCCCTTGGTTGCACAAATTGGTTGGGATCGCAAACAAAAGCCTATCCAAAAAAGCTAAGCTGGCAGTGCATTATGGTGTTCTTGTGCCGACCCTTATGTATGGAAGTGAAGCATGGAACTGGCAAAATAAGGATGAAAGTAGAGGTAATGCAGTTGAAATGAGATCTCCAAGACGAATGTGTGTAAATCTGTATGAGTGACAAATGCAAGTATAAGATGTGAATGCGGTGCGAATTAAAATGTTATGAACAAAATAATGAAAGGGTCGTTAAGATGGTTTGGACACATGGAAAGAATGAGTAAAGAGCTAGAAATAGAGGAAGACCGAGGAAAACGTGGCAAGGTTAAATCAATCAATTATTAAATGTCGGTCACGTGAGGAGTTGGAGAAATCGACGTGCGTGCATGACAAGATGTAGAAGCGAGAGAAGTATGTCAGGACAGAACAGTGTGGCGTTCCATTATTTCTGCCTACCCCTCCAGTGAGACGGCGTAATGGTTAGTTAGGTAGTTAGTTATAAAAATAAGTAGAAGGAAATTTGAAAGGAAATCCAAGGTGCTTGCTTTAAAAATTATAGACAAGGTTTTGGATTATGTCCCGTCAAGAAAAACAATATTTTTCTGAAAAATTATGAATAACATTTATTCTCTCCATACGTTTTCTTCTTCTTGAAGAAATCATGTGGAAAGAGCATGTTCTGAAAGAGTGATAAATATAGCTGCAAATAAAGTACCAGACCACCTAAAAGATGGTGAGACAGTTGAACATCTGCATCCCAGGAACAGGCTCCGAGAAATAACAGGAAACAGTCCTAAATAAAACAGAAGAAGAAGGCTAACAATGAAAATGCGATATATAAAATAACGTTTATTTCTGAAAATTTTGCAGTTTTACAAAAAATTATAATTTTTACCCAAAATCCATTTCATTCATACATTTTATATTTAACACAAATGTATCTATTCTTATAAAATAAATATATATTTTTATTAATAAAATTACAGATTTATTATATTATATTTACAATACATTCTATACCGCCTCTACAATTACAGTACACAAATAGAAATTACAACAAAATCCTAGATACAAATAAATTATATTTAATATATATATATTTTTAAATGAGTTAGAGATACAACAGACGGCGATACTGGCATCAACATTTAGAAAGAATGAGCTCAAATAGGATACCATACATAGCTCTCCATTGAACGCCAAATGGACAACGCCGACCAGGAAGACCCCCGAAACGGTGGAGAGAAAGCTGGAGTTCAGCGTCTCAAGAGGACCCGCCTGAAATAACAGACTCCTGAATCTACCAAAAGTGAAGAAGAAATAAAAAATTGAGAGGTTAAAGTGAAATTACAATTCACTACTCTAATTGTAATGAGGAGTTTTGAACGAGAAATATATTCAAATATAAGCTTTTTATAAGCTTTTCATATGACGCGTTCACTTCACGGTTAGATATTTAAAACTTATAAATAAATAAAATACAATTTCATACAAAGCTTGGTGGTTTGACATATTTAAAAATAGAATTAAGGTTACTTTTCACTAAAATAGAATTAAACACAGAGGAGGACACGGCATAGGAAATTGACTTCGGGGTGGGATTTCGCAGGATTGTAGTGCCCCCTAAGAGACATCTATTGTCAAGGTAAAAAAACGCCATAACCAGCCAATGTCTAGAAAAAAGCCTTTAAACTTTTCATCGTTGCTTAAGTAGTAGAAATAAAATAAGAGCATGATGCGGGATTTGAACCGGGGACCCATCCGGTCAGCGGAATAAAGAAGAAAGGAAAGTTATCCGCTTAGCCACTTAAATGTAGAAGCCAGTGGTGAAATTTCTAATATAATATTATATATAAGTTACATTGAAAACTTTGAAGGCCTATTTCTAGAAATTGGCTGTCAATTGTGCTTTCTTACTTTGACTTTCGACGAATCTTAAGGGGTACTAAAATTCTGTAAAATACCACCACGAAATCAATTTCCTATGTCGTGTTTTCCCCTTGTTAGCAAAAACCACTTTATTGAGTTAGTAGAGCCAACCAGTTTCACTCTGTAGCGAGCTTCAAAAGGGCTATACACAAACCAAACAATTATAAATACAGAGCTACATATCCGAGTGGGGAGGGGTGTCCATCTTAGAAAGAGAAGGATATACATATATAATATTATATAAAAAATTAAACATAATGTGCCAAAGAGGGAGGGGTTTCTATTTGTAACATACGTTTTCAATATTTTATAGTCACCCAGTAGTAAGTCCTAAGCTTACCCTTTCCCTCCTTCTTCGTTAATAAGCTTATACATATTGAACTTTTGAACCCGTAAAATAATTCTAAAAAGTTTTTGTATAATGAAAACACGATTGCGTTTTCGGATTTACAGTGATATTTATATATAAAAATATATTTAAAAAACCTAGTGACAAATTCGTTTAGCCTTGCGAGGACATTCTCAGAGTTTGAGAATGCCCTCCGAATTTGTAGCTAGTGTTTATATTTTTTATACAGTATGTGACAGAAATCACGTGTTTATGTGAACCGTCCAGGGACCCTAATAGATTTAAAGACCAACATCCAGAAGAAATTGCCAAGATAACGCCTGATATGTTAGCAAGAGTCATGACAAACGCTCGAATTCGGTTTACTCAGTGTATGGAGAATGGGGGACGTCACCTACCTGATTTGATCTTCAACAACTTAGTCAAACAAAACTTTAGGTATGCGCCTACATTATAAAACACAAATAAATATTTTCGGATTCATATAATGGTTGTTATTAAGTTTTGAAAAAAGTATGTTATGCTGTCGCACCTTGTATATAAATAAAAAAAGCACTGTAAAACCGAAAACGCGATTGCGTTTTAATTATACATTTTATAATGAAGTTTTACAAAATAATCACAATAACCATCAATAAAGAGTAATTGTTTATTTATTAAGTAGATTGTGAATCAGGTGGTGGTCTAGAAGACAGAACGCTTGGCTCCTGATCTAGTGGACCTGGGTTCAAGACTGAACACGACCAGATTCCTTCTTCATAATACTGAGCTAAATATATATACTCATATTGTAAAATAATTTTTAAAGACATTAATTTTAACCTTGGAATATATATATTTTTTAATATGAAAATTTAATTTAGTAATCGGAATCTACAAAAATATACTTTATTAACTATGAAATTAAAATAAGTTTAAAAAATGTATGACAATATATTATTTTTTACAATATATACAATAAAGCTTTACCAAATTTTATCATAATAATTTTACATTTTAGAAAATTTGAAATCAAATATAGTTTAAACATTTTGAAAACTGTTTTTCGTTTCAGTTTAAAATAACAGAGGGTGATTTATTTAAATGATTTTTTTTTTATTAACTAAAGGCTTTATATAAATTGCATATATTTAAATATCTAATTACTTGAATATTAATTACAGAAAAGAGCATAAATTACATGTTTTTTTAAGATTGTAAAAACTGGATTTGTAAAATAATTCAATCTAAAAAGAAGGAGGTATCCAAGAATAATTTTTAAACTTTTTTTTTGTTTCCCCTAATGAAGATACGGATAGAATCGAAATAAATTCTTTATTCGAAAATAGCTATGTGTTATGTTAAATTAATTCGTTTGGGGAATATTTACTTTAATTTAAACATAACCTCAAATTCCGCATTAAAATATTTTTTCAATTGTATGTTGAAGATTATACGTTATAAAATAACATCTACGAGAATATAATTATACAAGTTTTTTCGTTTATAAAAAGAATTTTGACAGGTCTAAAAATAAATTTTTCATTTGTGTCAATGACAATTTTAATAATTTCTTCAATATTATTTTTAAGTTCTTGCTGGTGTTGGTTTGTTTTAAGTGCCTAAAAACTGCTAATTTAAAAAAAAACTGTGGATACGTGGATCATAAATTCAATAGACAATATGTGCACCATCTTAAAAGAAAAAATTGTGTTAAATTATTTTTATTTTATTTTATATCATTGTATTTTATTATATATTATTTATTTTAGATGTTTTGTGGCTATTAAACGATCGAAGTGTGCGCGAGTGTTTTAAAGTTATGAATTGTTTTTGTGGTTTGAGATTTTAATTAATCAACTTATTACCTATTTATTTTTCTTATTTATAAACTTTGTATACACAACACAAAATTTTTAGACAAATAAAAATTAAATATCAATCATGTTTCGGACAACATCCTTCCTCAGTGATACTATAAATAGGTATATTAAAAAAGGTATAAAATTATTTATTGTTTCTTGAACAATGATGTAAATCTCCCCATTAAATAATGAATACGAATGAAAATGTCAGTTTTCTAGAAGTTTTATTATATTTTATGGGAATGACATGTTTCGCCCTTCTAAGGCATTATCAAACATTTGATAATGCCTTAGAAGGGCGATACATGTCATTTCCCCCCGTCGTATGATAGAATACTGAACGATGAAATAAGAGAGAAATGTCCAAACCATCTCAGGGATCCTTTTTTAATTTTATTCATGATGCAGCAATCTGCCATACATTTCTTTCTTATTGAATCGTTCGGTATTCTATCATACAACGTTTTCCCGCACACTATTCTTAGTGATCTCATTTCTACGGCGTTTATCCTGCTTTCATCCTTATTTTGCCAGCTCCAAGCTTCTCTTCCATACATGAGGGTTGGCACTAGAACTCCATTGTGTAATGCCATCTTTGCTTCTGTGGATATATTTCTATTACTGGTTATCTTTTTAGTACTGCCATCTTTGTTTCTGTGGATATATTCTGGTCTGTTTGAAATCCGTGAAAATAGCCAACTGTTCTATGCTTTGGCCCCATTCTTAGAAAAATAATGCCATGTTAAGTATGTCTTAAAATAGCAATATAGAAAAGTATGCCGTGTCATCGTTGTCAATATTTTCAATGCAATGAAAATTAATCATAATATTTCTCTAGCCTCATGGCGTATGGTCAGAAACTCAAAACATTAACCTTAAATTGCCTTGCTTGCTTTAGCTCAATATTTAATACAATGTCGGCTACGTGAAGAGTCGGAAAAATCGACCTGCGTGAATGACAAGATGTATGAATGTTGAGGAATCGATAGAAGTTTGCGGGAAAGAAAAGTGTGGTAGTCCATTCTTTCTGCCTATCCATTCGAGGAGACGGCGTGATGATAAGTTAATTAGATTTAATCAATGAAAACGAAAATGTCCAATGGAGTTCTGGTTTCAAACTTATGTATAGAAGCGAAGCATGGCACTAGCCGAAGAAGGGTGGGAACAGAATAAATACGATAGAGATGAGATTCTTCTGACGTGTGTGGTAAAAAGATGCACAGCATAATTTCAACTACTTGGAAGTAATGTAGAGTAGAATAATTTTTTATATTATTAACAAAATTATGAAAGGATCACTGCGTTGATTTGGACATTTGGAACGCATGGGTAAAGAAAAATGGTTAAGACAATTTACTTTAACGAAGTGAATATTTATTGTTTATTGAACAATGGTGTTAAACTCCATATTAACTTATTAATATAAATGATAATGTCTGTTTTCAAGGAGTTTTATTAAATTTTATATAGAATTGTCACAACGTCTTTGATCTGGTGTAGAATTCAAGTGACAATAAAATGATAGTTTTCAGATAGTAATGTGAATCAAATTAATAGCTATAAACAAGTTGTATACAGTAATGAGATTCATACGAACTATTGTATAAAATAGAAGTAAAGAATGACCGAGGAAAACATAGCAAATTTTAAACGTCGCGTCGGCCATGTTAGAGGTCAGAAGAAGTGACGCAAGCGATGCTAAAAAAATAGACGATGTCCAAAAAATATTTCCCAAAATATTTTTCTATTTTCTTGTATATTCGCCATAACTTTGTTTTGCAGATGATAAATGTTTTTTTTTATATACTTTGTATACAACACTCACTTTATTAAAAAAAATAGTAATTAAATACCAAACATGTTTCAGACACAAAGTCTTTCATTAGTGATATTATATAAATATGAATATTAAAAATATTATAAAAAAATTCACAAATGTGGTCAGTTTTGACAGATATTAAAAATTGGTATTGTTCTGCTAATTAAATTTTGTCGTATTTGCAACACACTGAAGGATAGATTTAACCCCATTTGTATTTCAATTTTAAAAAGTCTGCTGCAGCTTAATAGTTAAAGCCAAACACGTAGATAATAATATGAAAGTGGGTAGGCTTGAAATATCGAACATACACACAATTTTCTTGAGAATTTCCGAGCCTTAAGCCAGTGTCGATACGTGATGTTGAAAAAAAGTTAAAACGGAAACGGGTAGATGTAAAGACCCATATTAGGAATATAACCTAATTGTTAATACGTTTATAGAGAAAAGTTGTGGAAAATATTGTCTGAATATGGAATAAGTACAAAACTGATCACGGCAATTAAGTCGCTTTACACGGAAAACACTGCTAGTATCAGAGTAAATGGAGATCTTACAGCCTGGTTTGATATCAATAAAGGTGTCAAATAGGGTTGCGTAATGTCCCTGTGGTTATTTAATCTGTATATGGACAAATGTATGAAAGAGGTGAAAGGGTTGGATGTAGGTGCCAAAATGAGCGGAGTGTCAGTAAGCTGTCTCTTGTATGCGGATGACGCTGTCCTACTTGCATACAACAAGCATGAACTTCAAGTCCTGGTGAATTGTATATATGAGGTATGCATGCGAAATGATCTGATGATGAATGTTTATAAGTCCAAGGTAACGATTTTTGAAAAGGAAGAAACCATGACAGTTTGCAACATTAGCGTGACTGGTGAAAATTTGGAGCAAGTAGTTGAGTTCGTGTATTTAGGTAGTATGTTTACAAGAGATGGGCGAGTGGAGAGGGATATTGAAAGAAGGGTTGGGGCAGGCAACAAAGTAAATGGTGCACTTAAAGTTGTGATCGCAAACAAAAACCTATCCAAAAAAGCTAGAATGGCAGTGCACAATGGTGTTCTTCTACCGACCCTTATGTATGGAAGCGAATCATGGAGCTGGCAAAGGAAGGATGAAATTAGAATAAATGCAGTAGAAATGAGATCTCTTAGACGAATGTGTGGATACTCTTTGTATGATAGAGTGTCGAATGAATATATAAGAAGTGAATGCGGTGGGAATGATGGTGTTATGAACAAAATAATGAAAGAATCATTAAGATGGTTTGAACATATAAAAAGAATGAATAAAGAAAGAATGGTACAAAAATTATATGTTAATGATGCAAATGGAACCAGAAATAGAGGAAGACCGAGGAAAACGTGGCACGATCAAATAAATCAAATATTGAATATCGGCCATGTGAGGAGTCAGAGAAATCGACGCGCTTGCATGACACAATGTATGAATGTTGAGGAAATATGTCAGGAAAGAAAGGTGTGGCAGTCCATTCTTTCTGCCTACCCCTTCGGGGAGACGGCGTGATGGTTAGTTAGTTAGTTAGTTAACCTAATTGTTTTTTTTTAAATAAATTTATAAAAAATCACGGTAAGAGAAAAAACAAAGGTCACTGAAATTATCCACGGCGACTCTAAAATAGCTTTAGGCTAGTCACATAGCCAGAAATTTGGACAAAAAACGAACAAATTGACTGCTGACTTAGAGACCATGGATCGCAAAGAGAAGTGCAAGACGACCGCAACTACGGTTTAAGCATGACCTGAACCCCGGCGTTATCTGGATGCAGTCTTCAAGAGACAGAGTGGCGTCCAGGAGTGGACGGGAATAGGCTGAAGAAGAAAAAGAAGATGGTTATGTACCATTATAGTATAACTTAAATAACTAACTGACAAAACAACACACCGTCTCCCGGAAGGAGAAGGCAGAAAGAATGGAATGCCACACTTTTATTTCCTGACATACTCTCGATTCCTCTACATCGTGTCATGCACCCACGTCGATTTATCCGACTTCTCACGTGGCCGACATTCAAAATTGATTGATTTGATCGTGCCAAGTGATGGTTAATTAGATTATTAGTAACAAACACCAAGGATTATTAAATGAATACGTGAGGTGTAGCTTTTTGATTTATTTGATCGTGCCACGTTTTCCTCGGTCTTCCTTTATTTCTAGTTCCATTTACATAGTTAACATATACATTTTTTAACAATTCATTATTTCTACGTGTCCAAACAATCTAAAACTTTTATTTTTGAATATTTTATGAATGCCTTTAGAATTATCGCAGCAAAATTATATGTAGGCCGCCACTGTAAGCGACCCTTACCATTACTTTCTATGGCATTTCTCAGGAAGCGCCAGTCACCCTGAATATTATGCCTCCCTTTAAGCGGAGAATCCATGACTCGTCATTATATCGTGATACTGGCTGTTGGAAATATATTTTGCCATCTTAAACCGATCCAAAAAGTTATATAAAATTGATATATTTTTTTATAGAAATAAAACTTTAAATTAAATAGTGAATTCACGAAATATATAGAATTCTAGTAGATTTACGTATATCAATCCCTTTTATTCCAGCACAATTACTATAGCATAAAACGTGCGAAAAATCCTTAGCTGTCTTAAAAAATAATAAAAATCACTAACTAACCATCACGCCATCTTCCCAAACACTGGTTAAACCCCAGAATGAATGGACTGCCACACTTTATTTCCTGACAAACATCTCTAGCTTCCCCAACATTCATACATCTTGTCATGCACGCAAATGGATTTCTCCGACTTCTCCCGTGGCCGACATTCAATATTTAATTTATTTGGTCGTGCCAAATTTTCCTCAATCTGTATCTATTTCTATTTCCATTTACATCACTAACATATCCTTTTTTACCTTTCTTTATTAATTTATTAATTCCATGTGTTCAAATCATCTCTATGTTCTTTTCATTATTTTGTTCACAGCACTTTCATTCGCACTGGAATTGGAACACACTCTATCATACACAGTTTTTCCACACATTCATCTCAAGTTCAAGTTATATTTTTTTTACTGCATTTGTTCTACGTTTATATCTCATTTGCGAGTTCCATGTTCCATACATAAGGGTCGGCACAAGAACACCATTAAATTAACGAAGTAAATATTATTTTTATATATGTAAATGTTTCGTTTTAAAACATCGGTATATATATTTTTGAGGACCTCCCTATTGTTTACAAAGAAATATGTATACTCGTATATATATATATATATATATATATATATATATATATATATATATATATATATATATATATATATATATATATATATATATATATATATATATAACATATATATATATATATGCTGCTGCTGCTGCTGCTGCATATATAACTGTATGCTCTGTAATATATGCTATGCTATGCTGCTGCTATATATATATATATATATATATATATATATATATATATATATATATATATATATATATATATATATATATATATATATATATATATATATATATATATATATATATATATATATATATATATATATATACTGCTATATATATATATATATATATATATGGCAACTTATGCTAACTCTTATTATATATATATTGTATTTCATATTATTTGTTTAGATTTATTTTGTGGATGTTGGAAGATCGAGTATTGATGCGGGAGATGCCTATTGGTGGCGATGAGGGTTCTGGCCATCACCGCACGTCTCCCGCGGGGCGAAAGAAGGATGGAGTGCCGCATCAGTAAAGTGTGACAATCCATTCTTTCTGCCCTACCCTTTCGGGGAACCGGCGTGATGGTTAGTTAGTTAGTTAGTTATATATATATATACTATATATATATATATATATATATATATATATATATATATATATATATATATATATATATATATATATATATATCTCTATATATATATATATATATATATATATATATATATATATATATATATATATATATATATATATATATATATATATATATATATATATATATATATATATATATATATATATATATATATATATATATGCTATATATATATATATATATATATATATATATATAAATAAAAAAATTTCAGTTTTAAGTTTTCGGCAGTCAACAAACTCAATTTATTTTGGTACCTTAACGAAGCTCCGGTGGGAGTGAAACAAATAAAGTTGTTTTTTGAATGTATACAAATACTTGTGGACAAATACTGGATTTTACCCATTGCGGGTTAATCATTTTTAGGATTAATTGTATCTCAATAGAGACGAAGATGTAATGTTAAAGGCGTTGTCTAGCAGTATGATAATTGCGATAATTTCAGATAATCAAAGGGTTTTACTGAAATCTCTTGATGAATGTTCATTTTAAATAATAATTATATAAAACGATGTTTATACACTTCTTCCTACTCCCCTTTGTTATACCCAATATAAACAAATAAAAAATATTCCTGTAATCGATTACTGCCCAAAAAATGTTTTGTTTTGATTCCAGACCTTAGCAGCTACATATATGGATGGAGAAAACCGAATAAGGCGATGCCAATATTATGAACCAAGGACTATAACAAAAATTGATTTTTTTCAAACGTTGTATATAAATATGTAAGCTATAATAAAATTTAAAGTCCATTGTATTGAATATCAATCTTCTTGAATACCTGTAATACCAATAATTAAATTCAGTAAATTTTACATACACATTGCATTAATAAAGATTTTCTGCTTAATGCTTACAAATAATCTTAACAGATGGTGCTAATGTAGATTGACCTTAAACATGTGAAGTGCTCTTAACGTAGTAGCATATATACGTCTTTCCATAATTTGTCAGACGTGGTGGTCGTAAGAAGGGCGGAATGGGGAATATTGTTAACATAAAGCGATCGCTTAACTCAACCAATAACAGGCCATAGGTAAGGAATATTTTGAATAAGGCTCGTTATGTAGGGCCATCGAAGAAGAGAAATATTGAATGATACACAATACTTTTAAATGTTATTTAACCTTTTGACCGCAAAGCAAACGCTACTCTAGAAAATTAATGACGGCAGCAAGCTGCCGAAACCGGTCAGTGTCAAGAGTAGAATTAAATAAAATAACAGTTCAAAAATTTTCAATTAATTGAACTTAAATTTCTCCCTTATTTCGCCGTTCGGTATTCTATCATATATCGTTTTCGACGAAATAAGGAAGAAATTTATGGCAAATGATTGCATCATAATTAAAATGACCCCCCAACTGTCTACCCCTCTGGGGAAACGGCGTGATGGTTAGTTTGTTAGTTAGTTAGTTACAATGAACTTCTACCAAGATATTTCATACAACAGCATTAATATTTTAAACATGATTTTTTCTTTTATCGCTACGCGTCACATTCTTCGTTGACGCCTTTTAAAGAAAATGACACTTTGAACCGATATTTTTATACAAATTAAATTATTATAGTAATAATTGATTATATAGCTATCTTCCTCGAATATTAAATAATCGATAAACAAACACTCGAAATATTGATGCGTGCGAATTATTAATCAGGCATTGAATTAAAATGAAATGAAAATAAGCATTAGAAAATTTTTGATTAACAAAACGTTTTATGCATAAAAGCAGATATATTGATGAAACAGGCAGTCACCACTAAGATATAGGCGATGTTTAATGGAGGCCACGTAGCAAATTTGACTAAAAGCAAACATCAATAAAATTAAATTCTATTCCCAATACCAAGTTATGCATAATTCAATATTTTTATTCAATTACGTAGTATTTTTCATGTACGTTTTTGAATTTTTGACTTCATTTCGCTGGCTAGGCATTAAAGATTCAATATGTGGATTGTCTCAAAAAAGTTTATATTTGAATTCAGAGCGTTATGTGAAGATGTGAGACGACTTCTTGGTGCCTGAATGGCAAATCTTTCCTGGCTATAACCAAAGAAAATGCCGTTCTCTGGACCATGGTAGGCGAAAAGCGGTATTTTATGAATATAATTAATACCTAATATGAATTACAACTAAATAAATAAAAATTTAAGAATAAAAAATAAATGATGTTTTAAAATCTCTTTTCCAATATACAGTGTCAATGAATAAATAAAATAACTGTCTTCGGGTTGCTTTCTAAAGGTTTATTTAAATCATTTTGTACTTTCCATTTTGGCAATTCATCTCTTGTAACGAGGGGAGAACGTTGTTTTTCCGGACAGTCACAGACAATTTAAATTTTCCAGCGGACGATCGAAAAAACGTAAATTTCATCTGTGAAATGGGACCCATTCTTTGAAAACCGAATACCGTCTCGGGCCAGTGGTAATACAATACTGAAAATAATAAAAAATGATTCGGTTTTCGGAATTTTGTGTAGGAGCATTTGATGCTTGTCGTAATTGGAATTTCTTCCCCCTGTTCTCATTGTTGTATTTTTTATAGAAATCCAAAAACTATTGTGGATTTTGACATTTCGAATTGATATTATCTCTTGCTTTTATATTATTCGCTTCATCTACTCTATTGAACTAACACTTCACGGCACCTGATATCATAGTCTAGTCTCTGACTCTTGGTATCAGCGCATTCCGAATTTTTTATAGAAATTATGCATTTACAAACTAACTAACCATCACGCTGTCTCCCCGAAAGGGTAGACAAAAATAATGGACTGCCACACTTTTCTTTCCTGACATACTTCTCTTGCTTCCTCAACATTAATACACGTCGATTTCTCCGGTTCCTCACTTGGCTGACGTTCCATTTTTAATTTATTTGATCGTGCCCCGTTTTTCTCGGTTTCCCTTTTTTTCTATAATACTTGTAGTTCCATTGACATCATTAACATATACTTATTTTACCATTCTTTTTTCATTCATTTTTTCATGTGACCAAAACCATATGCATTACGTTTTTTAAATTTAACGTTTTTTAACATTACTCAAAATATTAATCATTAATACTCTTTCGTTATTACCCACAGATGTGCATATTCATAGAAATTTACCCACATTGAAAAAATAATTATTTAATTACACGCTCTTACAAAATCACTTATTAAGTGTGATATTTCTCTATTTGTCATATTTATCAAAAAAAAAAATTAACCTTAATTGCTCATACTCGTATTAATAAAAATACACACAATAATTAAAAATCGCCCATATGTTTATTGTTATAATAATTTACAAATATTCACCCACTTTTTCAAACAAATTCTCAAACTCATCCGCAAACACCCATATTCATCCTAAATTGCTTATAATAATAATAAAAAATACCAAAACCACCTAAAATAATCCGCAAACATCCACAACCACCCTTAACTGCTCATATAAATTAACAAAAATTCTAAATCCATCCACAATTGTTAAAAAAAAAAACTCCCGAAATCATCCCCAAACACCCTATTCATCTTGAATTGCTTATATTAATAAAAAAAATACCCAAAATCACATGAAAATATCCGCAAACACCCACAACCACCCTTAATTTCTCATATTAACAAAAAAACACCTAGAATTAAAAAAAATCTCCCAAAACCATCTGCAAATCCCCACATTCACCCTTTAACCTTAATTTGCTCAAATTAATATAATAATAAAAATACACACAATCATCAATAATCGCCCACATATATTCATCCACAATCACCGTTAATAGCTAATATTAATTTTAAAACATCACCTACAACAGTAAAAATTCACCCACAATCACCCTTAATTGCTCATATTAATAATAAAAAAATTAAAACTAAGACAGAGGATGTTAAAGTGTTATGTGTGGTCTGTTATGTTATATGGGTGTGAGACATGGACATTAAAAGTAAATACAATGAACCGGTTAGAGGCATTTGAAATGTGGCTTCACCGAAGAATGTTCAGGATCCCATGGACAGACAGAGTGACGAACACAGAAGTCCTGAATCGTGCAGGAGTAAATAGAGAGCTGCTGACATTAATCAAAGTCCGCAAGATTGCATATCTGGGTCACGTTCTGCGAGGTGAGAAGTATCGCCTGCTGCATCTAATATTGAAGGGAAAAATAGAGGGCCGCAGGGGGGCAGGGAGAAGGCAGATATCCTGGCTGCGCAATGTGAGGGAATGGACGGGAATCAGAACTGTGGAGAAGCTATTCCGGACAGCGCAGGATAGGGAAGAGTTTACCAGAGTGATCGCCAATGTCGGGGGGACCTGACAGGGCACTTTAAGAAGAAGAATAATAAAAAATACCCACATCATTGCCAAATATCCAAAAAGTACCTAAAATCAATTTGAATGTTATTTTTTTATCAACAATAGTATCCTTTACAACAAAATACATATATTTTTTAAATTGTAGTCTGCAACTTATAGGTATAGCTACGTTCAAAGAATATCATAAACTGACCACAATGCACATGAGTTTTCGTTTTGTTACAGTATTGAGATACGCCGACGATATATTATTATTTCAAAGATGCTGCCTCTTTCGTGTCCCCCTGTACTCGCTGTAATGGTTACC
Organism: Lepidostoma basale; assembly: GCA_022606425.2. NCBI lineage: Eukaryota > Metazoa > Arthropoda > Insecta > Trichoptera > Lepidostomatidae > Lepidostoma > Lepidostoma basale. Next base: position 196,364 of record JAHDVF020001246.1, read on the forward strand.
CCGTAAAACAGTTAGAATTCCTAAACGATCTGAATAATTCAAACTAAAATGGATTCAGCGTAAGTTTATACCAGGAATACATATTTTATGTTCGTGTATAATATGATACTTTAAGATCTGCGTTTTAAAAACTTTCGCACTTATTTTACAAATGGGGGTCATTCTTATGTTTATTTTTACATATGTTATGACATAGGGTCGAAGCACCAGTATTTGACCGCCCCCCAGTCAATGACCGTTGGTTAATAAAACAAAATATAATAAGAATTGCTCTATGTGTCCAGTCAAAAAACTTTAATCCCAAGAAACTATTACAAAAGAGGTAGGCAGAGACAACTGTTGGTAAGAAACAAAACTATCAGTTTTGAACTGTGCCTTGTCAAACGGTAAAAGTGCGTCTTCCCGTTGTTGTTCTGAGATTGTTAGTAGTTTTTTATAAGGAAAAGTGTGGTAAGTGTTTTTTTTTTTTAATTTTATTTCTTATGCAATTCTTTGAATATTGACATATTTTTATATGTAAGGGTGTTTCACAATGTGACAATGTAACAAAATCTATGTATTGTATCAATATAACCTGAAGTGGTCAATTACAGGTGATTGTGCTATTTTTTTAGAGAAATATAATATATAATATTTCAATAAAAAAAGTTAGAGAATTTAGAGAAGTCAATGTGTTTTATATTGTTTTCTTTTATTTTGTACACTGAAATAATGAAATTAATGCCTTTAATGTGGATTACAGTATAAGCTGAACCTTAAACGGTCATTCATTGGTGCCTTTGACCCTAATATTGATTGATTAATTATTAAATGCTCAATTGAAACTTGTTTTGCCTGACGGTACTTTACACCGAGGGATGGTACAAGATAGTTGAACTTCCTATGTTATGTTCTTGGTGTTTACATCTAACTGAGGCATCTAATCTGTTTTAAAAAAATATATTTTTATTACTTATCACTACTGTATATTCGATGCTTTGTTTGTGTACCAACAATAAATAAATAAATAAAATTAAAAGGGGTAACAAAAACCAATCTTCATAGATGACGCTAGTGTGTAGATTGAAACTACCATGTGAAGTGTGGTGTTACAGATTAACATCATAAGAACATGTGGAATGGGGAATGTTGTGTTACATAAAGCGTGCGCTAGGGATGGGCAAAATTAATCACTTAAAGGATCTGAGGTGAACGATTCCGCTCAGCAAAGTGAGCCGACTCTTTTTAACGATTCATGGTTCACCATTTTGAGTCGTTTGTTTAAATTGAAATTCTGCAAAGTTTGAAATTATTGGTGACCTTTTTTTTTTTGCTCATCGACCTAAAAATTTGATTCCGGTGACTGAAAAAAATTATCGGTGATCTTTTTTGTTTTTTTTGCTCATCAACTTAAAAAATTATTGGTGACTTTTTTTTTTACTCGTCGGCAAAAAAAAATGTCACTAGTATAAATCTTTTGTCAATTGTCAATTTCCGTCCCCAATTTTTCGACAAACGACTTTTTTAACCGTCGCGTTGCCATGTCGTCAATTGAGTTTCCACTGCCAATTTAAAGTTGATTTTCTTAAAACCTATGGACCCTAATATTATAAAAAAAATTGTAATCTTCCATTGAAGTGTTCTCAATATTTCGTAATAAAAAAAAGCAAAAAATTACTTCCTTCATCCCAAAAAAAAATATTTTCTAAGACTGCCCTCACCTTCATTCGTGTTAAGGTAGAATTTGTTTTGCTAATATTTACAACTTTATCAAAAGTGACAAATACTTACTCGCTGTTTTGAACGTATTATAAATTATATGTTTGGCCTTTTTCATAGGTACGTAATAATACCGACTGTGGACGGAAACGCAGCACGCAACTTAATAATATCAGAACTGTGAAAATATTAACACTTTACCAAAAGGGACAAATATTAATACGTACTCGTTGTCTTGAACGTACTATACATTTTGCCTAGGTGCCTTTATCATACGTAAAATTATAGTGCCACGGCGCGGCGGGGCGAGACAAGTTCATACTTGGTGTCAGTTGTTCATATGCTGTCTCGCATTCTATATCAGAAATCGCATGGTTCCAGAAAAAAAAAATAATTATATGTTTTTCAGATAATCCATGTATGTTATAGATATCGATCTATTCCTAATGAACTTCCCTACAAGATGACATAAATTAAATTTTGATTCATCGAGTCATATGCTTGATATTTATATAAAGTTAGCGGTAAACTGAATTTACCACATGGGAGCGAGCGTTTTGTTTTGAACGCGGTACGTTAAGGGTAAACAAACGACTCGATGGGAAACCATGAATTATTAAAAAGAGTCAGCTCACTTTGCTGAGCGGAACCGTTCAGCTCAGATCCCTTAAAGAGCTCACTAAAAAGAGTAGACTCTTTTACAACAATTTATGATTCACCCAGAGGCACTTCGATCACCATATTCTGTTTCCAATTTGCACCTTCGTCTCTATTGAGATAGAATTAATCATCAAAGAAGTCAAAATATACCAAGATCTCACTGGTAATTTATACAAAATTAAATTAATAAACAGATTTTATTTTATGTAGCTTGAACAAGGTCGTTTCTATATTATTAACTATTAATATTAATAAGAATGTTTTATTTTTATGATGTTTTATTTATTTTTTATAGAGTATGGCGCATTAAATATAAATAATAAGGTTTCCTCAATATTACTTCATCTACAATAAAATTAAATGATTTTACTGAAATCTTTTTTGGATGTTCATTTTAAATAATAGTGAAATAAATCGATGTTTTTTTTAACTACTTACACTTTTGTCTTGCTGTCAGAACATACATTTATTGAATATTTCGATTAGATATCAAATATTTAAATAATGAATAAACAAAAGCATTTTGAAAATAATTAAAAACACTTTTCTTCTTGATTTTTACCACTTATTTAATCTATCCACCATGGCGTCTCCCACAAAAGGTAGGCAGAAATAATGGACTGGCACATTTTTCTTTTCTCACATACAATACTTCTCTCCCTTCCTCATGCACGCATATCGATTTCTCCGACTCTTCGCGTGGCCGGCATTCAATATTTGATTGATCATTCTACGTTTTCCTCTGTATTAATCTTTTTCTATTTCTATTTTATTATACTTTTTTACCATTCTTTCTTCATTCATTCTTTCCTTGTGTCCAAACCACATTTCCATAACTTTATTTTTAATAATGCCACATCACAAATTGTTTTTTAATTCCTTGTGTATAAGAGTATGTTCTCGTGTTTTTTTTTTGTTGTTTTTGAACTATCTCTAGATCGATAGTCATAGCTAATAAACAGCTAATATTCAAAATCAATCTCAGCTGATAATGAACAATTCGATATTATTCTTATAGAAGTGAAATAATAAAACTCGTTGTTTTTAACCATGGTATGGTTATTATAATTGATGCCAACTAGTTTCGCTTGGACCCAAGCTTCATCAGGGCAACATAATAACAAAACAACAACATAAATTTACATGTATATATTATATAATAATTGAAGGTGGTGAAGTCAGAATATTTACCTTCGAATTAGCGAATTTCTAGAAAATAAAAAGTAATGTAATTCTTGATTTAATTGTATCTCAATAGAGACGAAGATGCAAACTGGAAACTGAATATGGTTGATCAAGGTGTTTACAGGACTTATGACCTGTCATTGGTTGGGTTAAGCGTGCTTTATGTAATTACAACATTTTCCATTCCACCTTTGTTATGACCGTGTCTGACAAATTTTTGGAAGTTGTATATATGTTTAAGTCCTACGTCAGATTTCACATGTCAGCTTCAATGTGCCATTCATGAAGAATTTGATTACATATGTTAATCTTTTTAAGATTACTCTATATATAATCTACATACTAACGCCATCTATGGAGATTTATGTTTATTAAGCATTAAGCAGAACATCTTTTTAACACAATGTGAAAGGCTACCCCGCCTATTAGCGCATTGTTTTTAGAAGCCCCCTGGAGATGTCACTCCCATCTATATGCCAAACATTAGACCAGATATGATTACAATATTTTTTTGTGAATGTATACTTATACTTGTGTACGAATACTGATTCGCATTCAGTATTTGTATACAAGTATAAGTATACATTCACAAAAAAATATGGTAATGTAATTAGTTATGTTAGGAACAAGTAAACACTAATACATACCATCACAACAAATGGAAAGGAATACCGGTTTATGAAGAATTACCTAACTTTGCTGGAAACAAATTAAGAATTGGGCTATATAATTGAAAAACACAATGAACAACCAGCAACTGGCACATGTATCTACGATGAAGGATCTCGGAATCACCTATGAGAGTAGGCTGACTTTTCCTGCACATATCGAGAGGATTTGTGGCATTGCACTGAGGATGTTGGGGTTCATCGTCCGGACCGGAAGAGTTTTCAGGGATCCCAATATGCTCAGAGTCCTATACAACGCATTGGTTCGGAGCAGGCTCGAAAGTGGTTCTGTGATATGGAATCCTCACGAGGCGAGATATTCCGTTATGCTGGAGAGGGTTCAGAAAAAATTCTGAGATATCTCTACATGAGGGAGTATGGTAGCTATCCGTGGCTCTATTCCACGGCATTTCTTCTGGGAATGCTCGGAACCAATTCTTTACAGCTTCGAAGAGATGGACATCTAATAACCCATTTCTTCAGATTAATTAGGGGATACTTCGAGAACTCGGCCGTACTGGAGGATGTTGGTCTTTTTGTCCCCGATAGATATCTCCGACAGCGACATCACAGATTGTTTTACCTACCGGCCGCCAGAACCAATCTGCCTCTGATGACACCGGTGGGAAGAGCAATTAGTCTGCTGAACGCGGTCTCCTCGGAGATCGACGTCTTTCATGTTAGTGAAAGTACGTTCAGGGGGCAAATACTATTGACTTAAGAAAGTATCTTGTCTTCCTAATGTCGAACCATCTCTAATGCGTTCCTGGTACTTTGTTGTAATATTTTTATGATATTTTACCTGTACTTAATAGATGCCTTAAACATTTTCCTGTTTGTAATGTCTATTGAGTTAATAAACTGATTTGATTTGATTTGATTTGAAAATATTTTGGTTGCTGTTTAAGGCTTTCTTAATGAAAGTAAAAAGCTTTATGGTTTCATGTGAAAATTTAATTAGATACTATTGTTGAATTTAAGGTAAAATTAATGTGAACATAGGAAGAATCCGATTTGTGCGTAAGTATCCCTGTTGTTTAAATTATATTTCTTGAGGCTTTCTTTGCGTGTACGTTCCGTTGGTGTAAGTTACCACGAGATATGGATATTATCAAAATAGCAAGCAATATAAAGTATTTTAATATTTTCTCTCTCAAGTAGACGACCAAGTTAAATATTATTTATATAACGGTAAACTAAATACGATTTGTATTGTGAATTATAATGGTTAACTCTGACGTACAAATAATTTTACTTCCGTATAAAGCACTTAATTTGTGGCGTGGCGTTATCAAAAATTATTTAAAAAAAATTATATGTTATTACATTTTTTTTATTATTTTGTTCAATGTATTCGGACAAAGACAGTTTATTGTTATCACAATATGGAGGAACAAATATATGCTAATCGAAAGTAAATTCAAGATATACAAGGCATGCGTTCGCCCCATCATGACGTAAGAACATTCTTAGAGTAGCAGAAATGCAAACCCTACGCTCCATCGCAGGCAAAACCCTCAGAGATCGGAACAGAAATGAAACGATAAGGTCTGGCTGTGGTGTTGAAGACATAGTGAGATGGACAAGAAGCAGAAGGCTACCAAAAAGAAGGAAATATGGCTGGTCATCATCATCCTAGGACAGCACACCTCACAAACAGGTCATACGACCTAAACTGTGAAGAAGAAAAAGAAGACTCGTTTATTTATCAAATATTTTATAATATCTTAGACAGAAGAAACATGTCATTCACATAAAATATAATTAAACTTCTAGAAAACAGACGTTTTCATTTGTATTCATTACTTAATATGGATTCATCATCATTGTTTGTTATGAAACATTAAACAAGTAAAAGTGCATTATAAAATTATTTAAAATATTACTAACTAACTATCACGCCGTCTCTCAAAAAGGGTAGGCAGAAAGAATGCCACGAATTTCTCTCCTGACATATTTATCTCGCTTCCTCAACATTCATACATCGTTTCATGCACGCGCGTCAATTTCTCTGGCTCATCACGTGGCCGACATTCAATATTTGATTTATTTGATCGTGCTACGTTTTCCTCGGTCTTCCTCTATTTCAAGTTCCATTTACATCGTTAAAATATATTTTTTTATCATTCTATCTTCATTCATTATTTCTATGTGTCCAAACCATCTTAATGATCCTTTCATAATTTTGTTCATAACACCATCATTTTTATTCGACATTCTATCATACACAGAGTATCTACACATTCGTCTAAGAGATCTCATTTCTACTGCATTTATTCTACTTTCATCCTTCTTTTGCCAGTTCCATGCTTCGCTTCCATACATAAGGGTCGGTACAAGAACACCATTGGGCACTACCATTTTAGCTTTTTTGGATAAGTTTTTGTTTTCGATGACAATTTTGAGTGCACCATTCACTTTGTTGCCTGCCCCAACGCTTCTTTCAATATCCCTCTCCACTCGCCCATCTTTTGTAAATACTACCCTAATATACGATCTCATTTACTTTCTCCAAATTTTCACGATGCGATATATACATATATATCTTAATATTAACCCCGAGCAATAAAAATAAACGAAAAGCCTATAATTTTACAGAAACAACTGTTTCCATTTTCTTTAAAACGTAATTTTAAAATCTTTCTATATCATAGTCTAGCGCCGAATTTGTTCATAGTATTCTCGGTATAAAATAACAATTATGTCATTTTTTACAACTGCACACACTTGTTATTTATTATCTTATTCATTTTATGGTTTTGTTATGTAAATTTAAATAAATAAATTGAATAAATAAGCTGGGAAGTTGGTTAGGCATTCATCTCTGCAAATTTTTGTATTGTAATATAAGTGTTTTTCTATATAACAATGCAAAACGATCTCTGGAAACAACTAGAAGGATATTATTTGCAAACAATCGTGCCGTAAGTAAATACTTTTAAACTGTTTATGTTCTCAATGCAAATCTTGATTCATCAGATGTGTATAAGCATATGTATGATATATTTTAGTTTGAATAAGCAATGAATGGGAATTACTTCCACTTTATTATCATTTGCGTTGTAATGTGGTGACATTGAATCTGAAAACAATGGTTTTAAGTTAGAAAATGTGAATAAATCTAATCCGGCAGAAGTTGAAGGGGAAGGATGAAGGGGCAGTAGGCAGCGCAGGCTGTAGGTATTCTGACAGGCAACGATACGGGCAGCGTGCAGACAGCGGTCAGTTCCGGAGGGATGTCGTTCAATCTGTGTTCCTTTCGAGTTGCCTCGCCAAGCTCACATGCCGAATGACGATGGTGTCCGCATTTATATAGGCGAGCCCGATTATCCTAGGGGTTCCGATTTGTGCTCCCACTTTCGCACGGCGCTCGTCGGCCGATAGTGTGGGGTGCCTCTTCGCTCTGTGCTTGGTTGATTTGGCCGTCCATGGCCCGGCCGGAGCGGCTAAATTCGGAGCTCTTTTCTGATTTATTACAATTGCATGACACGCGAGGAGCTCCGAGCCGTTACCGGGTAGCGGTGTTTCGGCCTTCTATCTACATAACCATCAATGTAATAAAATTGTTAACAAATATTGTCAGTTTTGAGAGATGTTATAATCACATACGAGTGTATAGATTATAACATCTGTCAAAACTGACCATATTTGTAAACAATTTTATTATATTTTAAATATTTATATAATATCACTGATGAAGGGCTGGTTAGTCTGAAACACGTTTGATATTGAATTTTTATTTACGAAGTACATAAAAAAAGAAACAATAATTTGTATGATAATCATTCCATTTTGATTCCTGACCACTTCTATTCCGTTTTTGGAAATAAATTCTGAGGATCCGAAAAACACAATTTAAACAATGCTGATTTTCTTTTTACTCATCAAGTAGATTCCTTATATAGAATAACTAGGTACATTTTAAAGAATCAGTTGTATTCGACGTATCTAAAAATTACATAAATTCAATGCCAGATATTCAAGATCAAATCTGTTTACACAGTATTTCAGTATGATAATATTATGCGTACTTCAGATATTGTATACATACTATATATAAGGCTAATCTTTGCACTTTGAAGGTGACCGTTGTATGAACAGAGCTAGAACGGAAGCGACCGGAACGAAACTTTTATCTCTTAAGTACACTTACATAAGCCACCAAGTGCGTGGATGTTTTTTCTACATTTTCCATATTAGTATGTTTCCTCGGAACAAACTGTGCCATCACATTATTTTCATGCGTAAATACTTGTATTCACGTTGCCATAAAATATTAAAATATTACTGATAAATGTGACTACGTGTGTATTTAAAATTTTATTATAAGTAGGTACTTGAATAACTTAGATGATGTCTACTGTCACGTAAGTGTTTTTTTTAGATGGTGTTGTTGATTAATTTTCTTTTCAATAAGTCACTATAGTTACCCATGTGCGCTACAATGCTAATATGCTTTTGGTTGTCCGAGTTTTACTTCGATATTTTATATGATTTTGAAATTTGGCATCTTCAGATATTGATATTACAAATAAAATATTTGAAGAATTTACTATAAATAGTTACAACTCACTCGGTTTCTTGGCTTTTGTTAAAGTCGAAATTTTATTTTATATTGTAAATAACTAGCTGACCCGGCGAACTCCGTACCGCCTTAGAATCACCAAATGTTGGGTTAACTTATTAGTTGAATTAAAATCAGTTATTTATTAAGTTGAAAGGAATTAAATTCAACAAATGTGCAAAGAACAAAATGTAAAGTATTTGAATTATTTGATATGAATGTAATTCACATGGCAGCAAGGGATTTGCTTTATTGAAGCAAATCGAAATGATTCACGTAGCATTGTTGCACTACTTTCTGTTAACTATTATATTTGCTGGATGGGATGCACTCGGATTGATTTTTTCCCGATGTTTTAATAGTTATTCTGCTATTCGGGACAGATACAAATCCAACAAATCAAAGATCATCAAAATCGGTCTAGCCGTTCTCGAGTTATAAATGGTGTAACTAATACGACATTGTTTTATATATAAAGATGTTTATTAAAAAAATTGTAACATTGCATTTTCTGATAGTTTTGAAATTATAATGAAAACCGTTTAATCTAAAACGCCTTTTATATATCAAACTAATAGTTTAAAAAGAAACAAAATTAAATGAATTTGCTTCTCTTAAATACAAACAAATATATCTGATATAATAAAAACACATAAGCTAAATGAGTTTTTAAATACACTATAATAAGAGTTAGTGTAGTTTTGTGTTTTTTTTTTAATATAAAATATTATAGTTTCGTAGATAATCTAATGATTTCACTGAAATCTATTGATGAAAGTACATTTTTAATAAAAAGTCAATAAAACTATGTTTTTTTTTAGTAACTACATCCATATTAAATTTGACAGTCTGACCAGTCTGTCGATGCCAGCTTGCCTGGCGAAACAGGTCGCTGTAAAAATGAAAACATAAAGTGGAAGTAATTATAAAAAAATATGTACTTTTATCAAATTATTTCATAAAATAGTTTCGTTTGTTCAACTACGTCATCATGCCACTCATGCGGAAATTCAGAAATGCTTAATAAACACATTCAAAGAAATTGTACTTGATACGTTAACTACTGTATTTAAATAAGGATTTACAAATATAAAAAATACTAGGTGTTTCTTTGGTGAATGCCATAAAATTTGAAGTTTCGTATTTATAATAGCAAATACGAATACAAATGTATTTTATGAATATCAATATGATTTTTTTACGAACATATTATGTACGTAAAAAAAACACGTTTACAAATATGCAATCCCATTTTTTTGCGTTTCTTCAATCAAAAGTGTGTCATGTTATAAAATACAAATGTTGTTATTTGAAGGTTGTCATTTTCTGGTCCTTCGTGGTAGAAGTGAATTAATGTATATTAAAAAAAATATGATGTTATAAAATCAATTACATTTTAATTATGCATATAATTGCATTAGTTAAAATAAAGATGAGAATCTATAAAGTATGGGTAAGATCAAATGTATTATAGGGAGACACAGTCAGGAACAAACAAGTTTTGAGGACTTCCGATACGAAAACACCAGGCTTGATAGCAGGTAAGACACTCAGAGATCGCGTGGAAACAACAAAATATTATACATGCTGGGGATATTGTAAGATGGAGTAGATAAAAAGGAGGAACTGGTAATATCAAACGGTTGAATATAATCCCTATATTGTACTACATAATCAGCCTCACGGGACTCCTGAGGGAATAGAAAAACTCCTGGGCATCTACCCCACAGATGTAAAACAGACCATATAGGTCTAGGAAGAAGAATAAGAAGTATAAGATATCATTGCAAACATTATTGTTACTATGAGAACCCGCAAATTAAATGCAAAATAAAAACTTTCCTTAATAATATTGATGATAATATCAAAAATTTTAGCCTTAATAAATTTTTTACAAGGAAAAATTATATATAACATTCACGCATTTTAGAAAAATAAAATATTTTTTTAAGATACAAAGTATGTATTTATTTAGATATTTTAAATTGGATGATCAAATGCTATGTGTGGTCTGTTTTATTGTATGGATGTGAAGCGTGCACCTTAAAAGTCAACTCAATGAAAAAACTGGAAGCATTTGAAATGTGGCTCTATCGCCGAATGCTCAGAATTCCCTAGACAGACATGATTACCAATACCGAATTCCTGAGGCGAGCTAGAGTTGACAGGGAGCTGTTATTAATTATCAAGGTTCGGAAAATTTCTTATCTGGGTCATGTACTGCGTGGGGAAATGTACCACCTTCTCCAACTGATATTGTAGGGGAAAATTGAGGGACGCCGAGGTCCTGGTAGGAGATAGATGCCCTAGCTGCGAAACGTGAGGGAGTGGACAGGCATCCGAAGTGTGGAGGAGCTGTTCCGAGCGGTGCAGGACAGGGATAGGTTCGCCAAGGTGATAGCCAACGTTGGGGGGACCCAACAGAGCACTTGAAGAAGATGAGATGATGAAGAAATTGAAAAATATGTATTAATTTCGTCGCCTATAAAATGTATATGATTAAATGGAAATGCCAAGTTTCACCTTTCTATGATTAAATAAATAAAATTAATAATGCCCTTGCAAGGAAGCAAAACACGTTAATCCTATAAAATGTAACAAAACTTAAATTGTAAATAAAACACTTGTTTTTCACCACTTGAGTTTTATATTTTACACGACTAGTTTCGGAAGCTACAGATGCTTCCATCTACAGGTTTAAATATAAACTCTCAGTCAACTAATCATGTCCTACCACAAAGTGAATGCCGAAACAATAAATAACGTAACAAAACTTATTAAAAAAGCTAACATTTTTATTAACATCGAATAATGAATATGGAATTTTACGTCACTGTTCAAGAAATAATAAATATTTACGATTATTTTCAATGAAACTTATCCACACAATGTAAAGACGAATGTATTAGAAGTTATGAGTATATAATTTCGCATTTAACCAACTTTATGGAAGAGCTTAATTTTCATTTACAGTGTTCGCCATACAAGGTTTCATTTGAGAACAACGGCGTAATAAGCTCTCAGAACAAATGCTTTGATGGACATAATACTATTGACGATTTGAGTAAGACGAACCAAAAGCGAATCCGAAAACCTTTTTATATTCTCGTGATTTAGACGAAAATTTCATCGAAGCGTATTATCAACGTCCATTATTTGGACGATCAAATAATCAATTCCCAGGGGGCGGGGAAATCGTTTTTTCTTTTTACCTTTTTCCCTATGAATATTGGTCATTGAAAAGGCGGATATTTGAAATAAAAGTGACAGAAAAATCATAAGAGATTGAGTAAAATAGATTAGCAAGAACATTTATCTTTTTACATATATAATTCTTCCGTACATGCGTATGTCTAATTCCTCTTAAACGGCTGGACCGATTTTGATGAATTTTTTTGTGTGTTGGAGTGGGTCCAAATTATTTTGACAGCAACCGGTTTCACCAAGTTAGCTGTTATCGACAGATCAGCCAGCTAGTCAGCCTGGTTAAAGTCGCTGTCAAAAAATTACAATAAGTGGAAGAAGTTAATAAAAAAAACATTATATTATTTATAATAATTATTATTTAAAATGAGCTTCCATCGAGAGTTTTTAGTTAAATCATTTTGTCAAGTTAAATTTTTATTTGAATATCAATTAATTTTAATTAATACAGTGTGTTAAAAATATAAATGTTGTTATTTGAAAATTCATTGTAAAAAGTCCCCCAGAAGATGGCAGCGAGCTGCCGAAAACGATCAATGGCAAAAACCAAAGTGGAATTTAACTAAATATATGCTTTAAATAAATTGTGATTTTTTTCCTATTTTTGTCTTAAAGATTTTTTTTTTTTCCAAAATGTCCCCCACAAATAAACGCTTTATACGAAAAAAGCATTATATGTATATTATTTATTTTCAAATGGCAAAATTTATCAATTTATCACGAACGTCCGAATTTTAATTTTTGTCATTGCGTAAGAAAGCTGACTCTCTACCCAAAATTGTGACGTACAAGTTACTTTACTAAGTAAACCGGCGCTACACCCCTGAGGGGCTGTTCACATAGCCGAGTACGCCTGACGTCACAGGTCACGTGGTTCGAGTCGAAATAATCTTACACGTGCACAAAAAAAACTCTATTCAGCGTAAATTGACTTCTTAAATAAAATTTATTAAGTTTTAAATTTAGTAAATAGGATTAGAGTTAATAAAATTCTTTCCCTCATGAAATTCTAAAATTGAATTTTGAAACACAACCATAAATAAATAAAACTAACTAAATAACCATCACGCCGTCTCCCCGAATGAGTAGGCAGAAAGAATGGACTGCCACACTTTTCTTTCCTGACATATTTCTCTCGCTTCCTCAACATTCATACATCGTGTCATGCACGCGCGTCGATTTCTCTGAATCCTTACATGGCCGACATTCAATATTTGATTTATTTGATCGTGCCACGTTTTCCTCGGTATTCCTCTATTTCTAATTCCATTCACATCATTAACATATAATTTTTTTACTATTCTTTCTTCATTCATTATTTCCATATGTCCAAACCATCTTAATGATCCTTTCATTATTTTGTTCATGACACCATCATTCGAACCGCATTCACTTCTAAATATTTTCATTCGACACTATCATACACAGAGTATATACACATTCGTCTAAGAGATCTCATTTCTACTGCATTTATTCTACTTTCATCCTTCTTTTGCCAGTTCCATACTTCGCTTCCATATATAAGGGTCGGTAGAAGAACACCATTGTGCAATGCCATTCTAGTTTTTTTGGATAGGTTTTTGTTTACGATGACAACTTTAAGTGACCATTCACTTTGTTGCCTACCCCAACCCTTCTTTCAATATCCCTCTCCACTCGCCCATCTCTTGTAAACATACTACCTAAATACTCGAACTCAACTATACTTGCTCCAAATTTTCACCATTCACGCTAATGTTGCAGACTGTCATGGTTTCTTCCTTTTCAAAAATCATTACCTTGGACTTATTAACATTCATCATCAGATCATTTCGCATGCATACCTCATACCTACAATTCACCAGGACTTGTAGTTCATGTTGTCTGCAAGGAGGACAGTGTCATCCGTATACAAAATACAACTTACTGACATTCCGCTCATTTTGGCACCTACATCAAACCCTTTCAGCTCTTTCATACATTTGTCTATATACATATAAATAAATTAACTTACCAAAATAACAATATATTGCTCCTTTAACTCATGTATATAAAAACAACAACGCTTTTAATTTTCGCTACATATGATTATATCTTAGACAGGCGAAACGTGAATTTTAATTATAAGTATTAACTGTTTAAATAAAGAAAACAAAAAATGTTGATACAAAATTTCTTTATTATTATGTACTAGCTGACCCGGCAACGCTTCGCTATTGCTAAATTCGAGTACATAAATAAACCCAATATATATTAAACAAATACAATTAAAGTTCAATAACAATTTGTTTATTTATTGGATTAAATGCCATGTGTATGGATGCAAAAATGTGTGTCTATATCTTTAAAACAAAGTTTCAATCCAAGCAAACTCGCTGTGAATTATAAACTTGAATACATATTACTAATGTAATTGAAAAACTATTTTTTGAATATTTTATATGAAATTTAATAATCAAATAAACAATATTATATCACATTTGCAGAAAACATTCATTATATTAAAGAAACAAAACTCTTGATTTTGTTGTCCATGAAATTCACATCAGAGCCAATAAAGTAAGTTTCTACGATCGTGATTTCGGCACTGCGAGTCCGCTGGCGTGGAATAGTAATATAGATGATAATACTACAAAAGCCTCCCTTCCCGACTTCCACAACTGTATCCCTCGCCGCTCTGCGCCATTGACCTCCTGCCACTCGTTTAATGTCATCAGACCATCTTGCTTGTGATCTGCCAGAATTTGTGTAGCTGTTTCTCTTTCGCCACTCCAGGCCAGAAGATCTTATCACCCGTTGTCCTTGCTTTATGACCGATCCCATTCCATTTAAACATTAGTTATTTTACACGCTGCATCGGCAACTTTGGTCCGATCTTTGATTCATCAATTTTGGGCCCTGGAATTAAAAAAAAAAAATTTGAATTGCCATAAGGCGGACACCGAAGAGGCAAAATTTAAATTTCCATACAATGAATGAATTACAACTGTTTTTCACTTGTTTGCTGAAGATATTCTTCATATAAAAGGCAGTTCATGCTATATGCATAATAATAATTAGGCTAATTTGTCAAATTAACTAACTAACTAACTAACCATCACGCCGTCTCCCCGAAAGTGTAAGCAGAGAGAATGGACTGTCACACTTATACTGATGCGGCACTCCATCCTTCTCTTTTCGCCCCGCGGGAGGCGCGGTGTGATGGGTTGCGAACCTCATCGCCACCAATAGGCATCTCCCGCGCACACTTCGATCGTCCAACACCCACAAAATAAATCTAAAACAAATAATATAAAATACAATGATATAAAATAAAATAACAAAATAAAAATAATTTTACACAAAATGTTCTTTTTAGACGGTGCACATATTGTCTATTTAATTTATAATATGTTCCACGTATCCACTGTTTTTTAATTTAGCACATAATGTAATAACACATAATGTTTTTTTCGATGTTGCACATGTTGACTTGGACAATCCGGACTTTTGTGTTTATTTAATTTATGTTACACGTATCCACCATTTTTTAAATTATCTGTAATAAGGCACTTAACCAGCAAGAACTTAAAAATAATATTGAAGAAATTATTCAAATTGTTATTGGAACAAATGAAAAATTTATTTCTACACCTGTCAAAATTCTTTACAAAAACGATAAAACAAATAAAACCTTTTAATCTGATTAATTTGATTAATTTGTCAAATTAATTAAACTAATCAGATTTTAAAGGTTGGTCATGTTAGAAGTCGGAGGAATCGACATGCGTGTATGACTCGTTGTATGAATGTGGAGGAAGCTAGAGAGGTTTGCCAGGATAGAGTAGTGTTATGGTCCATTCTCTCTGCCTACCCCTGTGGGGAAACGGCGTGATAACCTGCTACTGTGAAAGCCCGAGCAACACAAAATTCAGATATGTAGGTGGCACGTTTGGGAATGTGCTTAATTATTGTCTATAAACTGTAAATTTAAAAACCTTACCTGAAATTAATAATGGAATTTTCATATATGAATGAAAACTACTAAAAGTAGCTTATGTGTAATGTAAAAATGTAAAAATGTAAAAATGTAAAAATTACTTTTAAGTTGATCAGATTGAAGTTTTTGGTTCGACATCATTATTAAATCATTAGGGAGTTTATTAAATTCTGTAGAGGCTATAAATTGTAAGGATTTTACACCGAATCTAGTTGAACCCAATGCTTCTTATTCTGTGAGCGCGTATCATGTTGGTGTACGTCCGTATTGAATATTGGTCGAGTATTAGAGTGCGTTGATGACTTTATTATTTGTAGTATAGTTTTAGTGATCTCTAATTTTGGATGGATTTGAAATGGAATTATTTTCGTCTGAGAATATAGGGCCCTTACATGAGTGTACCACGGTAGACGGAAAATATTTCTAACAGCCCGATTTTGGATCACCTGAATCTCAGTAGCTTTCTTCTTTGTAATAAAGCCCCAAATACAGGAAAGGTAAGACAGATGAGAATGTATCATGGAGTAGTAAACATAAATTGTCTATATTCTTACGCATATATCGAGGTGTGGGATCCATCCTCTGGACATGCGAACTCCAGTATCTTCTGCGTTGTTTTCCCCATCCTCTGCACATGCGCAATCCATTATCTTCTGCGTTGTCTTCCCCATCCTCAAGCAAATGAAATAACCTGAAATCAATTTAATTATCTTTGAATATTTTAAATCTCAGCATAATGTAGAATTTAATGGCCAAAAATGGAATATTACTGGACTCTTCCAACTGAGGCAGCTAATGCTGCATATAAGGATATGTTTACCTATCACAGCATTTGTTTTCAGAGAAAAACTAAAACAGCTGAAGTAACTCATAGTGTATTTGGGTATGTGTGCTGCTGGAATTACTCAGTGGAATGGAAAATAAAGAAGAATTGCAACATGCAGATGCACCAATATGGCTCATTATCAAAATAATTTCAATCCCAATACAAAAATATCCCCATTAGACCAGTGGTCTCTCACAACCAGGCAATTATTTTATCAAAACTTAATATCTAATCCCAAAGATATAGATTTTCGCCCTGCCAGAATAGTTTTAGATTAAAATAACATTATTAAAATAGATTATACCAATTAAATAACTAATTATTACACTACGAAACGTCATAACCTAAAATGACACGTTAGTAAAACGAATAAATCAATTGTCTATAAACTGTAAATTTAAAAACCTTACCTGAAATTAATAATGTAATTTTCATATATGAATGAAAACTACTAAAAATAGCTTATGTGTAATGTGAAAATGAGCCGGTTCTCATTCGCCACTCCAGGGTACATGTAATTCACTGATCATCCGTTGTTTGACTGATCTAATTCCATTTGAACGAAGTTATTTTGCAAGCTGCATTGGTAATTTTCGTCCCATCTCTGATCTGTTACTTTATTTTCCTAGAAATAAACGGAAAAAGTCATAAGAATTGTGTCATTCATTCATATTGTAATTCATATTGTATATCATTAGAACTTTCTTACCGTTGCTGTGGTAATGTAACAATTTCCCTGACGAAAGTATGCGTATAAAGAAAACGGCAAAATAGAATAAACTGAAAATATATTTATGAATTAGAAATATAAATATTATATTATACTTACGGAAGCAAGTTTCTTCACATTCTTTTAGAGAGCCTCGACGTTACTTTTAATCCCAGAAACTTCATAACCTAAAAGTACCGAAACTTCATACCTACAAAATATTACGACGTAAATTACGTTTTGACAGGAGACCACGTGACCAATCGAACGGCTAGAATTCTAGAAAACGAATATCATTAAGTAATCACCGTCGAACGTAAGAGAAACGAATAAGTTTCAGCCACACGAAAAAATAAAATTTCGTTCATAACCTCAAAATGACGCGTTAAAATTATACTCGCCAAAATTAAGAAGTATAATTACCTGTCTACATTAATGTACATTAAAATATGGCCAATAAAATAGACTGTACCAATTAAACAACCAATTATTTTAGTACGTAATAAGTAAAACGTATTAAGTATTATACATCCCAAAGTAAAACGCAATATATTGGACTGTCAGAAAGAAAAACACATTGTTGCCACTACACAAAATTACATGGAGACTGAATTCTCTCCAGACCGTGTCAAACGAATATAGACTCAAAAGATTGATACTCAGGTGATACGAACATTAAGGTCTATATTCGTTTGCACTACGAAAATTTTCAATTAATTGATTAATTTATAAAGTTAATTAGAGCTCGATTAATAACAAAAATATGCCTATGACGACCGCTGAATTCCACTTAGTCCATTCTCCAAATTTCAAAAGGATCAGCTCAGGAATCACCGAGAAAGAAGGAGACACACAGATGGGACATTGAGTTTTATTTATATGTAGATGTAGATTTAGTGTGCTTCCACTTGTGTTTATGTTTGACCGGTTTCGGCAGTTTGCTGCCATCTTCTGGTACCTACATCAAAATTTATTCGGTTTTTATAATAAATGATAGTGGTGGGGGTTAAACATTTTTTCCCCTCTGATTCTAAATATACTGTTATTAAGTTGTAGTTGAAATGATTCTATATAATGTAAATTTTGGGTTAGATTGTTTACTATATAATTAGGGTGGCTATATAATTAGGGTTTATTATATAACTAGGGTGGCTAATTCTTGGAATGATTCTATAATTAATATGTTTTTTTTTTACCAAGAATTTTCAATTAAAAACATTTATTATATTAACTGTTTAAAAAAAACCTTTGTTATAAATATCACAATTGATTATATTTTGTCGCGACAGCTGTTTCGCAAACCGATGTTAGCATCGTCAGGTCTTACAATAATATAATAATATAATTTTGTGATTTATTTTTTGGACGTTGGATGATTTCATTTTATTTCATCGAAATTTCATGACGATCGAAGTGTGCGTGGGAGATGCCTATTGGTGGCGATGAGGTTCGCAACCTATCACGCCGCGTCTCCCGCGGGGGCGAATAGAGAAGGATGGAGTGCCGCATCGGTTGAAGAGTGGCCGTCCATTCTTTCTGCCTACCTCTTCGGGGAGAGGGCGTGATGGTTAGTTAGTTAATAATTAATAAATCTAATAATTTTGTATATAAACTAAGACTTTCTGTTGTACTTTTTAGTTTTACCTGACAATGCTAACATCGGTTAGCGAAACAGCTGTCACGACAAATATAACCATTTGTGATATTTATAACAATTTTTATTTATTTAAACAGTTAATAATGTTGAAGTTTCAAAGTGTTTCCGCCAAAACAATGGATTATCTAATAATTATAATAAACTTCTAGAAGACAGATGTTTTAATTCATATTATTTATTTAACATGGAGTTTTACACCACTGTTCAAGAAACGTCGAAAGAGAAAATGTCTGATGAATGAAATGAAAAAGAATATGTCTAAAGAGAAAAGCCTATGATTCATGCATACTGCCGGTGATGACTTATGGGATGGAGACTATGATCCTCACCAAGAGAAATGTAGAGAGATTAAGAGTAACGCAGCGTTCCATGGAAACATACTCGTATATGCTCGGCGTCAGTCTCCGAGATAAAATCAGAAATGAGGAGATTAGACTCCGAACAAAAATAACGGACATCATGGAACGACTAGCGAGACTGAAGTGGCAATGGGTGGGTCATGTGGCGAGACAGAGTGAGAATAGATGGACCCAGAAAATAATAAGGTGGAGACCATGGGAAAATAGGAGAAGCGTCGGCAGGCCGCAAAAAAGGTGAGCCGACGACATTGCTGCCGTGGGGGAGGGAAATGTGGCTGCAGCTGGCAGAAAAAAGAGACGAATGGAAAGGAACGGAAGAGGCCTATGTCCAGCAGTGGATCGATGAAGGCTGACAAAGAAGAAGAAGAAGTTCAAGAAAGAATAAATATTTAGCAATGCTATTCTTCAACGAAAAATAATCTGAAATTTTCGGTTATATATAAAAATATACAACACCATTTTCATATTGACTGATATATTCTATTATTTGAATATAAAAATAGGAATCAGAAAAAACTTTCACAATGAAGGCTTAACAATACATGTCTTAAACAAACGTCAAAGGGACCACTTTTTGTAGCATAATGGTGGTGAGGCTGATTCAAAGTCACCCTTAAATAAATGTGTGACGTCAATCAAAATTCTCAAAAAATATATATTTTTAATATAAATGATAATTTGATTATTATTATATAAATGTTTCCCCGGAGGGGTAGGTAGAGGGAACGGACCTCCAAACTATTAAATCCTGACATAGCTCTCACGCATCTTCTACATTCACACGCCATGACACGCACGCTCGTCGATTATTCCTGCTTCGAACATGGCCGCCTTTTAGTATTTGATTAATTTGGTCATGCCATGTTTTCCTTGGCCGTCCCCGATTTCTTTTTTCATTCACACTATTTGCAAATATCTTTTTGACCATGCTTCCCTCATCCATTTGTTCCAAATGTCTTAACCTTCTTTGTGACCCTTTCTTACACGCATTCATCCGCCTTACATTCCTTTCTAACTCCTTCATTGGTTATTCTATTAAAAAAATGTTGTTTGCAGATTATTCTAAGTGATCACATTTCTAGGGCATTCATACTATTTTCATTCTTCTTCTGCTAACTCCAAGATACACTTCCATACACAAGGGTCGGCACTAAAACGTCATTGTGCACTGTCATCTTTGCTTCAGTCCATACATGGTATTTCTATTTGACGTGATGGTTTGGAGTGCACCATTTATCTTGTTTTCCAGCACTAACCCTTTTTTCGTTGTCTTTCTCCATTTTTCTATCTCTTGTAAACATGCTTTCTAGATGATTAAATTCGGTACCTTGCTCCAATTTCTCAGCATTCGCACTTATGCCACAATCTGTCATACATTCTTTCTTTTCAAATATCATAACTTGAGACTTTGACACGTTCATCACAAGGTCATACTTATTGCATACTTCGTACATTCTTGTTTTGATTCAATTATGACGAGTTCCGTGAGTCTGATTATAATCGGAGATCCGGTAGTATCCATTCTTTGGACATGACCATTCCAGTTTTTTTTATTGCTGTCTACTCCATAATACAATATCCTAAGCTTAATATATCTTTTATTCTTGTGTTCCTCAATATCTTAGTGTTTTGCCTGCTATTATCCTCAGCGTCTTCATCTCGGAAGTGCTTAAAACATGTTTGATCCTATGTCTGCCCTTGATTTAAAGCCATATGTTATTATTGGTCTTACGCATGCTTTATAGATTCTCATCATGATACTTATACTATGCGATTGAGTGAGATTGATTATGAAGTGCAATAAGAGTCTGGTAGTGTCCATTCTTTAAACATGATCATACCAGCTCTTCCATCGCTGTCTTCTATGTCTTAAGATTTCCCAAGTTTCACATTTATCTCTTATTCTGGTGTTCTTCAAGTCATATCTTAGTGTTTTGCCTGCTATTATCCTCAGCGTCTTCATCTCAGAAGTCATTAAAACGTGTTGGTCCAATGTCTGCCATTGATTTATAGCCATATGCTTTATAGATTCTCATTATGATACTTCTTTTTATTCTTCTTCTGATTGTAGATCTCGCGATCTATTTATGCAGGATATCAATATTCTTCCAGTGATGAAGACGACCAGCCTTCTCTCCATCTCTTTGGTGGTCGTCTTGGTGGTCTACGGCCCTCTGCATCACGATATTAGGAAGTCTTGCTGGATCCATTCTCTCGATGTGGTCCCTCCAGAATCGTATTCTCTGCCTACTCCATCTTAATTTTGCAGAATTTGCGAATTTCTTCATCTCTAAGGGTTCTCCCCACAATAGGTCGTAATGTTCTCATTTCCGCTACTCTTAAGAGATGATACTTATACTATGCAATTCAGTGAGATTGATTATGTGGTGCTATATGAGTCTGGTAGTATTCATTCTTTGGACATGACCGTAGCAGTTCCTCCTTTGTCTTGATCATCATTGATCACGAATTTCTTGTTTGTTATCATGAGTGATTTTTAGAAACAAGTATAATTGACTAATCTATGATTTTTTGTATTCAAGCTCGACGTGTTATTCTTTGGTTTTGTGATACATTGTTTTTTTTAGAACGATCGTTTTGTTCGTAGATAGGAAACCATTTTGCTACGTTTTACGATTTTTCATTCCGAGGACTCGAATTTACGAGATCGCTGACGGAACCCCGAGATAAAAAAAAGGTCTTGGTTCTATAAATTTGATTACCGTTCACTCGCATAAAAGTCAGTCTTTACTAAATAAGAGAATAAATCGCTAATGAAAAAGAATAAAATTCACTTACTGCTTTGTGCTTGTAATAGTAATTTAAGATTAAAAACTATCATTAGCTATCATTAGGCAGAAATAAAGAACTGCCACACTGTTTCCGGACATACTTATCTCGCTTCCTCAACATTCACACATCGTGTCATGCACGCACGTCGATTTCTCCGACTCTTCGCGTGGCCATGTGAGGAGTCAGAGAAATCGACGCGCGTGCATGACACGATGTATGAATGTTGAGGAAGCGAGAGAAATATGTCAGGAAAGAAAAGTGTGGCAGTCCATTCTTTCTGCATACCCCTTCGGGGAGACGGCATGATGGTTAGTTAGTTAGTTAGTTAGTTAACTATCATTATAGAGTTAGTCTGATTTTTCAAGGTAACTACTATTGAAATAATGCAATTCCGCTATAAATCATGTTAAAATTCGATCCATTGGGCATTAAGATAAACTCACTAACGAACTAACTAAATATCACGCCGTCTCTCCGAAGGAGTGGGCAGAAATAATGAACTGCCACACTGTTTCCGAACATACTTATCTCGCTTCCTTAACATTCACACATCGTGTCATGCACGCACGTCGATTTCTCCGACTCTTCGCGTGGCCAAATTCAAGATTTGATTCATTTTATGTTATATATATTTTCATTCATATAAAGTAAAGAAAACTATCTAACAAACTCACCATCACGCCGTCTCTCTAAAGGTTTGGCCAGAAATAATGAACTGCCACACTGATATTTCCGGACATACTTATCTCGTTTTCTTAACATTCATACATCGTGTCATGCACACACGTCGATTTATCCGACTCTTCACGTGACCAACATTTAAGATTTGATTGATTTGATCGTGCCATGTTTTCCTCGGCCTTCATCTATATCTAGTTCCGTTTACGTCGTTAACAGAAACGTTTTTTTTTAACCTTTTTTATTCATTCATTCTTTCCATGTGTCCAAACCATCTTAACGATCCTTTGATTTTTTTTGTTTGTAACTCTACGGTATTAAGATCATGTCAAATTTTCAATTGCAAATCATTATAAAATATTGTTATATACTTGTTCAAAATACTTATAACTTATACCGCCGACCAGTTTCAATGCTTCGTATCTTCATCAGGGAAATTAAAATATAAATATTTATGACATATTTTTCTAACAGTAAAGAAAATGTTATAATAATCATGTATTAATTTTCTTAAAATATAATTTATGAAATGAAAAAAATATTGTCTTGATAATAACTCTACCGGCAATATATTGTTTCTGTCCGTTTTTATGATAATTTTCATTGCCGAAGAAGCATAAGAAGTATTAAAGTATATTCAACATAAACAAACAAACTAAACAAACTAACCATCACGCCGTCTCCCCGAAAGGGTAGGCAGAAAGAATGGACTGTCACACTTTTACTGATGCGGCACTCCATCCTTCTCTTTTCGCCCCGCGGGAGACGCGGTGTGATGGGTTGCGAACCTCATCGCCACCAATAGGCATCTCCCGCACACACTTCGATCGTCCAACACCCACAAAATAAATCAAAAACAACTTATATAAAATACAATGATATAAAATAAAAAAACAAAATAAAAATAATTTAACACAAGATGTTCTTTTTAGATGGTGCACATATTGTCTATTTAATTTATGTTCCACGTATCCACCGTTTTTTCAATTTAGCACATAATGTTTTTTCGATGTTGCACATGTTGACATGGACGATCCGGACTTTTGTGTTTATTTAATTTATGTTACACGTATCCACCGTTTTTTAAATGAGCTCTAATTAGGCACTTAACCAGCAAGAACTTAATAATATTGAAGAAATTATTTTCAACATCTTTTGTATTATTCTTGTTTCTTGAAAAATAATAATTAAAACTCCATATTAAATAATTCTTACAAATAAAAACGTCTGCTTTCTAGAAGTTTTATTATAATTTATGGAAATGACAAGTTTTGCCTTTCTAAGCAACACTCTTCTGTAATGATAAAGTAAACTTGAAACTCCGCCAGAGAATGATCAAATGCTATGTGTGGTCTGTTTTATTGTACGAGTGTGAAACTTGGACCCTGAAAGTTAACTCAATGAACAGACTGGAAGTATTTGAAATGTGGCTCCATCGCCGAATGCTCAGAGTTCTCTGGACAGACATGGTTACCAATACCGAAGTCCTGAGGCGAGCTAGAGTTGACAGGGAATTGTTATCAACTATCAAGGTTCAAAAGATCTCATATCTGGGTCATATACTGCGTGGAGAAAAGTACTACCTTCTCCAAGTGATATTGGAGGGTAAAATTGAGGGACGCCGAGGGCCCGGAAGGAGACAAATGTCCTGGTTGCGAAACGTGAGGAAGTGGACCGGCATCCGAAGTGTGGAGGAGCTGTTCCGAGCGGCGCAGGACAAGGACAGGTTCTCCGAGGTGATCGCCCACGTCGGGGGGACCCGACAGGGCACTTGAAGAAGAAGAAGAAGATAACTAACTAACTAACTAACCATCACGCCGTCTCCCCGAAAGGGTAGGCAGAAATAATGGACTGTCACACTTTTACTGATGCGGCACTCCATCCTTCTCTTTTCGCTCCGCGGGAGACGCGGTGTGATGGGTTGCGAACCTCATCGCCACCAATAGGCATCTCCTGCGCACACTTCGATCGTCCACACCCATAAAATAAATCTAAAACAAATAATATAAAATACAATGATATAAAATAAAATAACAAAATAAAAATAATTTTACACAAAATGCTATTTTTAGATGGTGCACAAATTGTCTATTTAATTTATGTTCCACGAATCCACCTTTTTAATTTAGCACATAATGTAATAACACATAATGTTTTTTTTCGATTTTGCACATGTTGACATGGAAGATCCGGACTTTTCTGTTTATTTAATTTATGTTACACGTATCCACCGTTTTTTAAATTCGCTGTAATTAGGCACTTAACCAGCAATAACTTTAAAATAATATTGAATAAATTATTCAAATTGTCATTGGAACAAAGAAGAAGAAGATTAAATAGTAAAAACAATTCGTTGCGATGACATGTTCCATTTTATATACAAATTTTCAATTCTTAAACGTAACTTTGAAAGCTCGTTTTATTATACTTCCTCCATAAAATCTGAGAATGCATAGCGAACTTAAAGCGGAGTCATAATGTCCCGGAAGAGGATGCTATTCTGGAGATATCTTCATTGCGATTTTGAAACAGTCTTGTAATTTAGTGCTCGCTAATGAGACTGCATTCATTTCGTGATTCTTTATTTTAAACTATTACATAATTTTTATAATAAATGTAAATTAAACAGTTGAAGATTCAAAACGATATATCGATATATAAATAATAGGAAAACAAAACATCTTCTTATTTTAAAATTTGTTAAGAGACTGAAATAAAATAGTTCATTGATTTGGCCGACACACTATGAACTTCACTCCGTTTAATTCACTCCACATTCACACATCGAAACATGCACGCTCGTCTATTGTTGCTTCTTCGAACATGGCCGCCTTTCAGTACTTAATTAATTTTGTTATGCCATGTTTTCCTTGGCCTTCCTCCGCACATTCTTCTTAGTGACCCTAATGTCTACGGCATTTATCCAACTTTCAGCCGTCTTCTGCCAACAAACTTCACTTCTATGCATAAGGGTCGGGACTAGAACTCCATTGTGCACTGCCATCTTTGCTTCTGTCGATATATTTATATTTGCGGTAATGACTTAGAGTGCACCATTTAATTTGTTTCCAGCTCCAAACGTTCTTCCGATATCTTTATCCATTCTTCCATCTCTTGTAAACATGCTTCCTAGATAAACAAATTCGGAAACTTGCTCTGATTTCTCACCGTTTGCACTTATGTCACAATGCGTCGCAATTTTTTTATTACACACTTTTTGAGAATGTTGTGACAAATGTGTCAACATTCTCAAAAAGAGTATAATAGTAAATTATGATATTATAACATTGTTGCAAATTTAAAAGTTTAGACTGAAATTAGTTAAATTTAAAACAGGCATTCAAAATATAAACTATTAACGTTCGTAACAAATTATGAGATAATAAGTTTCTTAAAATTTATGACACGATGTATAAATGTTGAGGAAGCGAGAGAAGTATATCAGGAAAGAATAGTGTGGCGGTCCATTCTATCTTCCTACCCCCTAGGCATATCCCTATGGGAGACGGCGTGTTTGTTAGTTAGTTACATAGTTAAGTATGAAGAATTTTTTTTAAAGTCATATTCGTTTGATTGACGGAACATAATTTATATATTATTTGACTACAATAAAGCATGAGATCGTAATTTATTTTAAGCTACAAATTGCCGTACGTAAGCAAATAAAAACTCTCCAATATAACTTATTAATACGAATGAAAACGTCAGATTTCTAGAAGTTTTATTTTATTTTATGGGAATGACATGTTTCGCCCTTCTTAGTCATTATCAAATGTTTGGTAACGCCTTAGAAGGGCGAAACATGTCATTCGCATAAAATATAATAAAACTTCTAGAAAATTAACCTTTTCATTCGTATTAATTATTTAATATGGAGTTTTACATAATTGTTCAAGAAGCAATCAATCACTCCAATATAACTTAACTTTAACACAATTGCATCATAAATATACATGCCAGAAGATCTAAATCCAAGTCCAATTACTTTTTTCAGTGAAATTTGAAATATTTTTAAAATATATATTGTACTTGTACATACATTTTATTATTTTTAATTTTTTTATACTACATTATTTTTCCTCAAATATCATAAATATAATAATTAAATATTTTGTGCATATATCTTGTTAACCCCGCTTAATTTTTTTGTATTATTAATTTATTTTTATACACGTTTTTTTAACTACTTACTGCCTATAAAAAGTTTATGATATATGTATGACAGGGGTAGGCCACTTGTATCTACATAATATATTCTTCTTATTTTTTAAATAAGTTGTGATATTGTTGTTATAAGCGTAGCCTAAGAGAGGAAAGTCGGGAAAGAAAGAAAAAAATCGGGTTTAACTAGGGTTCTAATTAGTGATGTATCATGCAGTTTAATCAGTTTCGAAGTTAATTGATTGCAAACGATCGATCAAAATTGGCTTCACGATTGACCGGTCGGTGACGATCACATTGTTGGCCACCCCTGGCATAGGTGATGATACATCCATTATGATGCAGTACTACACAACATTTGTATGACGCAGAATTCACATTTCAATGTTTTCTATACAATCTGATGAAAACCAATAAATATAATGTTTATTCATAGTATAACGTTAAACATACCGATAGCCTGCGAACATGTTAACTAATTGAACTTTGTGACGCAGTGTATGACAGAGACTCAATGTATTATACAAAAGTAAAATATTATTATTAAATATATAAATCTAACAATTAAGATTTTAATTTTGTGCATAATTTGAAAATATAATAATTTTATTTAAATCTGTTACGCAACATTAGGCTTTTTAGTAGCTAAATTAACAAAGTTTAATAAGCATTGTCGTTTTTGAAAATATGAGTTTAATAATTTAGCATGTTCTCATTATAGAAAACAATGCGAGTTATTATAATAAACCTCTTCTTATTCTTTGTATACTTGGAACCTCGAGATATTTTTTCCATTTCACTCTCTCTCTCGCACCTATGGTATATAATCACTATAAGTGAAACCCACCTTGCACTTATACTAAACATGTATAAAATTAGTCTATTTAAAAATACATTAATTAAAATCACTTATATGTGATTAGCGTCTTCTAACGCACATTAAATGTTTACGTGCCCTTATGACGCAGTGCGTGATTGCGTCATGCTGCGCAATACACACTTAACGCGCCATTACGTAGTGCATACCCAGGAGCGCTAGAAGCAGCAGTGCGTATGCGCGCAAGCTGCACGCACCGCACACAGTGCTTTGGAAGTGGTCACACCGACTGTCGTGCGTCAGCGTCTCGGATATCCGTCGCAGAAGCAACGCTCCGTCACGGGTGCACTTGACGCGTGACGCAAGTGCGATGCAGCGGTTAAAGCCAAATCTTGCACTGAAACAAAAATAGAAAATTACATTTACAAACATTCAAATACATTAAGCAAAAAAATATTATTAAACCGAAACTATTGTAAAACTAGCAATTTATGAAAGAAAGATGACGACGAAAATTTTTGAACCCATGCAGAAAGATAAGACTTCTTCTTCTTCTTTCGGTACCGTGTCAGATCCCCCCAACATTGGCGATTACTTCAGCAAAGGCATCTCTATCCTGGGCCATTTGGAACAGGTTCTAAACTCTTGTTATTCCTGTCCACTTTTTGATATTTTGCAGCCAGGACAGCTGCCTTCTACCAACTCCCCGACGTCCCTCCACTTTACCCATTAATATCAGTCGAAGGAGGTGGTATTTTTCTCCCCTTAGCACATGACCCAAATATGAGACCTTTCTGATTTTTACACTTGACAACAGCTCTCTATTGGCTCTGGCTCTCTGCAGTACGGCTGCATTACTGACCCTATCGGTCCACGGTATACGGAGCATTCTGCGGTATATCCATATCTCGAACGCTTTCAACCGGTTCATTACATTCACTTTCAGAGTCCAGGTTTCGCAGCCATATAGTGGAACAGACCATATAAAACATTTAATCATTCTTTGTCGGAGTTTCAAGTTAAGATTATCGTTGCAAAATAATGTTCTCATTTTATTAATTGCAGCTCATGCAAATTCAATTCTGCATTTTATTTCAATGTCCGGGTCAAGCGTTTTAGTGATAATGCTGCCAAGGTATTTAAATTAAGGATGATACTAACCTAATCAAAATAAATCTTGAGCTAGAATTCCTGATTAACCACGAAACATTGGTAAGTTTCTGAAAGTCTCATCGCCTATGGTGGGCTGCCAGATAGGCTGCAAAGAATGTCAGAGGACAGAACCCCGAAGACTATGTCCAAATAGGTGTCGTGAACAAAAACCAAGAGACAGACCATTTTATTATAACAACCTAGCCATAGAGGGCACCTTCCGCTTAACCGAAGCTATAATAGGCCCGTCCCCCGTCCATGCGGGACTTACGTTAAAATAGAAAAAAAATTATATTTGTACAACCAAAAGTGACCCAGACAATATTTAAACTACGCTTATCTTCTCCGGTGTCCCTTCGTACATACATGATAATACAACAGCAAGATAAAATATAAGGCAATCTTCTTCTTCTTCAAGTGCCCTGTCAGGTCCCCCCAACGTTGGCAATCACCTTGGCGAACCTATCCCTATCCTGCGCCGCTCGGAACAGCTCCTCTACACTTCGAATGCCGGTCCACTCCCTCATGTATCGCAGCCAGGACATTTTTCTACTTCCGAGCCCTCGGCGTCCCTCAATTTTACCCTCCAATATCAGTTGGAGAAGGTGGTACTTTTCCCACGCAGTATATGACCCAGATGTGAGATCTTTCGAACCTTGATAGTTGATAACAGTTCCCTGTCAACTCTAGCTCGCTTCAGGATTTCGGTATTGGTAACCATGTCTGTCCAGGAAACTCTAAGCATTCGGCGATGGAGTCACATTTAAAATGCTTCCAGTCTGTTCATTGAGTTAACTTTCAAGGTCCAAGTTTCACACCCGTACAATAAAACAGACCACACAAGGCAATGATAGATAAAAATAAAGCATTTTACAGAAAAAAATGCATAGCAGGAAGCACAAGAAGGTTTCTTATGTTTCCTTTCTTATTCCACAATATTAAATATATTCCCTCCTTTAGTAAACAGACCAAGAAAAAGATGGGCGTAATAAGTGAAGGAAGACTGGGGGATACTTGAAAGACCTGGAGTATGGAAGGGATGACCAGGGACAGGAGTTAGTGGCGGACTACTAGGCAAGGAGGCTAAATCCCGCATGTGATACCAAACTCTAGATCAAGGATGGCGAACCTTTTTAGCAAGTGGGTCAAATTTATAAAAAAAAGCGCTGGCTAGGGTTTTCATAAAAAATCGTGACACGTTTTAATTTAGAATGAAGTGAAAGATAACGACCATTTTTTTAGCTAACCCAGAATTCGGTATCGAATTTCTCCCACGGGTCACGTAATCATTTCTCAATATAGATGGCATTTTCATGTTATTTTTAATATCTTATTTTTTTTAATATTAAATAATGATCACTTATAAAAATGGTTTTTGTAATGTTCATACAATTCCTAATATGAGCTGAAATAATATTAAATGAAGAGGGAATCAAGTATTTTTGAGCACATAATCCAATATGTTTTATAACTGTTAATGAAAAAACATAGTTTTTGTATCACGATTATATTTTATTTTACGACAGCTATTTCTTTCAAAAATGTTGACATTGTCAGGTACAATAATATATAAATGATGTCAACATTGGTTGCTGAAACAGCTGTCGTAAAATAAAATATAATTGTGATACAAAAACTAAGTTTTTTCCTTAACAGTTATAAAATGCTAAAGTATCATAGTGTTTCGGCCAAAACAATGGACTATTTAATTAATTCCAATATGTTTTGTGTGATTTTGGGTAACAATGTGTGATTTCTCCTTCTCGACTGACGTTTCAGAGATCGTTGCAGTCTCCATCTTCAGGGTAAAGTGGTGGTGGTAATAAATGTGTGATGAGTTGTGTCTGCTAAGGTACACTGTTGTATCATGTCGCCAGCAGTGTGTACGTGAAAAATAGAACTACACAGTGCCGGCGACATGGTACAACAGTGAAGTACCTTAGCAGACACAACTCATCCCACTTTTCAAATCAAATCAAATCAGTTTATTTTCTCAAAAGATATTACAAACATTTTTTTATAGTTTAAGATAGTTTAAGAAATAGTCACTGTCAAGATCTCTTCAGTGACAACGGTACAAATTTTATTGGAGCCGATGTTATGTTAAGGGACATGTTCAACAGCGCCAAATCTAAGCTACCTAATGAAATAGCCGAGATATTAAGTTTGGAATCAACAAAATGGCATTTCATCCCTCCAAGAGCCCCAAATTTTGGTGAACTTTGGGAGGCGGGTGTTCGCTCTGTGAAAGCTCATTTAAAACGAGTCATAGGCGATAATATTTTAACCTTTGAAGAGATTTCTACTCTGTTGGCACAAATCGAGGCGTGCTTAAATTCGCGACCATTGACCATTTTAAGCGATACTCCAGACGATCCTCTCCCCTTGACACCTGGTCATTTTTTGGTAGGGGAACCATTAATAAACATAAGTGACGTTGACCAGTCAGATCACAATGTAAATGTTTTAGATAGATGGAAAATGTTGCAAAAAATGTTAAATTCCTTTTGGAAACGATGGTCGACCAGGAACGCATGAAAGATGGTTCGACATTAGGAATACAAGATACTCATCTAAAGTCAAGAGTATTTGTCTTCTGAACGTACTTTACGCATATGAAAGACATCGATCTCCAAAGCGATCATGTTCAGCAGTTTGATTGCTCTCCCCACTGGCATCACCAGAGGCAGGTTAGTTCTGCATGCTGGGAGATAAAACAGTCTGTGCTGACGCTGTCGAAGATCCGGAACATAGAGATGAAATTTATTACCATATTTTAAGTTTATTGCCACCACCACATTACCCTGAAGATGGAGACTGCAACGATCTCCGAAACTTCGGTCGAGAAGGAGAAATCACATGTTGTTACCCAAAATCAACCCAAACATATTGCTACCAACCGTGAAAATCTACGCAATTATAGAATCCAATAATCGGGAGCCACGTGTCCTGCAATTCAGAATATCACAATGATTACACAAAAAAGATGACGTCATTTTTATTTCAAAGGAGTATGAGATCATAAAAACATTCTTTTAAATTTGATTGAAGTTTTTAAATTGTATTTTTAATTACATCAAAAAGACAAAATAAAAGTTTTTTTCGTATTTCGACTTGTTTTGCAATCTTTGTTCAAAGAGAATTGTTAAATAGATAAATTTTTTAATTTTGAATTCTTTTATTAAATCATTCCTCGTTTGTTCTTCGTCAATCGAAAAAAAAAACTTTTTTTTAAATATGGAAATAAAAGTTGTAAGTACTCGTACTTTTAAAATAAACGTGGAATCATAAACAAGTCGTTCAAAATTTGTATACTAGTTAATAATGAAACAATAAATATTTGGTATTGAAAATCGGGTGGTGGTCTAGGGGATAGAACGCTTGGCTCCTGATCCAGGGGACTTAGGTTTTCGAGCCTGGACACAACCAGATTCCTTCTTCATAATAATGAGCTATTTTCTGCTCACAATGAAGATTGTAGAATAAATTATAATATCAGATTGATTTAAATCTTTTTAATTTTAATTTTAGATAAACTTAAGGCGTTAACACTGTGGAATTCCATAACGACGATTTTTATGAATTAAAACACTGTTTTATCCACTTTTGAGTTTATTTTTCTCGACATGTTTCGAAGGCTTACATCTTCATCACCGGAAGAACGATATAAACGATATTATATCGTTCCATCGATAAATAGCCTTCGAAACATGTCGAGAAAAATAAACTTAAAAATAAAAAAATAAAAATAAAAAAAACAGGTTTTAATTAATTTTTAATAATAAGTGGATTAAACAAAGTTATTTTCAGTTTCCTAAGTATATTACTAAGGAATTCCACAGTGTTAATGCCTTGGCGTTCAATAAATTTTACATATTTGTTATTCAATAAGAAATTTTTACGATTGTTTTAAAATTTATTTAAGTCTAACGCTGACACAAAAGATTACGAGCGCAGAAGAGTCAAATGATCCATTATGCAGTATAATCGTCCTCGATGCTAAAATATGGATTCAATTCCTTGAAAATTCTCTACCTTTATACATAAATCTTTAACAATGGAGCCTGCAGAATACAGATATCTTTCTAAAGTGATTCTTAATTCTCCATTTCATTTATTTGTAAAAAGTTTCAAGCATTTCAATATTTCCACCGTAAAGTGAAAATATATGAATCTATCATAGAAGAAAGGCAATATTAATCTTATGAAATGGATTTTTTTTTTATATAGATAAGAATAACAATGGTGTATGGATATGAAGCATAAAACTGGCAAAAGAAGAATGAAAGTCGAAAAATGCAGCATAAATGAGATCTCTAAGATGAATGTGTATCTGTATGACATCTGTATATGAAAGAGTGTCGAATACATAATATAAATAGCGAATGCGGTGCGAATGAAATTTTATAAACAAAATAATGAAAGGGTCGTTAAGATGATTTGGACACTTATAGGTATACGTAAACGACGTGAACGGAGCTAGAAATAAAGGAAAGCTGAGGAAAACGTGGCACGATCAAATAAATCAATTATAGAATAATTGTATCTCAATAGAGACGAAGATGTAATTGTTTTGGAAACAGAATATGGAGTCGAGGCGTTTACAGGATTGATGACCTGTCATTGGTTGGGTTAAGCGATCACTCTATGTTAACTACATCCCCATTCCTCCCTTCTTACGACCACCACGTCTGACAAATTTTTGGAACCTGTATATATGCTACTATTTTTTAAATAACTTAACATTTTTGTAGGTCAATTTACAATAGCGCTATCTATTAAGATAATTTCTGTCTCCAAAAAATTACATCTTTGTCACTATTAAGATACAATTAATTTTTAAAAATGATTAACCCGCAATGGTAAAAATCCAGTCATTTGTCTACAAGTATTTGTATACATTCAAAAAAATAATTATAGAATGTTAATCACGTGAGGAGATGGAGAAATTGACGGAGTTGAAATATAAAGACCTACCATTGTAACTTAAAAAAACTTAGATTTTTATATGAAGCGCTCACTTTGTGGTTAGACATTTAAAAATGTAAAGTAAATAAAAAACATTTTGTATTTAACCATGGTATGTATGGTTATTATAATTAATGTTTCGCTTATGTTATGTTATCCAAATAGTTTCGTTTGAATCCAAGCTTCATCATGGCAGTATAACAACGATTTGTTATATGGTACTACCCTGATGAAACTTGGGTCCAAGCGAAACTATTTGGCATCAATTATGATAACCATACCGTGGTTAAATACATGTTTTTTTTTATATATTTTTAAAAGACTAAGCTTAAAAATAAATTAGAAATCAACTTCACAAATCATGTATTACTGAGTAAGATGTAAATATCATTGTACGAGTATTTCATAACACGAGGATTCAGAGAAATCGACGTGCGTGCATGACACGATGTATGAACAGTGTGGTGGTCCATTCTTCCACCTACCCCTTCGGGGTGTTAGTAAGTAAATTAATTAGTTTTATGAAACTGAAATAAATAACATTGCGTGCAATTTTGAAGAAAATTAATAACATAATTGAATTTTAAATAAATTAAATGTATAGTCTTGTAACTGTGTTGTAAGGTTATTTTGCAGCATATTTTGTTTTGATGTATTTAGGATAAATATCCTTGGAAACCAAAAGCCTACTTAAGAACGTATTTCATAAAGAAATATGTTCAAAGCACATCTAAGTACAAAAACACGTTTCTCGCATATTAACGAAGTATAAGAAATTGAAAGAAACAAGATATTGAAATAATTTGTTGTCTAAGGATGATTCTGTTATCCCACTAGAGGTATCACTCTTCAGAAAGCCAAGTGGTATGAGATTTCTCGGTAAAATCTCAGATGTAATTTCATTCTTCCTTTATACTACAAAACAAATTAGGTATATTTACGAAGGTAAGTTGTGTATTTTATTCACAAAAAACGTAGCTAAAAGAAAAAAATTGAAGCAATGGATGAGTTTATCTTTTTCTTTTTTATATGTACTTTGTATATACAACACTAACAATAAAAAAATACATTGACATATTTCAGACAACCAGTCCTTTTTCAGTGATACATATTTAAAAATTGTTAATATGATCTGACAGATGTTATAAAGATTATTTTGGGACTTTTATGCTTTTGTTATAACAAATATTACGATTCAATTTAAATTTTAAATAATAATTTAATATTCTTATTAGGGCTCAGGTAATCACTTACAACAAAGGAAATAAATCAAAGATTGGACTTGACGTTAAATTTATTTGATTATTAATAATATTTTCTTTATTTTTAATTGCTTTTTTAATTTCCAAAATTTCTAGATTGCTTAAAGTTATATTTCTATTAGGTCCTTACATATGAAATTGGCGTTTTGCCGTACTGGCAAATTTGATCTCAAATATCTTCTCTTTGGTTAGGAATTCCAAATTCAAATTTATACAGCTATTTACTCAAGTATTTGTGTTTCAAAAATTATAATTCATTTGTTTTTTCCTCAATTGTTTTTTTTTCTTTGCGTCACTCAGTTTACAAAATAGAAAACTTGAAATATCGCGTTATTTACGAGTACGAGTTCCACCGCTCATCGCAATGACTGAACCCTGCCGAACCAGCCAAACCATGCCCCAAGCGAAAATTGACTTCAAAAAAGTTACTTGTGAGCGTTTGGTGGACTAGTGCTGGTGTCGTTCACTACAGCTTTCTTAAATCTGGCCAGACGATTACGGCAGATGTCTATTGTCAGCAACTGCAAACCACGATGGAAAAGCTAGCTACTAAACAACCGAGGCTGGTTAATCGCTCTAGGTCAATGCTGCTTCATGATAACGCTAGACCACACACTGCACAACAGACGGCTACCAAATTAGAAGAGCTTCAATTGGAATGTCTAAGACATCCACCGTATTCTACGGACCTTGCCCCAACAGATTACTATTTTTTTCGAAATTTGGATAACTTCTTGCAAGGGAAAAAATTCAACTCCGATGGGGCAGTCCAAACCGACTTCAAAGATTTTATTGTTTCCCGTCCGAATGGTTTTTTTAGTAAAGGGATCGATAAACTACCTATGAGATGGCAAAAGTGCACAGATAGCAATGGTACATACTTTGATTAAATAAATATATTATATTTAAAAAAATCAACTTTATGTTCCTCCCATACAATACGCCAATTTCATATGTAAGGACCTAATATTATTAACATGCAACATTTCAAAGCCGTTATCTTTTTTATTGTTTCTTAAACAATGATGTAAAATTCTATATTAAATAATTAATACGAATGAAAACGTCAGTTTTCTAGAAGTTTAATTATATTTTATGGGAATGACAATGTTTCTTCCCGTCACCCCCCACATTTGAAAATGCCTTAGAAGGGCGAAACATGTCACTCCCAAAAAATACACTGTTGTATGTTTTCATTCGTATTAATAGGCCATTATCTATATTAAATTAATGATATTTTTCAATGAGGTCGTTAGCAAATTCAGAAAAATTATTATTAGAGAAACATCTTATGTGCTCCCTTATTCTTAATTTAAAATTACGTTTACCTATGTATATACAAATATGAGCAATCATTACATTTCAGTTTATAAATCCCCTCTTCCCCACAGATGTCTAACAATATCCAGACAGCCTCTTAGATGCAAACTGGTTATAGACGATAAACCCATAGAACATGTCATGAAGTTCAGATATCTGGGTGTGGAGATATCTTGTTGCAGCGATCTATATAATGAAGTTAAAAACAAACTGATAAAGCTGCAGCTATCTCCGGATGCCTAAAGGACACTGTCTGGGACAATAAGCATATGCTAGTGGAAAGCAAAATTAGAATTTATAAAACATGCATCAGGTCCATAATGACTCACGGAATCAAAGCAAGAGCAGACACTGTCAGAACTAAACATCTCTTAAGAGTAGCAGAAATGAGAACATTGCGACCTATTGTGGGGAGTACCCTTAGAGATAGGATACCCACTGAAGAAATTCGCAAATCCTGCAAAATTTAAGACATAGTGAGATGCAATAGGCAGAGAAGACGATTCTAGAGGGACCACATTGAGAGAATGTATCCAGCAAGAATTCTTTAAGACTCCAGAGAGACGTCAACCACCAGGACGACCACTAAAGAGATGGAGAGAAGTCGTCTTCATCACAAGAAGAAAGTTGATATCCTGCATAAACAGATCGAATAGATGCAATCAGAAGAAGAAGAAAAATGGAACATATATTTTAATTTGTAATGCAAAAGAAATATGGTAGTTCATTATCTCTGACTATTAATTATTGAAAAAAAAACGTTTTAATCTATCGATTATTGTCTATAGCTACAAACATCAAGGTTGTTTCGCCGTTTGTGGATAGTGCATAATAATTTCTGATGCAAAGATTATTATGTATTATAGTTGTTCAATATCTATGAATATCGATTATTCAATCAATGAACAACGCTTCAATATATCGATTCCTATCTTCTTCTTCTTCTTCAAGTGCCCTGTCGGGTTCCCCCAACGTTGGCGATCACCTCGGCGAACCTGTCCCTGTCCTGCGCCGCTCGGAACAGCTCCTCAACACTTCGGATACCGGTCCACTCCCTCACGTTTCGCAGTCAGGACATTTGTCTCCTTCCGAGCCCTCGGCGTCCCTCAATTTTTCCCTCCAATATCAGTTGGTAAAGGTGGTACTTTTTCCCACGCAGTATATGACCCAGATATGAGATCTTTCGAACCTTGATAGTTGATAACAATTCCCTGTCAACTCTAGCTCGCCTCAGGACTTCGGTATTGGTAACCATGTCTGTCCAGGGAATTCTGAGCATTCGGCGATGGAGCCACATTTCAAATGCTTCCAGTCTGTTCATTAAGTTAACTTTCAGGGTCCAAGTTTCACACCCGTACAATAAAACAGACCACACATAGCATTTGATCATTCTCTGGCGGAGTTTTAAGTTTTTATTATCATTGCAGAAGAGTGATTTCATTTTATTAAACGTAGCTCTTGCTGCCTCAATTTTGCATTTTATCTCTACATCTGGGTCAAGAGATTGCGTTAGTATGCTGCCGAGGTATTTAAAATTTTTCACCCTTTCAACGTTACGCCCGTTCAAATGCAATGCTGATCCACTGTAGTCAAGCCGTCCGAATGTCATCCATTTGGTTTTGCTGATATTTATTGTTAACCCCAATCTTTCACCGGACTCGCCAACAAGATTAAGGAGGTCCTGAAGATCGCTGACACTTTCAGCTAATAAAACAGTGTCGTCGGCATATCTTATATTGTTTATCACAACGCCATTAATTTTCAGTCCTTTCTCGGTGTTGATGAGGGCTCGTTTAAAAACATAGTCTAGTAGAGATTAAATAACAATGGAGAAAGGATACAACCCTGTCTCACACCTCGCTGGATGGTAATTGCGTTAGGCTAGGCGCTGACTGTGACTTTTTGTTGCAGTAACTTTTTGTAACTGTCACGTTGTGTCACCGTGGATGCGCTCACTACTGGTGACAAAATGTTCATTTAAGCGATGGATTTCGAAGAGGTCGCAGTGATTTGCGCTCTTGAATTACGCAGAAGGAAAATTAAGCGAAAGAAACGCTACTGGGTACATCCCATATATAATGAACGATTATTAAAAGGAAAATTTTACACCCTGTGTTCTGAATTACGTCAATATCCTCTTAAGTTTTTTAATTATTTTCGTATGTCAATGAACAGTTTCGACGACTTGTAAAAGTTGTTGCTGGAAATAATTGAATAGAAATCTCCTCCTACAATTTCCTTTTTAAATGAATATCCGAAAATTCCTTTAATTTTTTTGTATACAATGCTGGCCTTTTCTCAATCTTTTCTATTAACAACTCATTGTCAATATCATCTTCTCGCAGAGAAGCCGCCATCTTATGGACTGAAAAATTCGCAACACACGTCCGTTTGGTAGGCGCCTCCCGGCAGAGTGACAAAAAGTTTCTAGTGAGCGCACTCCCATACCAATGCACAGGCCGGGTGATAGTCACGTCACGCTAATGTCGCCGGCCGCTGGAACTTTTTGTTACCGTATTGTCACGTCGCCACAGTGAGCGCGCTCTCATTTACCTCCATAGCACTTGACTCGGCGACAAAATGTTACTGTGACTTTTTGTAACAATCAGCGGGGGCTCTTAGACTTCTCGTATCCGTGTCTTATTTCGGCTGTTTGGAACCAGTGCAGGTTTTTAATACATTTCCTGTCTAATGCTACAACTGTCCAGATTGTTTCACCGCTTTGGTATAAAACATGATCATTTGTCGTGCAAAGAGAGTGTGGTAGTTCATTATCTAACTAACTAACTAACCGTCACGCCGTCTCCCCGAAGGGGTAGGCAGAAAGGACTGCCAAACTTTTCTTTCCTGACATATTTCTCTCGCTTCCTCAACATTCACACATCGTGTCATGCACGCGCGTCGATTTCTCTGACTCCTCACATGGCTGACATTCAATATTCGATTTATTTGATCGTGCCACGTTTTCCTCGGTCTTCCTCTATTTCTGGTTCCATTTACATCGTTAACATAATTTTTTTTTACCATTCTTTCTTCATTCACCCACAACTGTGAGGGCATTTTACACATATGATAGAGTGTCGAATGAATATATAAGAAGTGAATGCGGTGCGAATGATGGTGTCATGAACAAAATAATAAAATGATCATTAAGATGGTTTGGACATATGGAAAGAATGAATGAAGAAAGAATGGTAAAAAAAAATTATGTTAACGATGTAAATGGAACCAGAAATATAGGAAGACCGAGCAAAGCGTGGCACGATCAAATAAATCAAATATTGAATGTCGGCCATATGAGGAGTCAGAGAAATCGACGCGCGTGCATGACACGATGTATGAATGTTGAGGAATCGAGAGAAATATGTCAGGAAAGAAAAGTGTGGCGGTCATTTTTGTCTTTGGGGAGACGGCGTGATGGTTAGTTAGTTAGTTAGTACAATACAATAAAATAGATGATTTATGAAGCATAATTTTTATGAATCAATCGTCTCAAGAACGATGCTAGAACTTTTCATCATTTTTCTAGCCACAGTAAATAGAAAACCCATTATATAAGGATATATAACTTGATTTATAAATTCACGCAATTAGAATATCAGTAGAACCTAGAACAGGGGTCTGAGTTTGTCTATTTAGGTAGCATGTTCACAGCGGATGACCGAACGAATAATGACGTCGAAAGTATGGTTGATGCGGGTACCAAAGTGAATGGAGCTTTAAAAACTATTATTGAAAACAAACATGTATCAATTAAAGCAAAATGGAGTTTTAGTGCTAACTCTGATGTATGGAAGTGAGGCATTGAACTGGCTGAAGAAGGATGAGAGCAGAATAAATGAGGTAGAGACGAGATCTCTTAGACGTATGTGCGGTAAAACGGTATGGAATTGATGTACGACAGAATTTCAAAAGCTGATATCTCATAAGAAAGGAATGTAGTATTATGAACTAAATTATGAAAAGATCTAGAAGATATAATAATAAACTAATTTGTTTCGCCTTGTGACTCACAAGGGTGTAGGGTGTATGTGTAAAATGCCCTCACAGTTGTGGGGGCATTTTCAAACTTAACTGAACTGAACAGTTCAGTTTGAAAATGCCCTCGCAAGGCGAAACAAATTTGCAACTACTATTTATATAAGTAATTATATGAATTAAATCAAATAAAACCATTAAACGATCGATCGATGAAAACTTGGCTTGACCAGATTCATCAAAGATTAAAGGTTGGCCATGTTAGAATTCGGAAAAAACTAACGTGCGTGAATGACCTGCTATATAAATGTAGAGGAATCTTAAGACATGTGTCAGGATCGAATAGTGTGGCGGTCTATTATTTCTGCCTACCCTTTAGTGAAACGGCGTAATGGCTTTTTGTTGTTGTTATTTAATATATAACTTTACTCTTAGTCCATTAAAACAATAAATTATTAAGATTTTCATTTAAATTGTTAGAAAGGCAGGGAGCTCCTAAGTCTTATAAATTTTAATATCAACAACTCGATGTTTGAATTACTTAAGAAGGACTTATCCGGTTTAGATATCACTTATTTTATCTTTAATGTACTCAAAAGTAAAGTTGACAATTTACGAATCAAACTTAAGAGCCGCGAGCTCGGAAATTTTCTCAGACAGCCAAACTTTCAGCACAAATATTTTAGCAGACGGACAAAGTTAATGTAAACTTTGCATGTGCGGTTAAAAGTATTTTAGAATGTATAATTTAAAAAAAATAAACACTCAGCTTTTGGCAAACCGGGTGGTTAAAAACATAAATCGTATTGATATTTCAAAAAAACCTACCCTTAAAAAAATCCTGAAATAATTTTTATTAAACGTTGAACCATATTTATTTAATTTGTAAACAACACTTTATTAACAATTTAAATGAAATTAATACACAAATATTTAAAATATTTTTTCATAAATGAGGTTGTTTTGACAGATATTAAAATGAATTAATTAGAATTTAGGGAAAATTTGTTTAAATGTTTATTTTATATATATTATACAATAAATAACTATACTGACGAAGGACTTCTGTGTCCGAAACATAATTTTGTGTTTATTTAATATTAATTTTTAATAAAGTGTTGTTTA
The DNA here is from genome assembly GCA_022606425.2 of Lepidostoma basale. Lineage (NCBI taxonomy): Eukaryota > Metazoa > Arthropoda > Insecta > Trichoptera > Lepidostomatidae > Lepidostoma > Lepidostoma basale. Next base: position 238,106 of record JAHDVF020001246.1, read on the forward strand.
CAAAAATATTAACATATGTTAAAGTTATGGTGAATAAACAATACAATAAATAAAATTATTTATTCAGTAAAGGCAGCATACAGCGATATCCAATATATTAATTAAGAAACATTAAGAAAAATAATAAATAAAGCCAATTACATGCTACCACAAATACAATAAACAGTTAATTGAATTTAAGCTAAGGCAAAATATGGTCAAACAAAATGATTGAGAGTTAAACATAATAATAGTAGTAGAAATAAGAACAAAATTAAAAGTAAAAATAAAAGTAACATATTATAATATCATGTAACATTATAGTCTCATCCACGCCGAAAGGTTGCTCCTATCGTTTTTTTGAAGTTTTGTTCGTTCAAATCGAAAACATCGATGTCTCCAAAATACTTGTTGTAGTTGTCACAAATCCTGTACATTGCTGCGCTTTGAGCGTAGTTAGTGCGATAAACAGGGAGATGGAAAACTTGCCTTGCGGTGTGTCTTGTGCGAGATGTAGGGGTATTGAGTGTCAATTTGCAAAGAAGTTCAGAGTTATCAATTTTATTGTATTTTGTGAAGCAGCATCATATCATTGAGGGTACGTCTATTTTCGACCAAGTAATTAAATATTAGGGCAGATTGGTAATCCGAGAACGATTTGAACATTTTAAAATTAATGTGTTTATAAAACGTATAAACTTAGACCAATAATAATCGCCTTTGCAATTTCATGTTCTACTATGGAATTTAATGATGTGAAAAGCAAAGAGAAACAACCACATAAAAGGCCCAAATGGTATTCCAAGAACCAGAAACATGTTACAGTTTGCTGTAAATTTGTCTTATATTTTTTTCAGCGAATTTATTTTAATATTATAATTTTAATGTTTAAAAATCTTTCTATGTTCATAAACGAATTGGAATTTTTCTGTACTGTTTATTATTTTAAGGTTATAAACATAAAAAAATGGAATCTCATATGGTTAAAATAAATATATACATTAAAATCTTTTGGATCTTACCAGCATAAATCTACAGTTCTCTGCGTGTAGGACAGCCTTCTTCCTTGCTGGTTGATATCCTGCACAGCATCCTGGAAGTATCCATTGCACCTATCCCAGTCCTTGCTCATTCCTCCGAAGCAATCAGTGTGATTGAGATATTCTGAAAGAAATATATTAATTAATCCTGGAAATGACATCTCTCATGAAACGAATTCGAAATGAATTGGCGTAAACATATTTAGTAATTTAGTAATATGTTACATCGGACTTCAATTAGATGTCTACAATAAGTACGTAATATTGACAGTTCAATTGTGATGAATCAGTCTTCAGTGTTAGCAACTATTGACGCAACAGACCTCTGCTTCTGCTTTCGCAATCTCGAAAGTTCTGCACCTGTTTTGACATTCGTTCCTGTTGCTGTTTCTACAACTTTTATAACGGAACTTTGAAGAATCCATGCCAAGTAAGAATAAAGACAGCGTTCTGCCAGTTGGTACTTATGGTCTTAAAACTGTTAAATTGTCAAAAAAAAAGTGCCGAGAAACTACGTGTGACCCAAAGAGCCATGGAAAGAGCTATGTTAGGAATAAGCCTAAGAGACAGAGTCAGAAACGATACGGCGAGAAAAAAACCAAAGGTCACTGACATCATCCACCGGGTGGCGATGGCAATGGGCGGGTCACGTAGCCAGAAGCTCAGATGAAAAATGGACAAGAAGACTGCTGACTTGGAGACCGTGGACGGCGAAGAGAAGTGCAGGGCGACCGCAACTACGGTGGAAGGATTATATAAACAGACACGTCGGAATAACCTGGATGCAATCTGCACAGGACAGAATGACATGGAAGCAAATGGAGGAGGCCTTTGTCCAGGAGTGGACGGGAATAGGCTGAGGAAGAAGAAGAAGAAGAAGACTTGAATACCAATTACGAAAATTACAATCTATTTTTGGAGATACAGTCACAAATTCAGGAGTACAAAAAAAACGATTGCCTTTACACGAGGATCCCCTTATATGGTGGAAATTAAATTCATACAAATATATACTCATAAATATTTTGCCATAAGTGCGCCAATATTTATCAGCTCCTCCCAGCTGCGTCGCCAGTGAGCAATTATTTAGCGGAGCTGGTCTTCGGAGCTGATTCATATGTGTAAAAGCGCCCAATCTTCTTTTCATAAAATATAATTTACCACTACTTTATTTTGAATATTAATTTCATTAAAAATTGTATTTGTTAAAATTTTAACTTTTTTTATTCATAGTACGAGTATTTATACTTCCACTTCCGCATCCGTTGCCGATTCTGTTTCCGCTAAAAATGTCTTTTTTTTTTCTTTTTCCGTTTCTGCTTCCGCCATGACACTTCTGTTGCATCACTATAAGCAACTTTAAGGTAAAGTACATAAGATATTAATATTAGATAAATAAATATATAAAACCGGTAAAATGAGAGTAAAACAATTTTGTTGTATATTTTATATATATATATATATATATATATATATATATATATATATATATATAGTATATATATATATATATATATATATATATATATATATATATATATATATATATATATATATATATATATATATATATATATATATATATATATATATATATATATATATATATATATATATATATATATATATCAGACTAGCGGATCCGACAGACGTTGTCTTGCCCGAACGTTGGCTTGCCTGCTATTAGCTGGTTCAGCAAACATTTCAGCTATATTCGAATTTTCGACAAACTATACACTAAATTACATTTGACACTGAATGGTCACTCTTCGGGTCCAATTGTAAATCAAAACCCTCCAGAGATGCACTAAAACACACACAACAAAATTCATCAAAATCGGTCCAGTCATTTAGGAGGAGTTTAACTACGTACACCCGTACAGAAGAATTAAATATGTATATTGCATAAATAAATATGACTTAAATATTGTATATTTAAGCATGCGATAGAGTTGGGTGGAGAAGGTTCCTTGAGGCCCTATGCACCACGGAGGTGTGACAGGACAAAAAGAAGAAGAATAAGATTGTATAAAGATATTACTTAGAGTATTGTTCTAGTTTTTTTTTATAAAATCTTAAGAATAAGTTTTTGTATGACAAGGCAGTTACGTAAGTCTTGTAAAACTTTCAACGAGCTGTTGATAAAAGCTTTTGTAAATACTAAAGTTGATATATTATAATCAGTTTTATTTATTCACGAAAAATTATCATTATTTCAATGTAAAGCAGCTTATCAAGACAAGTAAAGTTAAAGATAAAGGAATTTAAAATTGGAACAATGTAATACTATTTCAAATGAAGTTCTAAAACATCAAAGAAATATGTACCCCATTTTGAATGTATACAAATACTTGTAGACAAATACTGGATTTTACCCATTGCGGGTAAATTATTTTTATTATGCTTTACTATCTTAATGGATGGCGCTAGTGTAGATTGAACTAAAAAATGTGAAGTGTTCCGCAATATTGTAGCATTTATACATCTTCCAAAAATTTGTCAGACGTGGTGGTCGTAAGAAGGGCGGAATGGGGAATGTTGTTAAACATAAAGCGATCGCTTAATCCAACCAATGACAGGTCATTAGTCCTGTTAGCGACTCGACCACCATATTCTGTTCCCAGAAAACAATTTACATCTTCGTCTCTATTGAGATACAATTAATCCTTATAAGAAATATGTACCCTTTAAGGAAGTACCTATTCTAGGTACTTATTGGTGTAGATGCCGGAATTTTAGCAGAATAAAATCACTTCAGGGTTTACAGCCACTTAAATGGCCATGGAAGGTGTATTGCTCGCCCAGGCATTATTTTTATTACGGTTCTATATAATACGAGGATTAATGATCGGGAAATTGGACAGTAAAATAATCCTGACCAAAAACGCGGGTCCAATATTAAGTACCTAACCGTCAAACTGTTTTCCCCAAATACACAGTAAATCGTTAAAAATATTTTTTTGTGCTAGCAACATTTCCTGCTTTCAAACTATATGACAAAATGTGTCCACATAGTTTGAGGGACTATTAAAATAAATTTTGTTCTACCTACTATTATGTAATTTGATTTTTTAGAAGTAATTTTTTTTGTTTGAGAATTTAAGAATAATATTAAGATTCTTTATAAAAAGAGCTGTGATCGTATTTTAATTGATAACAATGTGTTTTACTCTTAGTTTATTTCCTAACCTACATTTCTTTCAAATAATAAACCAAAAATAGGTATATTTTTGCCTACAGACTGTCATTTATATGTGTACGTCTCTGAGACGTATGTTAAGGATTTGTGTATCTCTAATATAGATAATGCTTCTAGGGTTAAAATTGGAACAATGTAATACAATTTCAAATGAAGTTCTAAAGCATCAAAGAAATATGTACCCTGTAGTGGCGATGAGGTTCGCAACCCATCACACCGCGTCTCTCGCGGGGGCGAAAAGAGAAGGATGGAGTGAAGTGTAAAGTGTGGCAGTCCATTCTTTCTGCCTACCCTCTCGAGGAGACGGCGTGATGGTTAGTTAGTTAGTTAGTTTACTATTGTGTACTAGAATATTTTATGCCATTATTTGACATTTGTTAATTGACCAGCAGTATTACATGGGATGGTCGATCCAAGAATGACGTCGATAGTCGTATCCACCAGGCTAAACTTGCCTTCAACAAGAAGTCTAAAATATTCGAGTCCAACAACATAGACCTGAACTTCCGAAAACAACTTTTAAAAACATTGGTGTGGAGTATTTTACTGTACGGCTGCGAGACTTGGTGCCTGGGCGAAAGAGAGCGCAAAATGGTGGAGGCATTTGAGATGTGGACCTACCGACAAGTTGCCCATGTTTCATGGAGGGACCACATTACTATGAAGAAGTTCTTAGCAGAGTTGAAGAGAGTAGGCACGTGTTGAACACCATAGCAGAGAGGCGCGCAAGATGAATTGGTCATGTGTTGCGATACGAATGTTTCCTGCATAATGTGTTGGAGGGAATGGTCGAGGGATCGATTGGCAAAGGACGACCTCGCCAAGAGAACCTAGACCAGATTTGCCGAGATATGGGATACACATCTTATGCGGAGTTGAAGAGAGTTGCCGAGGACCGAGCGGAGTGGAAGAGGAGACGCGTTGCCTTGCTGCAGACCAATCGTTAGATTGAGACCGGAGAAGAATTGACCAAGTGACGCGCGAGTTCATTCCTTTTACTATTCTGCGCCGGCAAAATGTATATAAAAACGTTGCTTATAAACATTTCCTTCACTTACTCAATATGATTTTAATGTTATTCTTTTTGTCCTCTCTCACCTCCGTGGTGCATAGGGCCTCAAGGAATCTTCTCCGCCTGACTCTATCGCATGCTTGATGCCTAACATCATCCCGAGTGAGGCCTGCATATTTAACCTCGTCCTGCAGGGATTTTCTCCAGGTGGCTTAAGGTCAGCCTCGCTTCCTCTTTCTCCCATAGGGGACCAGTCTAGTGCGCCTTGAGCGATGCAGGCTGGGTTCCGTCTCATGGTATGATCGATCTACAGCCATTTGCATCTAGCGACTTTTTGTTAATCGGTGAATTACTTAATATAAAACTATTTAAACCTTAAAGCTTATTACAATAACCAATGCCAACTTTTATGTATGAAAGTAAAAAAATAATGGCAGCAGTGTGAATAGTAAAATAAGCTGTTAGGGTCGAGAAAAACAATACACGATCAAATTAATCAATTACTTAAAGGCTGCCAAATACGAAGTCGGAAAAATCGAGGAGCATGTGTGTTACGATGTATGAATTAAGAGGAGGCTCGAAAAATATGTCAGGACAGAGCAGTGTAATGATCCATTATATCAACTGTCTGGGGAACAATGTTATGGTTTGTTCGTTTGTTTTTAGATATAATAAATAATAATCAAAACGTCTGTTTTCTAGAAGTTTTATCATATTTTATGTGAATGGCATGTTTCGCCTGTCTAAGGTATTATCAAATATGACATTATCAAATATAGCGGTCCATAGGAAAAATGTTAATTAAATAGTATTGAATATTTAAAGTAAGGTTTAGGAGAAAAACGACGTGCGTGCATGACGCAATGAATGAATGTTGAAGAAAGTAAGACAGGAAAGAACAGTGTGGCGGTGCCTACCTCTTCGGCAAGATGGCGTGAAGTTATTTAGTTACTTTTAATCATTTTCTTTTTCTTCTTCTACCTCAGCCTATTCCCGTCCACTCCTGAACAAAGGCCTCCTCCATTCGCTTCCATGTCCTATGCAGACTGCATCCAGGTTATTTCGACGTGTCTGTTCAGACCATCCTTCCTCCGTAGTTGCGGTCGCCTTGTACTTCTCTTTACCGTCCACGGTCTCCAAGTCAGCAGTCTTCTTGTCCACTTTTCATCTGAGCTTCTGGCTACGTGACCTGCCCATTGCCATTTTGGAGTCGCCACCCGGTGGATAATGTCAGTGAGCTTTGTTTTTTCTCTCACCGTATCGTTTTTGACTCTGTCTTTTTGGCTTATTCCTAACATGGCTCCTTCCATGGCCAATTTTACTAACCTCAAAAAAATACTTAAGGTTATTTAGTAACATTCGTTTTATTTCGTTCACTAACATATACCGACCTTCGTAGCTGAGTAGTCAGTGCTTTGACTGCCACACCGAAGGTCCCGGGTTCGATTTCCAGCGATGGGTTTGGTCTGGTGTAAAATTTACGTGACAATTAAATGGCGATACATGTCACGAACATCTATATAATAGCTAATCCTCACGCTGTAATGATGTAAAGAACGATTAAGCAAAATAATAACAATAATCAGAATAATAACAAAGATTTAAATTGCTTCAATATATTAATTTACTTGTATATTACACAGATAAAAATCTAATGTATTTATATACGAGTACATTCAAACAATTTTTATTTTCATAAAACAGAGAAAGAGAGAAAATGCTTAAAGCAGGTTCAGTTTTTAATAAAAATAATAACACCGATAAAAATCAAATGTATTTATATACATTCAAAACATTTTTTTCATTAAACAGAAAAAGACAGAAAAATGCTAAAAGAAGGTTCAATTTTAAATAGAAAAAAATATTATGAATGTCAAAAATTCAATCAAATACAGACAAACGGCATATCTAATAATATACTTCACTTTATTAAATATTATATGTCAAACGTAAAAATACGAAACATGTAGTATGTAGTATACAAATAGTCAGAACGTTAACAACATTTGAAGTTGGAGTAACTGTATTAACTTTTTCAAATATTAAATCTTTGTTTTACATCATTGTTAAATAAACAATACATTCTTTTTTTGTTTGGTAAGATGTCAATACTTGGTGGTTTGACATAATTAACTAACTAACTAACTCACCATGACACCGTCTCCCCGAAGTGGTAGGCAGAAAGAATGGACTGCCACACTTTTCTTTCCAGACATATTTCTCTCGCTTCCTCAACATTCATACATCGTGTCATGCACGCGCGTCGATTTCTCTGACTCCTCACGTGGCCGACGTACAATATTTTGATTTATTTTCTCATGCCACGTTTTCGTCGGTCTTCCTCTATTTCTAGTTTTATTTACATCGTTAACATATACTTATTTTACCATTCTTTCTTCACTCATTCTTTCCATGTGTTCAAATCATCTTAATGATCCTTTCATTATTTTATAAATAACACCATCATTTGCACTGCATCCAATTCTTATATTTTCATTCGACACTCAGAGTATCAACACATTCGTCTAAGAGATCTCATTTCTACCGCATTTATTCTACTTTCATCTTTCTTTAGCCAGTTCCATGCTTCGCTTCCATACATAAGGGTCGGTACAAGAACACTATTGGCGTTCATGACATATTTAAAAATTGGATAAAACATTTTTTTAATTACGCTTATAAACCATAAGTGTAATTAAAAAAATGTTTTATATGTATAAAATGGTATAAAACCACTTTATTTTGAGTAAATAGCGCCAACCGGTTTCTGTCTGCTGTTTCACAGTTTGTGTATAGAATCACAGTTTTTTGTATAGCCCTGATGAAACTCTTTATACAAAGTGTTTTTAAAAAAGTCTTTCATTCAAGATCAAACACATGCGTATCGACAGCAAGATCAGAATTTATGAACATGCGTGCGACCTATTATGACGTAAGCTGTAGAGACGCGGGCCGACACTGTGACTACTAAGAACATCTGATATAAAGGTCCTAAGATCAATTACTGGAAAAACTCTCCGAGATCGTGTCCGCAACGTAGACATAAGAAAAACTTGCGAAATAGAGGATATCGTTCAGTGGAGTAGATCCAGAAGAAGATACTGGAGGGACCATGTAGCCCGAATGGATGGTGCATATACAGCCGCTTATGAAATCCCCTCCGGACACCGCCCACCTGGAAGACCGCCGAAGAGATAGAAGGTCAGCTGGATCTCATCATCCGACGAGACATGATTTCTGTGTCACAGATCGTCAGATCTATTAAAAGAAGAAGAAGAAGATGTTTTATTCAATTTTTAAATAAAATAATGTTCATAATCGCACGATATTTTCTTTGAATTCAATATCTGATGTCATGTGATATAATTAGTTAATCAGCTGTGATCCATTAATTCAGATTTTAAACTTGTGTCCTGGACGGGTCTCCCATAAGGCATTACATTAAAGCGTTCAGGAATTCCGCAAGTTTGTGTCGGGATAGCTGGAACAGGGAACACTTCCCGATAACAATTTATTATTCCATTGTAGGGTTTCCTGGAATCATAATTTTCGCCGTAATTTGGGAAATAGTTTGATCCTTCTTAGTACTCGGTGTGCATAAAGAACATTTTCTGCAATTGTAATAAATTTTAAATTAAGGGCTGTATTATTGTAACCGATTTTCATTTAATAATTATTACGAATGAAAACGTCTGTTTTCTAGAAGTTTTATTGTAATGCAAGAAAATGACATGTATCGTCTTTCTAATGCATTATCAAGTGTAGTGAAAATCAAACACGTTGTAGTTTTTAAACACGAATTAAAGTTATAAACGTAATTGAAGTGGCTTAATACATTGTTGATAATAATTAAGATATAAACCCCAGAACACTTAAAAGTATTAAATTTTAATTGTATCTCAACAGAGACGAAGACGTAAACTGGAAACTGAACATGGATGATCAAGGTGTTTACAGGACTTATGACCTGTCATTGGTTGGGTTAAGCGAACGCTTTATGTAATGACAACATTCCCCAGGTGTAATTACACATTTTTTTTTTCAAGAATTAACCTATACAACCGACCCACTAACGCCATCTATGGAGAATGATTTTCGGCATTTAGCAAACTACCTTATTAACACAATGTGAAGGCTGTCGACCAACATATTGTTAAAAGCCGCTAGGAGTATTATTCCATTCTATATGCCAAAGAATTTTGACCAGAATATTTGAAGACCAAATATTTGTGAATGTATACTTATACCTGTATACAAATCCTGGATTTACACCAAAGGGTGGTTAATTCAAATTTTAATTGTATCTCAATAGAGACGAAGACGTAAACTGGAAACTGAACATGGATGATCAAGGTGTTTACAGGACTTATGACCTGTCATTGGTTGGGTTAAGCGCACGCTTTATGTAATTACAACATTCCCCATTCCACCTTTGCAAGATCATGCATGACAAATTTTTGGAAGATGTTTATATACTTCAAAATCCATATTTATCTTCACGTGGCAGTTTCAGTCAGCCATCTATGTAGATTTGGTTGCACTAGTGAATTTTTTTTTTTCAAGAATTAAAAGTATTATCTGGAATTAGTTAAAGAATTTAGCGACTATTTATGCATACAATATAACTAACTAACTAACTAACCATCACGCCTTTTCCCCGGAAAGGTAGGCAGAGAAGATGGATCGCCACAATGCTCTGTCCAGGCATACCTCTCGTGATTCCTCTACATTCATTCATCGTACCATGCACGCATGGTATCAAATCACATAACGCAATCGAATCAATCTAATCACATAACACAATCGAATCAATAAAATCACATAACACAATCGAATCAGTCAAATCGAATAACACAACTGAATCAATCAAATCATATAAGACAATCGAATCAATCAAATCACAAAACACAATCGAATCAATCAAATCACATCACACAATCGAGTCAATCAAATCAATCGACTGCAGAGAAATGTGATCTTGTAAAATGGTGTGACCATTATCTTTGATCTCTTGCAGTCGGATATCAATAATATTGTTAACTGGAGTCACAGTAATCAAATGCAATTCAATGTCTCTAAATGCGTTATGCCTTTTTTTACTAGACCATTGACTACTGTATATCATAAATACACAATGAACAACCAGCAACTAGCACATGTATCTACGATGAGAGATCTTGGAATCATCTATGAGAGTAGGAGAGAGTAGGAGAGCTGACTTTTCGTGCACATATCGAGAGGATTTGTGGCATTGCACTGAGGATGTTGGGGTTCATCGTCCGGACCGGAAGAGTTTTCAGGGATCCCAATGTGCTCAGAGTCCTATACAATGCATTGGTTCGGAACAGACTCGACAGTGGTTCTATGATATGGAGTCCTCACGAAACGAGATATTCCGTAATGCTAGAGAGGGTTCAGAAAAAAATTCTGAGGTATCTCTACATGAGGGAGTATGGTAGTTATCCGTGGCTCTATCCTACGGTATTTCATTTGGAAATGCTCGGAACCAATTCTCAACAGCTTCGAAGAGATGGACATCTAATAATCCATTTCTTTATATTAATTAGGGGATACTTTGAGAACCTGGCCGTACTGGAGGATGTTGGGCTTTTTGTCCTCGATAGATATCTCCGACAGCGACAGCACATGTTGTTTTACCTACCGGCCGCCAGAACTAATCTGCCTCTGGTGACACCGGTGGGAAGAGCAATTAGTCTGCTGAACGCGGTCTCCTCGGAGATCGACGTCTTTCATGTTAGTGAAAATACGTTCAGGGGACAAATACTCTTGACTTTAGAAAGTATATTGTCTTCCTAATGTCGAACCATCATTAATGCGTTCCTGGTATTATGTTGTATGTGTATAATAACTTACTTGTACTCAATAGATGCCTCAAACATTTATGCTGTTTGTTATGTTAATAAACTTATTTGATTTGATTCGATTTGATCTCTTTTCTTCGGAAAACTAGACGAAAAATTATTATTAAATTCGTAACTTTTAGTCACGCTGTACATTTCTAAGAACGCTATCTTGCAAGTTCACGTTAAAGCTCATTCATAATTAAATCCACAAAGGAAAACTACAGGATGTTACCAAATAATCTGTTAATGATCATGAAGCCATTCGCTCGCTTCTGATATACATGATGTAATTTTGATAGAAGACTTGGGATACATTCATAATAGCCTCATGAATTTATATGACACATAAGGTGAGTAACCAAACAAAGACAAGCCTCCTTAATCAGTGAGACGGGGGTTCCATGTAAGCTTAAGCAATTTTTGATGAGTTATTTAGTTACGAAACGAGTTTATTGGAGAAAGCTCTAACAAAAAGGAATAACCATTTTAAACCCATAAAAATCGTAATCAGTAATAAGTTTTAATTTTTAAATGGAAATATTTATTTTCACACATGGTAAAAATTTCACAATTGACAACACCATATTGTTCTCTTTTTGTTTTCTACACTACTGTCATACAACAATTATCAGAACAAAATTCAAAATAATCCAGAAACGCTTTCAGGCATGCCCGTCGTGTGCATTTCGATTTTTTTCAAATACTTTCGGAGATAATTGAAGTATTTCACTCTCGCTCACTTGTATAATATTAAAAATAATCTAGTACTCGTTTTTGAAGACATACGAGTTTTTGTCTTTTATAATATTCTAACAAATAATTAAGTAGTCTATAATTTTTTTATTGTTTCTTATGCAATTAGGCAAAAGTATATTTTAAATAAATAATAGGAATGAAAACGTCTGTTTTCTAGAAGTTTTATTAAAGAAGTATATGAAGAAATAATGGTAAAAAAGGAAATGTGAACAATGTTAACGGAACTAAAAATAGAGGATGACCGAAGAAAACGTGGCACGATCAAATAAATCAAATATGAAATGCCACACGAAAAGTCGAAAAAATCGACGTGCGTGCATGAAACGGTGTATGAATGTTGTGGAAGCGAAATAATAATATCAGGAAAAAACAGAGTGACATTCCATTCATTCTGCTTACCCTTTCGGAGAGACGGCGTGATGCTTAATTAATTAGTTAGAATTTTCTTTATCATTCTATCTTAATTGAGCAAATAATATCTCGATTATAAATAAAAAAATCGATTATAAATAAATTATGAATCTTTTAAAGCACAATTCAACATAATAATACAATTGGCGTGGCTTTGTGTAGATACAGAAACTAAATACCCGATGACAAATTTAGTAAGAAAATTAATATTACCATTCCAATCATCATATTTAGTTGAATGTGGTTTTAGCGTTGTAAATGATTTGTTATTGAAATAAAAAAAATCGTCATGATATCACAAACCGTGGAGATTTAAAATTTAAATTGACCAAATCAGTACCTCACATAAAAACTCTTTGCAGCTCACATCAAGCCCAAATCTCGCACTAATTTTCTTTCGAGTAGTAATGTAACAAAATATACGCATTAATTATTAAAATAATTAAAATTAAAATAGTGTAAATTGCATGTGTACATTTTTTATTTGAAATGTTTCATTTTTTTCAGTATTTGTTTGGTAAATAAAAAATTGGAGGGGGGGAAGGGGCGTGGAGATTTTTGAATCGTTGAAGTGGGACGTGGTACAAATAAGGTTGGGAAGCCCTGCTTTAGATTCAAGAACACTTAATAGTATTCCATTTACAAATATAGTCGTAAAATATTCGAGGATACTTGCACTGAATAACATATCAAAATCTTCGAGAGTAAGAACTCCGAAAAATCTTTTATGAATACAAAAGTACCTACTTTTATTTGGATAATAACATACTGGTAACACCTCCATAAAAAATTTACCTGAAAAATTCGCTGCATATGGCTATTAATAAATCATTCATGAAAGCATTTATATATGACGATAAAGGTGGCGAAAAGCACTAGAACCACCCTGAAAATATTGGATTTACCTTCGCCCGTCGTAATTATTTACGTGCCCATCAAATACTCCACGGCAGAAATCCTTTTAGAGGGGCCATAACGCTGGTGTAAAGTTGACAACCATTATCGAGGGATTTCCATCCAAGGGTTATGGTATTATTGAGACCGATATACGACCCAAAATATTCGGTTTTTAAGCAAAGCGTTTTATGAAAAATGCGTGTAAGTGGTTGCATTCAGAAATATGAAATAAATGGTTTTCAGGAAAATAGAAATTATAAAATGGGTTATACGTTACGTAACCATTTATTTTTTCTTCCAAACCGGGACACCGGAAAAAAAAGGTAGTTACTTAATAATAATAATAAACTATAATAATATTAAGACAAGTCTTCAACCAGTGTGCCTTGCCAGTCAAGACGTACAGAGCCGAGACGTGGACACTGACAAAAGGTCTAGTCTACAGATTCAAGGTCGCCCAACGCGCCATGGAAAGAGACATGCTTGGAATAACTTTGACGGACAGATTTAGAACCGAATTTATTCGTCAACAAACCAATGTGACTTAGGTGCCTCTGAGGATGGGCGGGCTGAAGTGGCGATGGGCTGGTCATATCTGTCGGAGAACCGACGGCCGATGGGTGAGACGGGTTCTAGAGTGGAGTCAAAGAAAGTTTAGAAGCTAAAAACAAATTGTATTCAGTGATTGGATTCAATTGACCTGAAGTATACAAAAAGCGCATCATTTTTGGGTTCAGTCACATAACATATGTCCACACCCGGTTTTAGTGCCATGATTCAACAATATTTAAATGATATGCAATTTATAAAATGTCTATTATTATCAGAGTAAACAACATGACGAATTTTAAAATCGCTCTCAAAATATGTTTAATTTTCAAAATTCCAAGAAGAAGATATGCTTAGAAACGTAAGGAGTGTTTCCGGAAATGGTAAATACAGAAGGAGGAGCCAGCAACTTTTTTGCAAAAATAATTTTCTTCGAATATACTGAAGTGTTAAGAGCTTAAGTGAGATGCTCTTCATTTTAATTAATGAATTAAAAAGTTATTAACTGTATGATAATCACAATCCCTTTACAGATGAATTCCACGTTTTTTTTTTGGATGAATTAAAATACAATTTTTTTACAATTTTGAGTTTATGTTTCGAAGGCTTTCCACCATAAGTTCCTTAAAAAAATTGACCCATGGCCCCGGTTTTAGACACAAAATCACACAAGGGCCCTCTGGGAATTTACCTTTTTAACTAACTAACTAACCAGCACTCCATCTCCCCGAAGGGGTAGGTGATGTAGGAGGAAAACGTGGCACGATCAAATAAATCAAATATTGAATGTCGGCCATGTGAGGAGTCAGAGAAATCGACGATGTATGAATGTTGAGGAAGCGAGAGAAGTATGTTGGGAAAGAAAAGTGTGGCGGTCCATTCTTTCTGCCTACCCTTTCGGGGAGACGGCGTGATGGTTAGTTAGTTAGTTAGTTATAAGGTAATACATTTAAGCACCCTATTTTGCTTTCCAGGACTCCCCTACTCCTCCAGGACTAGAATTACCTCATCAACTCCCTCCAAGGCCCACTTTGAGAACCTATGCTTTACACTTTTACACGATGAAAGTGTAAAGCCTTCGAACAATGTCAAGAAAAATTATAAAGTGGAAAAAACAGTATTATATTTTCTTCTATATACCCCATACTTTGTGTTATTATGATGGTTTATTTCTATTTTTCTTTTTTATACACTTTGTATATACAACACTTATATTTAAAAAAATATATATTTAGACATGTTTCGGACAAGCAATCCTTCTTCATTATTAATCTTTATAACACCTGTCAGATCATGTAACAACAACAATTTTATAATATTTTTAAAAATGTATCTTTACTGAAGAAGGACGGTTAGTCCGAAACATGTTACACATTTTAATATAAGTGTTGTACTCGTATATACAAAGTGTAGGTATAAAAAAGAAAAATATAAATAAACAGTTATGTTATATGATAACTCTTCGGCACATTTTTAATCATTGAATGCTGACTGGAGTTTAGTAATTTTCTTTTGTTCCTTAGTTTAAAAAATGTTTTATTACATCTGTAGTTTAGTTGCTACGGCATTAAATGTAGACTAGAGTTCATTCTGTTTTTTGAATGTTAAATTTTCTGCTTAATGCTTACATCTAATCTTTATAGATGGCGCTATTGTAGATTGAACTAAAATATGTGAAGTGTTTCTTAATATAGTAGCATATATACATCTTTCAAAAATTTGTCACAGGTGGTGGTCGTAAGAAGGGCGCAATGGGGAATGTTGTATTACATAAAGCGATCGCTTAACCCAAACAATGACAGGTTAAAAGTCCTGTACATGCCTCGACCACCATATTCTGTTTCCAAAAAAACAATTTACATCTTCGTCTCTATTGAGATACAATTAATCCTAGAGTTAATTCGTTTTCTTTGTACGTTAATTTAAAAAATATATATTTTTAAAATCCAGGGGATTATCTGGCAAGACCTTGGATGAGAAAGTAAGAAATACACGGATAAGGGAGATATGCGAGGTCGAGGATGTCGATAGGTGAGGAAGGCAAAGGTGGAGATTCTGGTATGCACACGTGAGGAGAACGGATCCATCCAGACTCCCCTTCATTGTGTTGCACGGCCAGCCCCAAGATAGATAGGTGGGCAGACCACCAAAGAGATGGATCGATAGCTGGAATTCGACCTCGCTGGAGACCAATTCCTCTTAAAAAAAACAGGCCAAAAGGCCCAGGCTACACTAAGACGAAGCAGAAGAAGGATTATTTCTTATTATTATTATTTTGAAAGACTTATGTTTTAAGTGCGCCATTTTGTAATATCTATTACTCCAAGGGTGCACTAAGAAATGACGACCGAACAGTACAGTATTTAGAAGTTTCTTAAATTTAACGTCACTATCCTCATACTTAATACTAACATGGAGGCTATTCCACGCCAACGGACCCGCAACGCTGAAAGCACGATCATAGAAACTTGCTTTATTGGCTCTGACTGGAATTGTTATGTTGTTTGCACTTGTTTCTACTGATCGGAGTGAACGTTGCCTTTCCGTTGGCATGGGTGTCACGCAGAGGTCCGATATATACGCTGGATTCAGGATATTCAGGATTCATAAACCAAATAAAAAGGTTCATACCTCGCTTAAAATCGCCTTCTGCGCAAAGCAATCCCATGAAGAGCTGCGCACTAGCCATTTGTTTTTCAGCACGAAGGCGCACTTCGGTTGGCAAACACTCCCTATTCCACTTGTCTACACATTCCATTCCCATCTTGTATGATCTGAAAAAAAAGAATAATATATAATACTTATATATAGCAATTTAACCTGAAACAAAAGTCTATGAAGCCTGCGTTCTTCCAGTTGGTACTTATGGTCTTGAAACTATAACATTGTCCAAAAAAAGTGCCTAGAGACTACGAGTGACATGGAAAGAACCATGTTAGAAATAAGCCTAAGAGACAGAATGAAAGTTGAATAAAAACATTGGTGTTAATCCTTTTCCAAATACAATAGAATTCCATAGTAATTACGCCTTAACTTTTAGTAAAATATTGAATTCTAGAGGAGTGAACGTATCTATTTTTGAAATAGAGAATAGCTTTGGGCGAATTTTGAGATATTGGTAATTGATTAAATCTTATTTCATCGTTCGGTATTCTATCATACAACGTTTTCCCACACATTCTTCTTAGTGATCTCATTTCTACGGCGTTTATCCTGCTTTCATTCTTCTTTTGCCAGCTCCAAGCTTCACTTCCATACATGAGGGTTGGCACTAGAAATCCATTGTGTACTGCTATTTAATAATTGTTAACGTATTTACAATTTTTTTTAATAATTGTTGTTATGCTGACGGATAAAATAGATTTTCCAAAGTAAAGGATCCCTAAATAACTATTTAATAATTATTTATGATATCCCAAGCGAGTCTAATGTTTTCTATTTTGTTTATTTATTTATCTTACACACAAATTAGACCCAACAAACAAAAAACATTTAGGCGGCTCATTTAGACACAAAAAGGTAAACAAAAATACAATATAATTATGAAACTAGGAAATAACATACGAGTATCTCAGAAGGATCCCAAATAATATGCCTTAGGCGTTTATTATGGCAGGCGAAATATAATACATATAATACATATTGATTAACACAGAGTACCGCAGTCTCGAATCAAGAATAAAAGGTACATTGATGATCTTAGGATTTAAAATACTCCGTAACCTCATTGATAGCCCATACCTCTTAGAGTGTTATGGCCTCAATGCACCGGACAGGTATGCTCGCGCTAGAAGACAGGATATGTTGTGCATACCGCATAGCAGGACAAATGTCTTGGCGCAGCATACAATGGCCCGGGGTATGGTGCTCTTGAATGAGGTGTCAGTCGATGTGGACATTCTCCAAATGACCTTTACGTCCTTTAAGGAACATATAGGTACATACCACAATTGCTAATATTATTTTATTTTATTTTAATTGTTTTATTTTAACATGTATTTTACATGTATGTAAAATGTTTGTAAAATTTATGTAAAATGTATACAGTAATAGGGTTCTAAAGACCTGTCGTAGACAAAAAAAAAACAGACGACTTTATTCGTATTAATTATATAATATGGAGTTTTACATCGTTGTTCAAGAAACAATAAATACTTAATGTGGAATTTTGCAGCAAAAATAAAACAATATTAAATAGTAACTACTTAAGATGCGATACCTTTAAATTGATATTATAGACATTAAAAAATATATACATAATAATTAATACGAATGAAAACGTTCGTTTTCTAAAAGTTTTATTATATTTTATGAGAATGACATGTTTCGCTCTTCTAAGGCTACATTTGATAACGCCTTAGAAGGGCGAAAAATGACATTACCATAAAATATAATTAAACTCCTAGAAAACTGACGTTTTCATTCTAATTAATTATTTAATATGGAGTTTTTCATCATTGTTCAAGAAACAATAAATATATACATAAATTTAAGTCTCTTCAAATTTTAGATTAGTCATAGACTAGTCTTAGTACTAACTAACTAACAGGGGTAAGGGGTAGACAGAAATAATGAACTGCCACACTTTTCTTTCCTGACATATTTCTCTCGCTTCCTCAACATTCATACGTCGTGTCATGCACGCGCGTCGATTTCTCTGACTCCTCACATGGCCGACATTCAATATACGTATGATTAATTTGATCGTGACACGTTTTCCTCGGTCTTCCTCTATTTCTAGTTCCATTTACACCGTAAACATATATATTTTTTTACCATTCTTTCTTCATTCATTCTTTCCATGTATCTAAACCATCTAAATGATCCTTTCATTATTTTGTTCATAAAATCATTATTCGCACCGCATTCACTTCTAATATTTTCATTCGACACTCTATCATACACAGAGTATCCACTAGTCTTAGTATATGAGTTTTATTAATTTTTATTTATTTTTTATGCTTTTTTGTGATTTTAAAAATACAAGTAGTCTCTTTAATATTCTGAAAAAAAAAATTAAACCACCTAAGTCAAAGTCTTAGGTCGCTTTTTTACCAAAAAAATTTTTTACTTACATTTTTACCATGATTTTTGATAAAAAAAATTCTTCTATATTCAATAGAATTTCACATTATATTTATTATATTTCTCACACACAATAAGTTTTGTAGAAATGTTCTTATATATAATGAGATAAACATGTATCGCTTTACTAAGTAATAAATATTGTTCTAACCAACTAAGTAACTAACCATCACGCCATTTCCCCGGAGGGGTAGGCAGAGAGGATGGATCACCACACTGCTCTGTCCTGGCATATCTCTCGGGCTTCCTCTATATTCATACATCATACCATGCACACACGTCGATTATTCCGACTTCGAATGTGGCCGCCTTTTAGTAATTGATTAATTTGGTCACGCCATGTTTTCCTCGGTCGTCCTCGGCTTCTTTTTCCACTCACGCTGCTTGTGTACAACTTTTTAACCATTCTACTCTCATCCATTCGTTCCATTTGTCCAAACCATCTCAGGGATCCTTTTTTAATTTTATCCATGATGCAGTCATCTGCCTTACATTTCTTTCTTATTTCATCGTTCGGTATTCTATCATACAACGTTTTCCTGCACATTATTCTTAGTGATCTCATTTCTACGGCGTTTATCCTGCTTTTATCCTTTTTTTGCCAGCTTCAAGCTTCACTTTCGTACATGAGGGTTGGCACTAGAACTCTATTGTGTACTGCCATCTTTGCTTCTGTGGATATATTTCTATTTCGATGATGAATAAATATTGTTCCATACAATTAATCCTTCTTTTGGCAATTATGTATATTATACGCGCACCATATATCCGTTTTTATTTTAATATTAACTACGATATATTTATTTTATACACAGATTTAATGCATGGATGAATTTGTTAGAATAGCGTTATATAATATTTTTTCTTAGAAATACCTGCAAAGAGAGTTGACTTGTTCCAAAGATACGGGAAGTCCTTTGTGTCCTTCTAAGGGCATCCCGGCCAGACATGCTCTCAGCTCTCCTTTGCATTTCTCCTGCGCACTTCCCGTTGGAGAGAGAACTGAAAAAAACGCAATAATTATAATGACATTATAGAGAGAATTAACAAATTAATTGTTTGAGTCCATAACTGTTTCAAAATTACCCTACAGAAAGTGATTATTGCCCAAACAACACTTACAACAAACCATCAATTTCTTAAGTATATTAGGTACTATGGAATTTCTCAGTGTCATGCCTTAGCGTTCAATAATTTGAATAACATTTCATACACACAAAATATGTTTTCAAGAAATTTTATTATATTTAATGAGACAGGCTCTAGGTCGGCGTCCCTTCCTCTTTCCACCCACAGGGGACCAGTCTAGTGTGCCCTGAGCGATTCAGCCTGGTTTCGATTAGGCTCAATATTAAATACACACAGTCAATGTTGTTACATTTTTTTTAAGTGTCCTGTCAGGTCCCCCCGACGTTAGCGATCACTCTGGTAAACTCTTCCCTATCCTGCGCTGTGCGGAATAGCTCCTCCACAGTTCTGATTCCCGTCCATTCCCTCACATTACGCAGCCAAGAGATCTGCCTTCTCCCTGCCCCCTTGCGGCCCTCTATTTTTCCCTTCAATATTAGGTGCAGCAGGCGATACTTCTCTCCTCGCAGAACGTGACCCAGACATGCAATCTTGCGGACTTTGATTAATGTCAGCAGCTCTCTATTTACTCCTGCACGATTTAGGACTTTCGTGTTCGTCACTCTGTCTGTCCATGGGATCCTGAACATTCTTCGGTGAAGCCACATTTCAAATGCCTCTAACCGGTTCATTGTATTTACTTTTAATGTCCATGTCTCACACCCATATAACAGAACAGACCACACATAAAAGGCGGGCCACACTGTGATAAACATCGGTTTCCACCAACGAGCCAGACTAGAACAAACATAAAATTTGTCTTGTATAGGGCTTCTATCTCATTCTACGCCGGGTAAAATAATGCGAGGAAGAGAGATAAACGTACCATGTTTGTTGAATAGTTTGAATTTTACTTGAAAGGATAACCGTATGCAGAAACATCCGCGGTTTAACTCATGGTTTACTAAAATCGACGTTTTTACTACGTCTAGAACATGGTTTAAGTTTGAGTAATAACATTCAGTATACAAATTTTGGTTTCAAACCAGCTTGTTTATCACAGTGTGGCCCGCCTTTCACACTTTAACATCCTCTGTCTTAGTTTTAAGTTGACATTGTCATTACAAAATAGTGACTTCTTTTTGTTAAATGCTGTTCTTGCTGCTTCAATCCGACATTTCAACTCTACATCCTGGGTCAAGGGTGTCTGTAAGTATGCTGCCGAGGTATCTGAACTTTTCCACCTTTTTTGTTACAATTATATTTTATATTAAGACCTAATTTATTTTTTATTGTGTGGTGTGTAACATATCTGGGTTTTAATGTTTAACTTTGGAAAGTTTAAATTAAACACGCGGGTTAAGTTTTGAGTTGGAGTTGGGTCAAAGTTACACAAAGTGTAGATGGTACAGTATCTTTACCACGTCCCTTGAGTACTCAATCCGGCTGTTTGAGGTGTTAATACCTATTTTACTTTTCGTAATGTTTCTTTAGGGACAAACATATAAATTTTCTCCTAATACAAGCTTTATCCTAATAATATTTTAATTATTATGTATAAAGTTTTGATAATCCACAATATGTTGAAAATATCATAAAGATCATATTCAATATCATTATTCTTATTTTTCTTCGATGGCCCTACAGCCCATATTGAGCCTTAACCTCCAGTATTAGTTAGTTAGAAAGTTTCAATCCTGGGATTGATTTGCAGCAATTTCTTCTATTCTTCTCTTCAATTCTTCCCTGTCTTATGTGGCTCTTTTGAAATCTGCATATGATAAGCAGCGCACGTCCACCAAGAGGTCCTCCAGGTACTCTCGGCGTGGGCATCCCCTAGAGTTTGTCCCCTCGGCCATACCCTCCATTAAGGCATGCAAGAGGCTCTCCTGACGTATTACATGGCCGATCCATCTTGCAAGCCTTTCGGACAAGGTCCTGAGCAGGTGCCTTCCTCTTTCGATTCTTTGAAGAACCTCCTCATTCGTGATGTGGTCTCTCCAGGAAATTCTTATAGTCTTCTATAGGACCACATCTCAAAAGCCTCTAGTCTCCGTTTATCTCTTTCGGATAGGCACCATGTCTCGCAGCCGTACATCAAGATACTCCATACATAGGTCTTGATGAGGAGTATTCTCAGTTTTAGGTCTACTCGTATATTATTTGATTCTATTATTTTCGACATTTTATTAAATGCAAGCCTAGCCTGATGTATACGGTTGTCGACCTCGCTCTTAGACCGACCGTCCCATGTTATTTTGCTCCCGAGGTAGACAAACTTTTTGGTGTTCTTTAGTGGAACTCCTGACATCACTACTCTCATCTGATGTTGCGTTCGGCCTACAGTCAGCAGCTTTGTTTTGTCTTTATTTATCTTCATGTTGTAGTTATTATATATATTAGTATTATTCGCATTCAACTTCTACTGTCCTCCGCTTCGACCAATCTGACAATCCTACCAATTTCGCTCCATCTTTCCCAACTTCATTCTCCCATCGCAGTCTTGGTCGTCCGATTGGTTTTCTACCACCTCGGTGCCACTCCAGCATCCTTTTCCACTGCATTCCTCTTGGGCATGCTAGGGACCAATAGTTTGTAGATAAGAAGAGATGGGTGCACACTTACCCATTTCTTCAGACTTATCAGGGGATTATTTGAGAACTCCGTTATCTTGAGGGCTATCCTTTTTTATGTTCCAGATGGTTATCTTCGACAGCGTCAACGCAGCTTGTATTATCTCCCAGCATGCAGAACCAGCCTTCCTCTGGTAATGCCGGTGGGAAGAGCAATCAAACTGCTAAACATGATCGCTTCGGAGATCGACGTCTTTCATATTCGTAAAAGTACGTTCAGAAGAACTCTTGACTTTGGAGAGTATTATGTATTTCTAATGTCGAACCATCTCTCACGTGTTCCTGGTATTATATAATATATTTTTTATGTTTTATCTGTTCTCAATAGATGCTTTAAACTATAATTGTTGTTTGTAATATCTTTTTAGTAAATAAACTTATTTGATTTGATTTGAGTTTTGATGTGATTCAATATTGTACATTCATTATTTATTATTTGACCATTTTTCTTTTATTCAAAACGTATATTATACATGTATATAGACACCATGACTAGTTCATGCTTGTTGCATGCAAGTACTACAGAGTCATCCGCATACAATAGACAGCTTTCATTTCCACACATAAGAGTCGGCACAATAATACAATTATTTAATTTTCATTTTACGTTGATTAAATGCGTTTTTTTTATTCAACGTAGTAGAGATGCAAATTATATGAAATTTAACAACACCGTATATTTTTTAAACATAGTATTCAATGCGGAATAATAAAAAAATAGGAATATATACAGCGAGGGTCGGCCATGAATGATTGGACAAAGGAAAACTAAGGAAAAATATTTCACGATTCACGATATTTTCTGAGTAAAATCTCAACTCTTCACAATCCTGGAATATTTATGTTTTCCTTTGTATTGTGTCCTACCCTTATCCATTAGCAGAGCCTAGAACTACCCATTGCATGCTTCATGGTGATGTGAAAATATACGGTCAGATTTTTTCAACATTTGTCCAAGAATTAGTTTGTGCTATGGATATTTTTAAAAAAATTGATCATAAATAATTGTTAACTTGCAAACCGTGAAATATTGGAAGTAAAGATTTTCTACCCTTGAAAAACTTAAGTTATTGTACAATCGTAATCAGTAATAAGTTTTGACATTTAAGGATTAATTGTATCTCTTTTGATAGAGACGAAGATGTAAATTATTTTAACTTCAAAATTCTATTATTGATGTTGTTGATTGAAATTTCTTGATAGAAGTTCATTGTAAATAATAAAAATATTTTTTTTTTTAAAGAATTTTTCTATGTTTATTTTTAGTGTAAAATCTACTTATTAATTTTCGTCTTCGACCGGTTTCGGCAGCTCGCTGCCATCTTCTGGTCTAGAAGTCGACCAGAAGATAGCAGCGAGCTGCCGAAACCGGTCGAAGACGAAAATCAATAAGTAGATTTTACATTAAAAATAAACAAAGAAAAATTTAAAAAAAAAATGTTATTTTCATTATTTTCAAAATTCTTACTTCAAAATTATACCAAAGAACTTTAAAATAAGTATTTATTAAATAAATTCCAATAAATAGACTTTTTATATATTAATTATTCCCCAAATTTCATGTTTTGATACATTTGAATCGGGGTAATCCGATCTAAGAGTGAATTTAATTCTTAAGACATGTATTAAAGTGAGCATTGCATTTTAAATATATTTTAAATTGTATTCTCACTTAAAAATATGTTTTCCAAAATTGTCAATAGAACAAACAAACACTGAAGTCAATTTTTTCTCTTGCCCAGACAGGTACCGTACTCAGCTGTTTATGATTGATAAAAATAGGGGGTATAAATATTAACATGAATAAATAATTCATGAAATCAAAAGCATTTCGTGATATTTTTTGAAGGTTGGTTAAAGGATATGCTAAAGGATATGCAGGTACCGTACTCAGCTGTCTATGATTGATACTCGTAAATTTTTAAACACATAAAAATAGGGGGTATAAATATTAACATGAATAAACAATTCATGAAATCAAAAGCATTTCGTGATATTTTTGAAGGTTGGTTTAAGGATATGCGTAAAATAGGTAAGGGCAAAAGGTGGTACCATATACAATTTCCATACAGCATCACAATGGCTATACGAGTATATCAGTCAGCAAAACAAAAAGTCTCACTATATATAGACAACCTACAAGATCTCTCACTTTGGAGAGGGTTCCAAAGAAATTCTTGAGAGTCATCTACATGAGAGAGTACGGGGTATATCTTTGGCTCTACTCAATGGCATTTCTCTTGGGTATGCTGGGGTATAACTCCCTCGAACTGAGAAGGGAAGGATGAATGTCAACGCATTTTTTCAAACTGATTCGGGGCTCTATTGGGAACTCCTATGTTCTGGAGCAAATAGGTATTTTTTCATCATTCAGACATCAATTGTTCTTTGCCCCGTCACGCAAAACCAACCTGCCTTTGGTGATGCCGGTAGGAAGAGCAATTCGGACGTTGAATCTAATCGTCTCGGATTTGGACATTTGGTACTGCCTCACTAACGTCGACATCAACATTAGGTTCTTTCTGATATGTATGATTTTTTTGCTTCGTGTTGTTTTATATTTGTCTTATCTTTGCAACACCGTTTTGTGTCCAAATGAGTGGCCTAAATGTTTTTCGTTTATTATGTCTCATTTGTGTATTATGTATAAGTAAATAAATAAATAAATGTAGGCTGACTGTTGATGATATATCTATATATTTGGGAGTAGATGACCTTTATGACCTTTATACCAAAGTACGAGAACAAGTCAGTAAAGCGTCTGCCATGTCAGGGTGTGGCCTTAAAAAACAAACAAATGCGTATCTACAGCAAGATCAAAATTCATAAGACATGCGTGCGACCTATCATGACGTACGCTGACACTGTGCGAACCATGGGTCTACTAAGAACATCAGAAATGAAGGTCCTAAGATCAATAACCGTAAAAACTCTCTGAAACCGTGTCCGCAACGTAGACATAAGAAAAACTTGCGAAATAGAAGATATCGTTCATTGGAGTAGATCCAAAAGAAGATACCGGAGGGTCCATGTAGCCCGATGGTAACAGACTTGCATATACAGCCTCTTATGAAATCCCCTCCGGAAACCGCCCACCTGGAAGACCGCCTAAGAGATGGAGGGTCAGCTGGACCTCATCATGTGACGAGACATGATTTCTGTGTCACAGATCTTCAGATCTTTTAAAAGAAGAAGAAGAAGAATTAGGTAAAGGCACATTTTCTGATTCATACATTACGTAATTTACTTATTTATTTTAAAAATAATAATACATATTTTTATTAATACATATTGTTAGTCGTGTTCATATTGCTCAACTGTAGTACATTTATAATTGAATCCTTCCTTCTTTAATGATCTACATATTATTAACTTTAAAATAGTCTTAACTTGACTTTGGCTTAATTTTTACTGTTACTGTATTAAAATGTTCTTTAATTTAAATCAATTATCTGTATCAACGGGCATAAGACAGCGAAATCTGCAGAGCGACTGGATACTTTTGAGAGAAGGGTGCTGCGCAGAATTCTGGGGCCTGTGAATGACGGTAAAGGCTGGAGAGTGCGGCATAATGACGAGCTGTACAATATTTACAAAGCTCCCAGTCTCTCCACACAGGTCAGACTGAATAGACTGAGATGGGCCGGTCACGTGCAGAGGATGCCGTCATCGCGAACCCCAAAAAGATTGCTGGAGTGGCACCCAGGTGGTAGAAGACCAATTGGACGACCAAGGCTGCGATGGGAGGATGAAGTTGGGAGAGATGGAGCAAGATTGTTAAGAGTGTCAGATTGGAGGGTCGAAGCGGAGGACGGGAGGAGTTGGAGGCGAAGAATACTGGAGGCTAAGGCTCGATATGGTCTGTAGGGCCATCGAAGAAGAAGAAGATCTGTATCAACAAAAAATGTAATGAAATTAATTCCGTCAATGTCAAAATAAACAAATATTTATATTCATATAAAAGCACGGTTAATTTATAATAATAATTATTTGATATAATTATATAAATGACAGCGAATGATACTCTAATAATTAAATGATATGTACAAATTAATAAAATTGAATTTCATAAACATTACCTTGATCACCAATAATAAATTATTTTGATGTCAAACTGGAACAAAACACAAGTCACCGACGCGCAACGCGCTAAACTTCAATTGCTAAATTGGTCGGTAAAACAGTTTTCTATTAAGCCCACGTGGTTTCTAAAATTTGGAGATGGTTGTGACGTATAAACAACCGCTTGTTAATTGTGGTTTATACTACTTAATACAATACTATTCAGAACAACTTCGGTAGATTAAATTTGTATCATGACGCACTGTAGTGTTTAAACGCACTGTAAGTTTATACCTGACGTATATCTAAATAAGTTTAACGAACGCGTGAAGGAGATTATGTCACAAGTATGTCATTTTTAACAACTAATTCTGATACCCTTCGTAATACAGAATCGTCTTCACAATTATTTATTTATATTTTAAAAATAAACAATTTCTTCTTCTTCTTCTTCGATGGCCCTACAGCCCATACCGAGCCTTAGCCTCCAGTATTCTTCGCCTCCAACTCCTCCTGTCCTCCAATCTGACACTCGAAACAATCTTGCCCCATCTCTCCCAAATCCATCCTCCCATCGCTGCCTTGGTCGTCCGATTGGTCTGCTACCACCTGGGTGCCACTCCAGCAATCTTTTTAGGGTTCGCGATGATGGTATCCTCTGCACGTGACCGGCCCATCTCAGTCTATTCAGTCTGACCTGTGTGGAGAGACTTGGAGCTTTGTAAATATGGTACAGCTCGTCATTATGCCGCACTCTCCAGCCTTCACCGTCATTCACAGGTCCCAGAATTCTGCGCAGCACCCTTCTCTCAAAAGTATCCAGTCGCTCTGCGAATTTCGCTGTCATTGTCCACGCCTTACATCCATAGGTCACTACTGTTCGGGTGATTGTTTTATACAGAATGATTTTGGTTTTCCAGTGTGCGCTTCTTGGTTTGAGCGCTGGTAGTAGAGAGAAGAATGTTTTGTTGCCAATTGTGATTCTTCTTTCGATTTCCTTGTGATCTTCGTTTTCTTTTGTTATAGACGAGCCCAAGTAAGTGAAGTCCTTCACCATCTTAAAGTTGTATCTATCCTTGAATCTGATGGTTTTCCCTGAGTTATGGGTTGCATTCCTGGTTTGTTTCATTATTTTTGTATTTTCTTCCTAACAAAAACAACTATTAATTAATGGTAATTTGAACAAATTAAAATTAACGGTTTCAGTTTTATAAATGAACGCTTATACCCAAGCGCTATCTGGGCTAAATAAAAAATTACTACGAAATATTTTTTAATTTAATTTTAGTAATCATTAAAATAAATATTCAATTGTGCGTCTATAGACAAAAAATTATTGCCGAAAGCGTCCGTTTCCTTCTTCTTTTCTTTCTTTTTTTTCGTATAACCCGCTGGTTTCATTTCAATTCGAAGGGAGTTTTTAATTTTATTATACAAACCATCTACACACTGAAACCGTTCATACATCGTACCATGCACGCACGTCAATTATTCCGACTTCGAATGTGACCGCCTTTTAGTAATTGATTAATTTGGTAATGCCATGTTTTCCTCGGTCGTCCTCGGCTTCTTTTTCCACTCACGCTGCTAGTGTTCAACTTTTTAACTATTCTACTCTCATCCATTCGTTTCATATGTCCAAACCATCTCCGGGATCCTTTTTTAATTTTACCCATGATGCCGTCATCTGCCTTACATTTCTTTCTTATTTCATCGTTCGGTATTCTATCATACAACGTTTTCCCGCACATTCTTCTTAGTGATCTTATTTCTACGGCATTCATCTTGCTTCCATCTTTCTTTTGCCAGCTCCAAGCTTCACTTCCATACACGAGGGTTGGCACCAAAACTTCATTGTGTACTGCCATCTTTGGTTTTTTCTTTTCAATATTTGATATTGTAAATTGTTTATACAAATACTTTGAACATACATAAAATAAAGATTATTTTATTATGTATAATTGCTGTGTTAAAAAAATATTATTTTTATACACATTTTTCCGAGCCAACCCCTAAATAAAAAAAATTCAAATGTTTATCGAACAGTTTGATTTTCCCTCTTCTTAATTCTTATCTAAACATCTATCTATGAGGCAATGTCAAAAAGACACAAAAACGACATTTTTTTATCCCCCTGCTGTCATTTAAAAAGATATTCTAAAGTAATCGTAAAATGTCAACCTTAACAAGTGGAAGCGGATAAACAACTTTCCATTCTCCAAAAAAAATATTTGACTTTTCCAATCTTGAAATTTTTATTTTAGTCGAAAGCGCTTCTGACGAAAAATGAAATAATGAACCTAAATTCAATTATATCCAATTAATATGATTACTGATAATCTAAATAGATAAAATTCAAAATTCAAAATTTGATGACATTTGAAGTTCTTGCTGTTCCAGTTATTTAAAGAAGCGGTGGAAGATGGCAGAAGCCGTAAGTGGTAGTTGGAATAAATAGATCTTAGATGTCATACAATAAGCTTAAGTATTTGTAAACATAACGCCATCGAAATATTAGTCGATTTGTGTCTGCATCATAAAGTTATTCCCGATTAAACATGTCAGCTTACGAGCCAAATTCTCGTCATTTGCGGGAGGTTTTAATTTTATGATTTAATATGAAGAAATCTGCGACGGAGGCTCATCGAATGCTCTCAAATACCTATGGTGAGGCCGCTATTAGTAAAAGAACGTGCCGAGAGTGGTTTCAACGCTTCAAAAACGGTGATTTTAATGTCGAAGACCAGCATGGCGGTGGAAGAGAGAAGGTTTTCGAAGATGCAGAATTGGAGGCATTACTTGATCAAGACTCGTGTCAAACGCAACAAGAATTGGCAGGATCTTTGGGAGTGACGCAACCAGCCATTTCAAAACGCCTGAAAGTCATGGGAATGATTCAGAAACAAGGAAATTGGGTGCCGTACGAGTTGAAGCCGAGAGATGTTGAACGGCGTTTGTGTGTTTGTGAACAGCTGCTTGCAAGGCAAAGACAGAAGGGATTTCTGCATCGCATTGTGACTGGGGACGAGAAATGGGTTCATTACGATAATCCCAAGCGCAGAAAATCATGGGGATATCCCGGCCATGCTTCCACGTCGACTTCCACGTAGTGTATTATGAGTTGTTAAAACCGACTGAAACAATCACAGGCGATCGTTATCGAACGCAATTAATGCGTTTGAGCCGAGCATTGAAAGACAAACGGCCGCAATACAACGAGAGACATGATAAAGTGATTTTACAGCATGACAATGCTCGACCCCATGTTGCGAAAGTGGTCAAGACATACTTGGAAACTTTGAAATGGGAAGTCCTACCCCACCCGCCGTATTCTCCAGACGTTGCTCCCTCGGACTATCACTTGTTTCGATCAATGGCACACGGCCTAGCTGACCAGCACTTCCGGTCTTATGAAGAAGTAAAAAATTGGATCGATTCGTGGATCGCTTCAAAAGATGACCAGTTTTTTCAACGCGGGATTCGTATGCTGCCCGAAAGATGGGAGAAAGTAGTGGCCAGCGATGGACAATACTTTGAATCATAAATGTATAACCAGTTTTTTACGATAAAGCCTCGAATTTCGGAAGAAAAAAAACGGCGGAAGCAAAGTTATACACCTAATACTTCTTTTTCGCTGACAAAAAATCAAAATATATGGAGTCAAATGTGGTCTATTATAAGTAACCATCAAAAAATATCCTTAAACTTTATATTTCCCAATATTTCAAATACTATT
Organism: Lepidostoma basale; assembly: GCA_022606425.2. NCBI lineage: Eukaryota > Metazoa > Arthropoda > Insecta > Trichoptera > Lepidostomatidae > Lepidostoma > Lepidostoma basale. The sequence goes on from JAHDVF020001246.1 coordinate 268,397, forward strand.
CTAAAGACATTCACCAAACAAACAAGGTTTATCACTAAAGAAGACCCTAACCCATATAGTTTAAAAAAAATGGGGAAAAAACGTCAAATTTTCAATCGCATTTATCTCCATTGTCTAAATTTGGGGTTAGACCACTCTTGCCCTGGCGGCCTCATATACAACAGGTATTTTAACCTAACTAGCTAACCATCACGCCGTCTCTTCAAAGGGGTGGGCAGAAATAATGGAATGGCACACTTTTTTCTAGATATACTTTTCTCGTTTACTCAACATTTATACATCGTGGCATGCACGCACGTCGATTTCTACGACTCCTCACGTGTCCGACATTCAATATTTGATTAATTTGATCAATCTTCCCCTATTTCAAGTTCCATTGACATCGTTAACGTAGACTTTTTTATCATTATTTTTTCATTCCTTCTTTCTATGTGTCCAAACCATCTTTATGTTTCTTTCATCATTTTGTTAACTTTCATTCGCACCGCATTTACTTCTTATATTTCCATTCGACACTCTTTCATTTGTTTTTAACTATTATATTGATTTTCATGACATGTGATAGGTAGCTAATCTATTGCCAATATATTGACACGTAAACTCTACACCAGACCAATAGCAGGGTGACAATCACGATAGATTTCTAAAGTTTCAAGTTTGTTTAATTCATTGCTATTGTTAATTGTGTGTATTTCTATTTATAACTGTTAATGAAAAAACTTTGTAATTATATCATAATTGTATTTTATTTTACGACAGCTGTTTCATCAACCAATGTTGACATCATCAGGATGTATCAAATGTCAAATTTTCGTGATATATTATTGTAACACCTGATGATGTCAACATTGGTTGATGAAACAGCTATCGTAAAATAAAATACAATTATGCAAAACAAAGTTTTTTCATTAACAGTTATAAAACGTTAAAGTATCATAGTGTTTCGGCCAAAACAATGGACTATTTAATTAATACCAGTACGGTTGATAAAGCCAAAATCTACAAAAAATTGTATAAAAAAAATCACGAAAATTTGACATTTGATATATTATTGTAACACCTGATGATGTCAACATTGGTTCATGAAACAGCTGTCGTAAAATAAAATACAATTGTGATATAAAAACAAAGATTTTTCATTAACTACGTATTTCTATTGTTAATTCGGCAGCTCGCTGCCACCCTGGTCACCAGAAGATGGCAGCGAGCTGCGGAAACCGGTCGAAGACACACGCATCAAAAGATTTTAACTAAATATGCATTTTAAAAAGATTTTGTTACTAATAATCATTATCTTCATATATACTACAATGATATTTTCTATTTTCAGTATGTTACGCATGGATGGAGAATGAATGGTTAAGAAAGTATACGTTAATGATGTAAATCAAATCAAATCAAATCAAATCAGTTTATTTTCTCAAAAGACATTACAAACATTTTTTATATTATAGTTTAAGGCATCTATTGAGAACAGGTAAAACATAATAAATATATAATATAATACCAGGAACGCACGAGAGATGGTTCGACATTAGGAATGTCTTCTGAATGTACTTTCACGAGTATGAAAGACATCGATCTCCGAAGCGATCATGTTCAGCAGTTTGATTGCTTTCCCCACCGGCATCACTAGAGGCAGGTTGGTTTTGCATGTTGGGAGATAAAACAGTTTGTGCTGACGCTGTCGAAGATAACCATACGGAACATAAAGATGGATAGCCTCCAAGATGACGGAATTCTCAAAGAATCCCCTGATAAGTCTGAAGAAATGGGTAAGTGTGCACCCATCTCTTCTTATCTGTATACGTGGGGTAATAAATGGGGTACTAAGTCGAGGCAGACCGAGGAAAACATGGCATGACCAAATTAATCAAATTTTAAAGGTTGGTCATGTTAGAAGTCGGAGGAATCGACGTGCGTGTATGAATTGTTGTATGAATGTGGAAAAAGCAAGAGAGGTTTTCCAGGATAGAGTAGTGTGATGGTCCATTCTCTATGCCTACCCCTGCGGGGAAACGGCGTGATGGTTTGTTTGTTTGTTACAAATTCACTTTCTAAAAAAAATATTGAAAAATCTTGTGCTAAAACAATGGATCCAATGCAATCAGCTTTTTTTTTGTTTTACAATTATTTGGTTATATTACCAAAATGTTTTATTAAATCTTAAACATATTATAATTTAGTAAATTTCAATGTTTACCTGCTAAGATGGAGATAAGCAGCAGCATCCTAGATGATGTGAACTCCTCTCACTTGGAAGATTATCGTCAGGAACAGGAGAGCACTATTTCATTAATTTATTTCACTCACTTGCACTTTTATAATATTATTATGTAATTTATTTACACTTTCTTAAATGTATCCTAAATAACACGAAGCATAATTTATTTAAAATTTACATTAAAAATTAAATGGAAGGATCATTATGATTGTTTGGATATACGGAAGGAATGAATGAAGAAAAAATGCTAAAAAGGTATACGTTAATGATGTAAATGGGACTAGAAATAGAGAAAGACAATGGAAAACGTGGCTCGGACAAATGAATCAAATATTGTGTATATATCATTTTTATGCACATTCATCTCAGTGATTTCATTTATATTATATAAAGAGATAAATGAGAAGAAAGTGCAAAGAATTTGATATTAAACAATGCTTGAAAAGTAAATATAATATTTAAACACAGATTTAGTTAAAAGATTGGCGTAAACTGTTAGGCGATTACCCACTATTATTCTAGGAAACAAGAGTCAATGACTCCAAATATCCGAGAAAATCGATTATATTGTCTAATAAATTCACTCCCTAAAAGTTTTCGAACTTCCGACTTTATGGTCCGTTGTCCCCTTATGCTTGAAATTGCCAATTTTCCATATTGGGGTAAGATTTATTATCAAGATTAAAAGTTTTGAAAATTAACAGTTCGTGTCATTTACTAATTGAAATTATACATATGGCTCTATAGTTTAACTGTATGTTAGCTTATAGCTATGTCTTCTTCTTCTTACTCCTTGTCGTAGACCTATGTGGTCCGTTCTCCAAAGTGTTACCCCTCCTGTGAGGTAGACTCCAAGCAGTCCTTCCATCTTTTAGGAGGTCTTCCACGAGAACGAGTCTTGTGAGGCTAATTATGTAGAACAATATAAGGGATACTGGTGGTGTCCATTCATTGGACATGTCCTAAGTAATCTATAAGTATTTCAAATAAACTAATCACTAATGTATATATTTATTTCAATAGCGACCTGTTTCACCAGACTGGTTGCTATGAATATACTGGTGAAACTTCGTTTTATTTCACTATTATTAAAAATGATTTTCCATCTTTGGGACAATAACGACTTACGGAGTCGAAGCAGGAGCATACACCGTCAGAACTAACTACTTCCAAGGGCAGTCAATTTAAGAGCAGTCAAAGATAGCGACCTATCGTGGGTAGGATACCATTACAGATAGGATATCCAACGAAGAGATTCTCAGATCCTACAATATTGATGATATAATGAGATTGAGCTGGCAGAGAAGATGATTCTGGGGGATCACATCGGGAGGATGGACCAAGCGAGGATTCCCAAGAACGTGATACACGAGACAGTAGAAGGCCATTGACCACCAGGACGATCACAAAAGAGATGGTGAGAAAGCTGCACGCCTTTATCACGGGAAAAAATGATATCATGTCTAAAAAGATCACAAGATATACACCAAGAAGAAGAATTTCAGTAAAATCATTATACTCGTATTATCTTAGAAATATTTCCTCTTTTTAACAAGTATATTGATCCGACTTAAGGTACATTTACACTGGACAGTCATCAGCCGATACCGACACGTCACGATTAAAATAGCCTTGAATCTCACCGACTCGTTATCTCAAATACTATAATAAAAATCGCCGTTGGGGGTTGCCGAAGAAAGCACCTAACTACATAAAATTGACATTTAATAAAAATGATCAATATTTTTCCGGATGTGTTTCCTACAGAATACAATTATTTTTTACAGAATTCGCCGTGGAGAAGGCGATTATCTCGGAATTGAAATATGATATGAATGGAATCGGCAATTAATTAAAAGTAACAAGACACCATTAAAACAATCAAAACGATTATTTGCTCAACGAAAACGCGTGACATGTCGATATCGGCTAATGAGGGTCCAGTATAAATGGACCTTTAATAGTATTTTATTGAGATAACAACTTAGGTATGTATGTAACAAAAGTAATTAATTGTTTTTTCAACAATGATTTAAAACTAAACAACTAACTAATTAACCATTATGCTGTTTCCCAGGACGGAGAGGAAGAGAGGATGGACGGCCATTCTGCTCTGTCCTCATATACCTCTCTAACTTCCTCAACAAACACGCTCGTCCATTTTCCGACCTTGAATGTGGCCGCCTTTCAGTATTTGATTAATTTGGTCATGCCATGCTTTCCTTGGTTTTCCACGGCTTCGCTTTCCACTCCCACTGCTTGTATACAAAATTTAACCATTCTTTTCTCGTCCATTAATTCCATATGTCTAAACCATCTCAGGGATCCGTTTTTAATTTTTACTTATGATGCAATCATTTGCCTTACAATTCTTCCTTATTTCGTCATTATAGTTCTATAATACATCGTTTTTCTGCACATTTTTCTCAGTGATCTCATTTCTACGGGAGTATTCCTACTTTCATACTTATTTTCCAGCTCCAATATTCATTTCCATACATAAGGGTTGGCTTTAGAACTTCTATTGTACTCCCATCCATGCTTTTGTGGTTATATTTCTATTTGCATTAATGATGATTAAAAAAACTATAATAAATAGCTAATACGAATAAGTAACTAATTTGAATAAGAACAAGGCGAACAAATTTTTTAAATCTCCAGCTCTATGGTATCATAAAACATCCTCATACTCTTTGTTAAAAATAAATATATACGAGTATATATATAAAATTATAAGATATTGTAACATTCATACATTCTTACATCAAATTTTCTCTTTAGACTAATCAATCTCTGGAAACTATTGTACATTGTGAGAATATTCAGAATATCTAGTACTGATTCCGTCACCAGAGTGAAAGTGGATAATGTTACTGAATTTACATAAACGAACCAACGTTTCTTGAAACGGAAAAACAAATGCACTAAACTTTTGAATAAGAAATTTGTTCTATTTTTCAAATAACTGACTGGACAACTTTTTAAGTTCTTATTTATCACAAAATAAAAGACGAATTCACCAAGAATTTTACGTGTCGCTGGATATCTTTATTTTAAAGCAGGAGAATAATACTAGCATACAGATAGAATCCTTACATCGCATTTTACGTTTTCTTGTGAAACTTCCAACTTCGTAATAATACCTCATAAATCTGCAGTCAGTCGGAATCCTCAGTAATTTAGGGATTCAGTGGCGCTTGCAAAACTATGGATAACAAACATTAAAACATGGCATAACCAAAATAATCGAAGTTTAAAGGTTGGTCGTGTTGGAATATGGTTGGTCTTAGCTCCCTCAAAATGCTTGGTTATGTCATTAGAAACGCCAAGATCTTTCGTAATATTCAGGTGCTGAAGCTGCTGTATAACTCTCTGGTGAGGAGTCGGTTGGAATTTAGTTCCATTATCTGGGCGCCGTATGAAGTTCGATATTCCCCGATGGTGGAGAGGGTGCCTAAAAAATTTCTGCGATATCTTAGGGAGTATAGATATTACCCGTGGCTCTTTCCAACTGATTTCTTGCTAGGGATGCTAGACTACCAGTCACTCGAGAGGAGACAAGACATTCACTTGGGTGTTCATTTCTTTCGACTGATTGGCGGTTGTATACACAACTCAGAAATCCTGAGTGACGTAGGTCTGTCCGTCCCTGATAATTATCTTCGACAAAGGGGCCATAGATTGTTTTATCTCCCACGATGCAGAACCAACCTGCCAATGGTTATGCCGGTAGGTAGAGTTAATATCTTTGCTTAATCGTATCACCTCGGAGTTTGACGTATTTTGTGATAGTTTGGCTCATCGGAGGGAAATACTATCTTTATTATAATTGTTTGGTATATTTATTTTATTAATTTGTCATGGATTTTATGTTTCTCGCTCTTTTTATTAATCTATTATGTATTAATTATTATTGTGTATCTCTAACTTGTATCTTTAGTGTATTGGAAAAAAAATCTGTAATCCTTTAGATATGTTTAAAATAAATAAATGAGAAGTCGGAAGAATCGACGTGCGTGTATGACTTATTGTATGAATGTGGAGGAATCTAGAGAGGTGTCTTTAGATAGATTTGTGTGGCTGTCCATTCTCTCTGTCTACCCCTTCGGGTAAACGATGGTTTTTTGTTGTTGTTGAAAAACTATATTGCCTTAAAAACCGTTTTAATTGATTTTTTAAGTGGTATAGATGGTATATTTATTATCATCATTATCAGCCTGTATCCGTCCACTCCTGGACGTAGGCCTCCTCCATCTGCTTCTATGTCTGCCATGTCGTACTGGCGGTCTCTTTAATGTCGTCCTTACATCGAAGTTGGGGACGTCCTGGGTTTCGGGCCACAGTTCTAGCAAAGAAAGTGTATTGTCCATATATCGTCAAAGCAGCGAGCGACATGGCCTGCCCATTGCCATTTTAATGCTGACACTCTTTCGATGATATCCGTAACTCTTGTTCTGGCTCTAAACGTGGTAAATCTTAATAACACATTTCCTAAAAATTTAATTATGAAACACGTTTTTTAAAACAATAATATGCTATCGGGAATCAAAGTACGAATCAACATAATCTGTGTTCAACTGAAAATGACATACGGAATTAAGAATAGGGCTGACACTATCAGAGCAAAAAGTGTCCCAGGAACCACAGAAATGAGAAATATTCGATCCATTGCGGGTACGATACTCCAAGACAGAGCGAGAGATTCCGAAATAAGAAGATCTGCGCTGACGAAAATGTTGTTGCTATGGAGAAGACCAAGAAGCCGTTATTGAAGAGATCATGAGGAGAGAGCGTGTTCTGAAGCAATGATAGTAAAACGACAAATAAAGTACCAACACTCAATCAACCTCCAAGGAGACCACCCCGAAAATAACAAGATAATTATACATCGACATCCCAGGAAAAGGCTCAGAGAAATAACAAGACACAGACCTAAATAAACCAGAAGAAGAACAAACAAACCGAAGGGGTAGGCAGAGAGAATGGAGCCCCACCCCACTCGATACTGACATACAGTGGCGGTACTCCCATAGAAGCTCAGAAGCCCGGCTTGCGTAAGAAATTTTTTAATCAAAACCTATAGGCTTACAGAGGTTCAGCTCTTGTGGCTATTCCTCTTACGTCTGATGGAAACATTGTTGGAAGATGATTTGGTGGGTTGTTGGTTTATGCGGGTTCATGATTACTTAGATGTGGGGGTTTTAATTCAAAATAAGTTCGCAAGCTGGGTTCTGGGCAACTATGGGAGTACCGCCACTGCTGACATACCTTTCTAGCTTCATCCATATTCATACAGCAAATTATACACCTACGTCGATTCTTCCGACTTTTTATATAACGGAAAAGAAAAAAAAAAAGGTTTTTATGTTGTCTTCGTTTAAAAAAATGGTTCTTGGCTACCTTGTATTATTTTCAACGAATATGTAGTAGTGGAAACATATTCCACGGTTTCTTTCAAGACATCATCAATGCAAACAATGTCATCAAATCCAATATTTGTTTATCTTTAACGTGCTATAAATGTGAAGTTTATAAAAAAAAACAACACGAACCGCCATTGAAAACCATAGCAACGGATCAAATTTGAGGAAATTCGCTTGTTTTGTACAAAACGTAAGAAAACTCATACCGTAATCATAAAACCCTCAACTTTTAGCCCTGCGGTATTCCGATAATGTAAAAAGAATTTGTTTTTTTGGAATATCATAGAAAAATATTTCGGAAGAAAAATCAAATAATCTTCAAGGATTAATTGTATCTCAATAGAGACGAAGATGCAAATTGGAAACAGAATATGGTGATCGAGGTGTTTACTGGACTTATGATCTGTCATTAGTTTGGTTAAGCGCACGTTTTATGTAATAAAACATCCCCATTCCACATTTCTTACGACCACCATGTCTGACAAATTTTTGGAATTTGTATATATGTTAATATGCAACACCACAATTCACATGTTAGTTTCAATCTACACACTAGCGCCATCTATGAAGATTGGATTTTAAGCATTAAGCAGAAGATCTTTTTATTAACGCAATGTGAAAACCTTGAATTGATAATACACGCAATGGGTAAAATCCAGTATTCGTCTACAAGTATTTGTATATATTCAAAATGTTTTATAATCTTATTTAAAAACATTCTTGGGCTACAGATTATGTCAGTATCCTTTAGTATCCTCTGCGATTGATGTTTCAGATATAGTTGTGGTTTCCATTTTTGTTTAACTCCAGAAATGACGATTAGCACATTTCCAAATGAAAATCCACACTTCCGAAAATGCCCGGAATGCGAGTGAAAGATCAAAATCCGAGCAATTTCTTAGAAATTTGCTAATTCTGGAGGTAAACATTTTTCGAATATATCTGTCCCTGTTTTCTCCTCCCTCCATATCTTTCCATCTAATATATATACATGTAATTCGGTGTTGTTATAATAATAATAAATTGGATAATTTATTAAGCGCCATTTTTATGAATTACTCATCTCAAGGGCGCTGTAGAAGATGCTCCGTTTTATCAACTAGATAATAATTATAATAATAATGATAATAAAAAATAAAAAAATATAAACATAACAGCCCTTCCTGTCAGGAAATGATAATTTGAAAAGGTGCGTTTTGAGTCTCGATCTAAACTCTGATTGATTCTCGATGCACTTAAGGTCTGCTGGAAGACTGTTCCAGGCTGAAGGGCCGGCTACCGCGAAGGCTCGGTCGCCAAAGTTTGTGCTTGGACAGCGTTTTGGCACAGTCAATCTACCGATCGCAGAAGACTTAGCTGATCGCAATGTAGACTGTCTAGCATTCAGGTTCTCGTTGATACAGAGTTCAGATATATAAGCTGGTGCCATTTCATACAACGCCTTATAGTCCAACAGAGCTTGTATTGTATCCTTTCTGGACATTTCAGCCAGTGGAGCTCGGAGGAGTGTTGTTCTGTTATAACGAAGCCCTGAACAAGCTTGGGTACAAGCGAAACTAGTCGGCAATTAAAATTACCGCATAGTGTTGAAAAACAAAGTGCAGTGTTTTCATTTTATTTTATTTTGAATACAAATAATAGTTTAAAAATATTTATTATTATATATTGAACAATCTAGAAAATATTGTTGCTCATAATTATTAAGTATGAATTGGGTCGTATTCAGGCTTGAACCCAAGTCCCCTAAATCAGGAGCTAAGCATTCTATCCCCTAGACCACCACCAATGTAAAGAAATAAATAAATCTATTATTTATTGAATATTTGTATTAATTTTTCCATTTATTAATGAATAAAATGATTTTATAAATAAAACGTCAGTTTTCTAGAAATTTAACTTTATTTTATGGAAGTGGCATTTTTCCTTTGCTAGGGCATTAAAATAGTTTGAAGAATCCTTAGCAATACCATACCGTAAATCACACAAAAAATATAATAAAACAACGCTTTAATCATTTTATATCAAAGTAAACAGTGGAACTATGTCTAAAGAATTTGTATCAGAAGGGAAAACATTGTAAATATTTTTAAATTAATATATAAACGCTTTTAAATATAAATAATAGATGGCGCTAGTGTAGATTGAACAAAAATATGTGAAGTGTTCCTCAACATGATAGCATACTCATATACATCTTTCAAAAATTTGTCAGACGTGGTGGTCGTAAGAAGGGCGGAATGGGGAATGTTGTAATACATAAAGCGATCGCTTAACCCAACCAATGACAGGTCAAGTCCTATAAACGCCTCGACCACCATATTCTGTTTCAAAAAAAAAAAACTTGCATCTTCGTCTCTATTGAGATACAATTAATCCTTAAAAATGATAAACCCCCAATGGGTTAAACCAGTATATCGCACGCTTAATAGAACACTGGCTTAACTCAAAAAGCAAGTTTTGCTCAATCCGACACGAGTCGGTGTTTTAACAAAAACAGTCGAAAAACACGTACGAATGAATAGCGTTAACATTGTGAACGATTATCGTACGTACGATGGATAGCGTTAACATTGTGGAAAATAGATAGATAGTGTTAACACAAGCCTCTGTCTAATTTTAACTCAATTATGACCTAAACCATAATCGGTCAGTTTACTATTGAGCGTGCGAGTATTTGTATACATTCAAAATGTTGTATAAAATAATAGTTTGGGAAGTTTTAAGCATCTAATCATTAAAACTGCATTCGTATTTCAAATACAGGAGTATCATTTTTTTGTATGTACGAGTATACAACAGGTCGTTTGGACCCAATTACTGTATACAATTTTGATTTTTTAGCTATTATATTGATTCTCGTGACATGTGATAGGTAGCCAATCTATCGCCATTTTATTGTCACGTGAATTCTACACCAGACCATCTTTTCTTATTTTTTCTATTTTTTTATTTTTTATTTTATAGATTTCTTATAGATAATTCTTATAGATTTCTTAAAGATATTTCATCTTTTAGCTTTATGAAACTACCCCGGAGATTTGTAGGTACGAGGCGATAGTAAAACCATCCAGTGCAAGGGAAGGCAAACATAAATATACAGATTCCACCCAATAATTTCGCCCTTCTCCGTAGAGAGCACTTTCCGAATAGCTTCCTTGAACCTTGAAGGAGACAATCCGTGAACATTGATTCAAATTGGATTGTGAAGAAATAGGAATTTTGGCAATCCAAATATAAAACTATTGCAATTTACTGATATAAAACAAGCAAGGGTGTAATATTTAACAAACAAACAAACAAACAAACCATCACGCCGTTTCCCCGCAGGGGTAGGAAGAGAGAATGGACCGCCACACTACTCTATCCTGGCAAACCTCTCTAGATTCCTCCACATTCATACAACGAGTCATACACGCACGTCGATTCCTCCGACTTCTAACATGACCAACCATTAAAATTTGATTAATTTGGTCATGCCATGTTTTCCTCGGTCTGCCTCGACTTCGTACCCCATTCACATCATTAACGTATACATTCTTAACCATTCTTTCTCCATCCATGCGTTCCATATGTCCGAACCAACGCAGCGATCCTTTCATAATTTTGTTCATAATACCTTCTTCCGCTCTACATTCCTTTCTTATATCAGCATTTGAAATTCTGTCGTATATCGTTCTACCACACATACGTCTTAGGGACCTCATCTCTACCGCATTTATTCTGCTCTCATCCTTCTTCTGCCAGTTCCATGCTTCGCTTCCATACATTAGGGTTGGGACCAGAACTCCATTGTGAACGGCCGTTTTCGCTTTCATTGATAAATTCTCATTTCCAATAACTATTTTTAAAGCTCCATTCACTTTGTTACCGGCACCAACCCTTCTTTCGACGTCACTATCCGTTCGGCCATCTGCTGTGAACATGCTACCTAAATACACAAATTCCCTCACCTGTTCCAAGTTCTTTTCGTTCACACTTATATTACAAACTGTTATTTGCTCTTCCCTTTCGCAAACTATCACCTTTGACTTTCCGACATTCATCATTTGATTGTAATATTTGATTGTAATATTAAAAGTTTTATTTATCTGTCTTCATAACTTACAAACTGACTTACAATCGCACTGTCTCCCCAAAGGAGTAGGCTGATATAATGGACCACAACACTGTTCTTTCCAGATATATTTATCTTCCTTCCTCAACATTCATTCATCGTGATATGTACCCAAAGCATTAAAAAAACTCTCTGATTATAACTAACTAACCATCACGCCGTCTCCCCGGAGGGGTAGGCAGAAAGAATAGAACGCCACATTGTTCTGTCTTGACATACTTCTCTCGCTTCCTCTACATTCATACATCTTGTCATGCACGCACGTTGATTTCTCCGACTCCTCACGTGACCGACATTCAATATTTGATTGATTTGATCGTGCCACGTTTTCCTCGGCCTTCCTCTATTTCTAGCTCCATTCACGCCGTTTACATATACCTTCTTTACCATTCTGTCTTCACTCATTCTTTCCATGTGTCCAAACCATCTTACTGACCCTTTCCTTATTTTGTTCATAACACTTTCATTCGCACCACATTTATTTCTTATACTTGCATTTGTCACTCTATCATATACAGATTTGCCACACATTCGTCTTAGAGATCTCATTTCTACTGCGTTTATTCTACTTTCATCCTTCTTTTGCCAATTCCATGCTTCACTTCCATAAATAAGGGTCGGCACAAGAACACCATTGTGCACAGCCATCTTGGCTTTTTTGGATAGGCTTTTGTTTGCGATAACAACTTTAAGTGTACCATTTATTCTGTTGCCTGCCCCAACCCTTCTTTCAATATCCTTCTCCACCCTCCCATCCTTTGTAAACATACTTCCTAAATAAACAAATCTCTCTTATTATATTAATGCGAAATATCATAGTTAAAGTTTTTATTGATAACAATATAAATAAAAAACGGTTTTAATAGAAGAATTAAGACGGTTTGGACACATGAAAAGAATGAATCAAGAAAGAATGTTAAAAAAAAGCATATTTTAACGATGTAAATGGAACTAGAAATAAAGGTAGACCGAGGAAAACGTGACACGATCAAATTAATATAATATTGAATGTCGGCCACGTAAGGAGTCAGAGAAATCGACGCGCGTGCATGACACGATGTATGAATGTTGAGAAAGCGGAAGAAATATGTTATTCGGGTGGCGGTCTAGGGGATAGAACGCTTGGCTTCTGATCTAGAGGACATGGGTTCAAGCCTAGACACGACCAGATTCCTTCTTCATAATAATGAGCTATTTTCTGCTCACATCGAAGTTTGTAAAATAAATTCTAATATCATTGATATAAATCCTTGATACTAGTCTTTTTATTAAAAAAAAAGTGTGGCAGTCCACTCTTTTTGCCTACCCCTTCGGGAAGACGGCGTGATGGTTAGTTTAGGTTTTAGTAAAACTTTTGCTTAATAAATAAAAATCACTATAAGGATGTAGTGCAGCGAATGAAGAAAGAAAAATATATACAATATATAGATCAGGAAACTAGAATTGTCGACCTTCGTGGCAGAGTGGTAAGAGCTCTGACTTCCATACCGAAGATCCCGGGTTCAATTCCCGGCGATGGCAGTTTGATTGTCACACCGTCATTGGTCTGGTGTAGAATTCACGTGACAATAAAATGGCGATAGATTGGCTACCTATCACATGTCATAAGATTCAATATGATAGCTTAAATAAATTGTATACAGTAATTGGGTTTAAACGACCTGTTGTATACAAGAAAAAAAAATACTTCGGAAACCTAATAGAATTTACAGCAGCTGATTGACAAATTTAAAATTTACGGAAATCGAACTGCTGGGAGAAGAAGAAAATTTTGGAAAAAAAAAGTTCGAGAATGGTTCGGTTGCAAGTGTTTAAGCTGCTGTATTAATTTTAAAATAACCGTGAAGAACACGATTGTTTAGTGGTTTTACTTGGATTTAATTTATATAAATTATATAAATTGTGACAAATTTGTTTCGCCTTGCGGGCATTCTCAAACTTCAGTTTGAGAATGCCCTCGCAAGGCGAAATAAATTTGTCACAATTTATATAATTTAAACTAACTAACTAACTAAGTATCGCCTGCTGCATCTGATTTTGAAGGGAAAAAAAGGGGGCCGCAATGGGGCAGGGAGAAAGCAGGTCTCTTGGCTGCGCAGTGTGAGGGAATGGACGGGAATCGGAACTGTGGTGGAGCTATTCCGGACAGCGCAGGATAGGGAAGAGTTTACCAGAGTGATCGCCAACGTCCGGGGGACCTGACAGGGCACTTTAAGAAGAAGAAATAACTAACCATCACGCAATTTCCCCGGAGGGGTAGGCAGAGAGGATGGATCACCACAATGCTCTGTCCTGGCTCTGCATTCATACATCGTACCATGCACGCACGTCGATTATTCCGACTTCGAATGTGGCCGCCTTTTAGTAAATGATTAATTTGGTCATGCCGTGTTTTCCTCGGTCGTCCTCGGCTTCTTTTACCACTCACGCTGCTTGTGTATAACTTTTTGACCATTCTGTTCTCATCCATTCTTTCCATATGTCCAAACCATCTCAGGGATCTTTTTTTAATTTTATCCATGATGCTGTCTTCTGCCTTACATTTCTTTCTTATTTCATCGTTCGGTATTCTATTATACAACGTTTACAAACGAATGAAATCGTCTTATATGTTTTAAAATACTTCCATAATAAACGTGCAGCGTTGATGGAGGTAATTATTAAATGTTAATATACTAAATATTAATTTAAATAGAAATGTTAAAATAATTTATGTAAAAGCATAATTAATTAATAGTCAAATTATTTTTGGAATCGAATGATTAGAAATTATTCTTAATTAAATAACAACCTATACCTATTTAACTAGAAACATAATCAAATAAGTCATTTTAATTGTTAAAAATGACAAAATTACTAATCATTCGATTAACAAAATTACTCGATAATCTTATCAGTACTTTTACATACATAATAATATCCATTAATAGGATACAAATATATTAATGGATATAAAGTGTTAATATTAATAATATAATGTTAATTTTTTTCAGAGGGCAAGTCTTACTGAAGATAATTCGGCAGCTTACAGTAGCTGGTGTCTCTTCCAAAACCGTAAGTTTTTTGTTATACACTCAAATATATTAGGTATATAACCCTGTAAAGCATATTTTAACAAAAAATATATTTTAAATATTTATTTAAAAAAAACCTATTTCGCTAACTAACTAACTAACTAACCATCACGCCATTTCCCCGGAGGGGTAGGCAGAGAGGATGGATTACCACACTGGCCTGTCCTGGCATACCTCTCGAGCTTCCTCTACATCCATAAATCGTACCATGCACGCACGTCGATTGTTCCGACTTCGAATGTGGCCGCCTTTTAGTAATTGATTAATTTGGTCATGCCATGTTTTCCTCGGTCGTCCTCGGCTTCTTTTCCCACTCACGCTGCTTGTGTATAACTTTTCAACCATTCTACTCTCATCCATTCGTTCCATATGTCCGAACCATCTCAGGGATCCTTTTTTAATTCACGGACGGACGGACCACTCCTTGGTGGTTGCTACCAACCTATTTCGCTTTAGTTTATATGCTGCCATTTTCACAAAATACACTATAAATGTCCAAGGACGCTTTAATTTAACTGTTAGAATTAAAAAAATACAAACATATTATGGTATGTGCTTAAATTAAGGGCGTAAGAAAATTATTGAAATGATATGGCACACATAGCAATTGATATTTAAACAATAAAGACAATACTTATTTTATCTACTTATAATAATCGAAAGTTTTTTTTTTCTTCGGAAATTAAGTCTTACTGATAAAGTTTCGGCAGCTACTGGAATTTCCTCCAGAACAATAAGAATATTAGTGTCATCGTTAAAAATAATAGGAAAGAAAACGCTATCTCGTCACCAAAAACGACCTTCGTGGCAGAGTGGTTACGAGCTCTGACTTCCATGCCGAAGGTCCCGGGTTCGATTCCCGGCGATGGCAGTGTGATTGTCACACTGTCTTTGGTCTGGTGTAGAATTCACGTGACAATAAAATGGCGATAGATTAGCTACCTATCACATGTCACGAGAATCAATATAATAGCTAAAAATTGTATACAGTAATTGGGTCAAACGACCTGTTGTGTACAAAAAAAAAAAAAAAAAAAAAAAAAAAAAAAAGGAAAAGAAACTGGTCGGGTCAATATACTCCCGATTCTTTTGACGTTCTCAAATAATGACTCACAAAAATATTATTTTCACAGTTTTCGATATGATAACAAAACATGAAGATATATATGGATTAATTGTATCTCAATAGAGATGAAAATGTAAATTGTTTTTGGAAACAGAACATGGTGGTTGAGGCGTTTACAGGACTTATGACATGTCATTGGTTGGGTTAAGCGATCGCTTTATGTAATACAACATTCCCCATAGCGCCCTTCTTACGACCACCACGTATGACAGATTTCAAAAATCCCTTCTTCAAAAAATTGGGGAAGTTTTCTCCAGGCGTTGTCTAGCAATGTATGATAATTGCGTAGCCTTTCACATTGCATTAATAAAGATTTTCTTACAAAAATATGCTTACAAAATAATCTTAATAGATGGCGCTAGTGTAGATTGACCTAAAAAATGTGAAGTTATTTAAAAATAGTGGCATATATACAAGTTTGAAAAATTTTGTCAGACGTGGTGGTCGTAAGAAGGTCGGAATGGGGATTATTGCATTACATAAAGCGATCGCTTCAGCCAACCAATGACAGGTCATAAGTCCTGTAAACGCCTCGACTACCATATTCTGTTTCCAAAAAACAATTTACATCTTCGTCCCTATTGGGATACAATTAATCCTTAAATGATTCACCCGCAATGGGTAAAATCCAGTATTTGTCTACAAGTATTGGTAACATTAAAAAAAACATGAATATATTTGTACTTTTTTTTCCGTTAAATAACAAGGAATTACTTATTTAGATTAATTTAAATGTATTTAGTATATCCATTTATATAAAAATATGCAGAAAGCCACTAAATCACATTATTCCTAATGTATCTGCAATAATTGTTATAGTGTAAGTACTGTATTTGTGGGTTTTTTCCTAATTTTAAGTTAATTATTATCATACGTCTTGTGAATATGTTATTTGATCAATATATCTCATTTACTAGGAATTTTTATTTATATATAAAGACTGTATTGTATTCTTAAAATGTTTAGTTTTGAATATTCTTATTTTGTTAAAATTCAAAGTAAAATAAAATATAACTGTTAATGAATAATAATGTAGCTGTTTCATCAACCAATGTTGACATCATCAGGTGTTACAATAAATTATCAAATGTAAAATTTTCGTGATTTTTCGATTTTTTTATGTTTATTTGTTTCTATGTCAATTTGAATAAACAAATACACATAAATATTAGAAAAATCACGAAAATTTGACATTTGAAATATTATTGTAACACCTGATGATGTCAACATTGGTTGATGAAACAGCTGTCGTAAAATAAATACAATTGTGATATAAAAACAAAGTTTTTTCATTAACAGTTATAAAATGTTAAAGTATCCTAGTGTTTCGGCCAAAACAATGGACTTAAATAAAATAATTAATTTATGTCAACCTAATATGGGTAATTAACTATTTTGAATAATGCCCGTTTATTTATTTTATAAACTGTGGGGTTTTGTTTACCTATTACTTGCTCCTCTTTTGAATTTTTATGTATTTTAAATTTGTATTTACCAATTTCTCAGAATTATTTTACGTTCATCAAGTGCTAATTAGATTACTATTAAATAGGTTAATATAAAATTTGTATTCATAAAATCACCCTATTGTTAAAATAAAATAAACTAAATTTATGTCCATATCAGATTTGTTTTTTTTTTAAGTAATTGTAACAAATTTTTATTTTGTGCTTTCCTATTTTACAGGGCATCAGGTTCTCGGCGTCCTGGACACCCACTGTTGACAAGCAGTTTGCGTCAGAACTGAGGGACATGGACCTAACTTAGGATAATGGAATCCATATGCTTGTCGTATCGTCTTATTAACTAACTAACTTACCATCACGCCGTCTCCCCGGAGGGGTAGGCAGAAAGAATGGAACGCCACACTGTTCTGTCCTGACATACGTCTCTCGCTTCCTCTACATTTATACATCTTGTCATGCACGCACGTCGATTTTTCCGACTCACACGTGACCGACATTCAATATTTGATTGATTTGATCGTGCCACGTTTTCCTCGGCCTTCCTCTATTTCTAGCTCCATTCACGCCGTTTACATATACCTTCTTTACCATTCTGTCTTCACTCATTCTTTCCATGTGTCCAAACCATCTTAATGACCCTTTCCTTATTTTGTTCACAACACTTTCATTCGCACCACATTCACTTCTTATACTTGCATTTGTCACTCTATCATAAACAGATTTGCTACACATTCGTCTTAGAAATCTCATTTCTACTGCATTTATTCTACTTTCATCCTTCTTTTGCCAGTTCCATGCTTCACTTCCATACATAAGGGTCAGCACAAGAACACCATTATGCACTGCCATCTTAGCTTTTGAGGCTTTTGTTTGCGATGACAACTTTAAGTGCACCATTTACTCTGTTGCCTGCCCCAATCCTTCTTTCAATATCCTTCTCCACCCTCCCATCCTTTGTAAACATACTTCCTAAATAAACAAATTCATCCACTTGTTCCAGATTTTCACCGTTTACACTAATGTTGCAGACTGTCATGCTTCCTTCTTTTTCGAAAATCATTACCTTAGACTTATTCACATTCATCATCAAATCGTCTTATTAAAAAAAACGTATTTATCTCCTTTATATATCTCCTTATAAAATACCACAAATAAGATGATACAAACACGCATCTGGTCGATATCTAAAACGTGCGAAAAAATCATTGCTCTAATCTTAAATTCCAGGGAAAACATCGAATAATACGATTGTATGGAGAAGCGGGTTTGGTCACGTGACCTGGTATCTATCTGGTAGAATTATTTTGTTTAAAACGAGCCAAGTTTTCCATCTCCCTGTTTATCGCACTGACTACGCTCAAAGCGCGGCAATGTACAGGATTTGTGACAACTACAACAAGTGTTTTGGAGACATCGATGTTTTCCACTTGAACGAACGAAACTTCAAAAAAGCGATAGGAGCAACCTTTCGGCGTGGATAAGACCATAATGTTACATGATATTATAATATGTTACTTTTATTTTTACTTTTATTTATACTTTTAATTTTGTTCTTATTTCTACTACTATTATTATGTTTAACTCCCAATAAAAAATTTTGACCGTATTTTGCCTTAGCTTAAATTCAATTAACTGTTTATTGTATTTGTGGTAGCATGTAATTGGCTTTATTCATTATTTTTCTTACTGTTTCCTAATTAATATATTGATATCGCTGTATGCTGCCCTTACTGAATAAATAAATAAACGTTCTTTGATTGCAAATCGTTATTAAAAATCAAATGTTAAATATAAAATTTTATACTTTCCCAATATGGTCACCCTATCAGCGTTGGCATCCTTATATGACGACCAGTCTAGTATAGCTGCAAAAAAGAAGCGCCAGAAAGTTTTTTTTTAGCAGGTAGGCCTGCCCAAGGACAGAAGTCCTGCATTCGTCCATAAGAATGTTTTCCTCCTCAGCACAAAAAAATTATATTATCTCGGTAAGAAAAGCTTATTGGAAGGATACGTTACAGCTTAAGATACAAAATCAACGTAAATAGAAGTTTGGGAATACCTTATATTATTCGGTGTATACGAGTATAAGTTTATTTTTATTATAAGGTAATTTGTATGCAAGTTTTTTTACAATTTCAGTCATAAATTTAAAAATAAATGCAAATTTCTTGGCGTTGGCGTCTCAAGCACACGTGCCGATGATTTGCCACCCCTGGTATTGCCTAACCTGGCCCGGTAATGGGAATTTATGTTCCCGTTATGGTAATGGGGTAACAAATGTTTCCACGAGGCCAGGCGACGAGTCCTATGGGTGTTATTTATCCCAGAACTGTTCCCTTATTTGAATAAATAGTTTTATTCTTGGAAATGAAATGTTTATTACAAAAATATTATGATAATTCATACCTGCACTAAGCGATTCAACGAATCAAACTGTTAAATTTTCTTATGAAGCACTCACTTTGTGGTTAGACATTTTAAACTTGAAGTCATAAAATAAAAATAAAAATAATATTGAATGTCGGCCTAACAAAACATTCTTCTCTCTACTACCAGCGCTCAAATCAAGAAACGCACACTGGAAAACCAAAATCACCCTGTATAAAACAATCATCCGAACAGTAGTGACCTATGGGTGTAAGGCGTGGACAATGACAGCGAAATCTGCAGAGCGACTGGATACTTTTGAGAGAAGGGTGCTGCGCAGAATTCTGGGGCCTGTGAATGACGGTGAAGGCTGGAGAGTGCGGCATAATGACGAGCTGTACAATATTTACAAAGCTCCCAGTCTCTCCACACAGGTCAGACTGAATAGACTGAGATGGGCCGGTCACGTGCAGAGGATGCCGTCATCGCGAACCCCAAAAAGATTGCTGGAGTGGCACCCAGGTGGTAGAAGACCAATTGGACGACCAAGGCTGCGATGGGAGGATGAAGTTGGGAGAGATGGAGCAAGATTGTTAAGAGTGTCAGATTGGAGGGTCGAAGCAGAGGACAGGAGGAGTTGGAGGCGAAGAATACTGGAGGCCAAGGCTCGATATGGGTTGTAGGGCCATCGAAAAAGAAGAAGAAGAAGATTGAATGTCGGCCATGTGAGGAGTCAGAGAAATCGACGCGCGTGCATAACACGATGTATGAATGTTGAGGAATCGACAGAAATATGTCAGGAAAGAAAAGTGTGGCAGTCCATTCTTTCTGCCTACCCCTTCGTGGAGACGGCGTGATGGTTAGTTAGTTAGTTAGTTACTCATAAAATAATAAAACACTTTGTATTTAACCACGTTATTAATAATTGATGCCAACTAGCTTCGCTTTGACCCATGCTTCATCAGTCCAATAAATTAACTATATTTATTTCTTTTATTTTCGCCTTCACTTTGTATTGTAGATATAAGGTGTTTTTTTAGAGGTTTGGTTTTGGCGACATTGTTTCTACAGACTGTCAATTTGACAGCTGACAGTTGATTCGTAGTCAGTACGTTTTGCCATTTTAACATAAATAAACCGACGTCAGAACAGCGCTTGCAAATTGTGCAAATTTCAATTTGAAAATCATTGTTCGGTTTGGCCAAACTTATCGTGCACTACGTCCATTTTACGGTCGACATATTCGTCCATCCGAGCAAGTTATGGATCGTTTTCGCACCATGTACACTCTAGTGGATAATACGCATCCACAAAGACTTGAAAATCGATAAAGAAAATTGGATTTCACGATTGCGCTTCGATCGAGCTAGCTGTGGCGCTCATAAGCCCGAAATCATATTTAAACAATAATGGCATAAAATTATATATTAAATAAAGCCAATATCAAAGACATTAACATTATTTGAATATGTTTTTTTTTCATTTTGAATATGTATTGTATACCTAAAAAAACACCCAAAGCCATTTCGGGGCTTGAAATGGGACTGAAAGTTAATATTATGTTGCAGAGATTGAAAAAAAACATTAGATGTATCTTTTTTTAAGATTGATGATGACGTTTGAATTGCAGCTGTCTTTCTCTCGCTTCCACATACCATAAATTGTATTTATATATTTATTAAGGCCGAAAATTATAAAAAGGTAATTAGGATTACGTGACAAACATCGAACATACTGAAATAATATACTACTATTCAAGATAACGTACGTAAGCTCTAATTATAGTGAAGTGCGGAATATCAATATTAAACTGGATGACATAAACACTAGATCAAAACAATATCCACTATACGGTGTTCTGAAATGGACTGCTACACTCTTCTATTGTGATATTTTTTATTCACACTAATACAAGTGCCATGTCGACTAATTTTATATCCTTTCGGTGGCATAATATCTTCGCTGTGAGCGTTGGTATATGACCCCTGAGAAGATCACCAAAGAGATTGATCGACAGCTGGGAATCGACTTCGCAAGAGGCCAATCCTTCTTAAGAAACAGGTAGCAAAGCCTACACTAAGAAAAATAAGATATTTGCTTTGGTCTTCTTCGCTTTGATACTGCCGATGCCGTCCACTGCTGGACATAGACCCCCCCTCTACTTCTCCACACACTCTTAACTTGCGTCTTCTGCATCCGGACACAAGCAATTTTCATCAGACCATCGTGAGGGGGTCTCTTTCTTCTTCTATGTTCACAACATGTTACTAGACTTGGAGACCAATGAAGGATACTGGAATAGAAAATTTTTATTTCTTCTTCTTCTTCAAGTACCCTGTCCTGCGCCGCTCGGAACAGCTCCTCCACACTTCGAATGCCGGTTCACTCCCTCACTTTCACAGCCAGGACATTTGTCTCCTTCCGGGCCCTCGGCGTCCCTCAATTTTCCCCTGCAATATCAGTTGGAGAGGGTGGTACTTTTCCCCAAGCAGTATATGACCCAGATATGAGATCTTTCGAACCTTGATAGTTGATAACAGTCCCTGTCAACTCTAGCTCGCCTCAGGACTTCGGTATTGATTAATATGTCTGTCCAGGGAACTCTGAACATTCGGCGATGGAGCCACATTTCAAATGCTTCCAGTCTGTTCATTGAGTTAACTTTCAAGGTCCACGTTTCACATCCGTACATTAAAACATACCACAGATAGCATTTGATCATTCTCTGGCGGAGCTTCAAGTTTACGCTATCATTGCAGAAGAGTGATTTCATTTTATTAAACAAAGCTCTTGCTGCCTCAATTCTGCATTTATCTCTACATCTGGGTCAAGAGATTGCGTTAGTATGCTGCCGAGGTATTTAAAATTTTCCGCCCTTTCAACGTTTCGGCCATTCAAATGCATTACTGACCCACTGTAGTCAAGCCGTCCGAATGTCATCCATTTGGTTTTACTGACATTTATTGTTAACCCCAATCTTTCACCGGACTCGTCAACAAGATTAAGGAGGTCCTGAAGATCACTGACACTTTCAGCCAATAGAACAGTGTCGTCGGCATATCTCATATTGTTTATCACAACGCCATTAATTTTCGGTCCTTTCTCGGGGTTGATGAGGGCTCGTTTAAAGACATAGTCGGAGTAAAGATTAAAAAATAATAATGGAGAAAGTCTATTTCTCACTTCGCTGGATGGTAACTGCGTTTGACTTCTCGTATCCGTGTCCTCGTAACTTTATTTAACTTGATTTTTTTCTTATAATCTATTACAAAAAAAAAACAATATCAAGCGATATAGAGGGAATAAATTGTGTTTTTACATTGAAAAGTCAACTGTTGGTCTATCAAAACAGATAATAATTAATTTTCTGAACGAATTTTGAATGTTTACTTTTTCTTGAAACAGGAGGCATGTTAAAATTTAAAGTGGAAATTTTCGGAATCTAAGAATTTTTAAAGGTTTTTAATTTATTTCTATTATCTTAAGATACCCAAAAGATGATAGCTTTTTAATTAAAAATTTAGGGAAAATTAAATGTTTATTAAAAAAACAATTGTGCCTTATTAAGATTAACAAGTTTATTCAAAAAACATTCAGAATACACTTCTTCTTCCTTTTTTAGGCCTTTGGTCTGTTGTATGAGGTTGACTCCCAGCTATCCCTCAATCTCCTTGGGGGACGGTAGCTGGCAGGAATATGATACGCCACAGCGAATGGAGTTCTAGAGAAATCCATCCTCTGCACGTGCGCATTCCAGTATCTCAATTCACGACATCTTCCACATTGCAGATTTCGCGGATGAAAAAACCCGCAATGGGTAAAAATTCAGTATTTGTCTACAAGTATTTGTATATATTAAAAAAAAAAATATTTTATTTAATTATTCTTTAATACCGTAATTTTTGTTTTGGAATAGAGTGTATTTGCGTTATTCCTACCAAATCCCCTATCGTTGTGGGTAAATATTTATCGTAAACCCATTATTTTGTAACTATTTCGGATCCGCCCGGCTGTCAATCAAAAATATGGTATGACGTTCGAGATAAGACTCGCGCACAATACCTCAAACAAAATGACACAATAGATCTATTTTTCGCAATAACATTATTTGAAGAGCAATATTACATACACAATGAAAATGTAATCTGAAAATGTTTTGATGTTTTCCGATAAAGTAAATAAGATCAAAAAATATGTTCATGGAAGAGATAAATTAATTTTAAGCAAATTCGTCAAAGGGTAACGTTTTGAACATTTCAATGCTTAACATTTTACCATACAAAGATTTATAATATAAAAATAGAAAATAAATAAAAAACACTTTGTATTGTCCGTAAGCTGAATTTTTTTTTTTTTTTTTTTTTTTTTTTTTTTTTTTTTTTTTTTTTTTTTTTTTTTTTTTATAAATATAACAGATTGTTTGAACCCAATTACTGTACACAATTTCTTTTTTAGCCAATATATTGATTCACGTGACATGTGATAGGTACCAATCTATCGCCATTTTATTGTCACGTGAATTCGACACCAGACCAAAGACAGTGTGACAATCACACTGCAATCGCCGGGAATCAAACCCGGAACCTTCGGTATGGAAGTCAGAGCTGTTACCACTCTGCCACGAAGGTCGTCGACAATTATAGGATATTGATAGAAAGTCATAAGACATTTTTTTTTTTTTTTTTATGTATTTTATATAACAGGTTGTTTGAACCCAATTACTGTACACAATTTCTTTTTTAGCCAATATATTGATTCTCGTGACATGTGATAAGTAGCCAATCTATTGCCATTTTATTGTCACGTGAATTCTACACCAGACCAAAGACAGTGTGACAATCACACTGCCATCGCCGGGAATCGAACCCGGAACCTTCGGTATGGAAGTCAGAGCTGTTACCACTCTGCCACGAGGTCGTCGACAATTATAGGATATTGATAGAAAGTCATAAGACAAGGAGACAGTTTGAGCCCATTTCTTTTCAACCTCATTATGGATGAAATAATAGGAGTTGTCACATTACTTGGTTTAGGATACTGTATAGGGAAGGATGTAGTGAGCGTCATATGCTACGTGGACGATGCTGCACTGATAGCAAAGTCGGAAGATCGGCCGCCAACTTCAATATGATGATCTCAGTTGAAAAAACAAAAACCATGACATTCTCAAAATAACCCTTAGGATGCAGGTTATCCTTAAATGACAGAATGCTGGAACAGGTTGCAAAGTTTAGATATCTGGGAGTGGATCTGCTCAGTCAAAATGATCTTGTCAGTGAAACAATAGGACAAGTCAACAAGGCTTCGGCGGTATCAGGTTGTCTCAAGGATATAATATGGAAAAACAAGTATACGAGAATTAAGATGGTTTGAACACGTGGAAAGAATGAATGAAGAAAGAATGGTAAAAAAATATTAATGTTAACGATGTAAATGCAACTAGAAATAGAGGAAGACCGAGGAAAACGTGGCACGATCAAATAAATCAAATATTGAATGTCGGCCACGTGAGTAGTCAGGGAAATTGACGCGCGTGCATGACACGATGTATGAATGTCGAGGAATCAAGAGAAATATGTCAGAAAAAAAAAGTGTGGCAGTCCATTTTTTCTGCCTACCCCTTTGGGGAGATGGTGTGATGGTTAGTTAGTTTGTTAGTTTATATTTTTTATTTTGTAAAAATACTTGATTAATAAAAGTGAATTAAACAGTGGTAATAATTCTATAATAAATATCTAGGCATAGACCTGGTGGGAGGAGCTGATCTGCGGGAAAAAATACAAGCCCAAGTAAACAAAGCAGCTGCAATCTCTGGCGCTCTAAAATCCACAATATGGAAAAACAAAGACATGGCATTAAGAATAAGATGAGAATCTATAAAGCATGCGTAAGACCAATAATAACATATGGCGTCGAAGCAAGGGCAGACACAGCAAGGACCAAACAAGTTTTGAGGACTTCCGAGATGAAGACAATGAGGACGATAGCAAGTATGCCGCTGAGAGATCGCGTGAGGAACACCAGAATAAATTAAATATGTGAGATTGAGGATATTATAATATGGAGCAGACAGCGAAAAAGGGACTGAGGGACTTTTCAAAGAATGGACACTACCAGACTCCCCTATATTGCGTTGCATAATCAGCCTCATGGGACTCGTCCTCGTGGAAGACCTCCTCCTGTTTCATTTTATTTCACAGCACAATTTTGAATAACATATTTTTACGTTATTTATGGGGAATCTACGGCTTCAATGTTTTCAAGTCAATTCGAAATTCGAGCATAAAATTTTCTTCCGACACTGCTATGACGTCACACAGTTGTTTTGAAAATCCCAGACGTCAAAAACATGAAAAATAATATTTTAATGACGGTCTAGCTTTTTCAATACGTAATTTTATTATGTATGAAAATTAATGCTCACAAATATAATATAGTATGGTTAATATGAAATTTTTATGCGCATTGCGGTAGAAAAGTGATAAATTTGTTATATTTTCACAGATATATCTCAGGAGATATGATTTTTGTATCACAAATTGTTAGTTATCATCTTCTTAAAGTGCCCTGTCAGGTCCCCCCGACGGTGGCGATCACTTTGGTAAACTCTTCCCTATCCTGCGCTGTCCGGAATAGCTCCTCCACAGTTCCGATTCGCGTCCATTCCCTCACATTGCGCAGCCAAGAGATCTGTCTTCTCCCTGCCCCCCTGCGGCCCTCAATTTTTCCCTTCAAAATTATATGCAGCAGGCGATATTTTTCTCCTCGTAGAACGTGTCCCAGATATGAAATCTTGCGGACTTTGATCAATTTCAGCAGCTCTCTATTTACAGCTGCACGATTCAAGACTTCTGTGTTCGTCATTCTGTTGTCCATGGGATCCTGAACATTCTTCGGTGAAGCCACATTTCAAATGCCTCTAACCGGTTCATTGTTCCATTTAATGTCCATGTCTCACACCCTTATAAAAGAACAGACCACACATAATACCTTAACATTCTCTTTCTTAGTAATTAATATATATGAAAACATCTGTTTTTAAGTGTTAACTTTTATATGGAATGACAAATTTCGCCCATCTAAGGCATTATTATGTAGCGTGAACTTGGAGGCATGAGACTAACCAAGAGATCCGTATGATGACCCAGCAGCCCCTTATAACGAGCACCGTGAGAGCCGGTCAACTAGCATGGATTGGGCACGTATGCCGAGCCGAAGAGACCAGAGCAATCAAGACCCTGTACGCGTCTAGACCGACTGGAATAAGGCATCTAGGAAGGTCTAGACAACGCCTAATGGATAATGTTCTGGCTGATCTGGCTAGGTTGGGCAAATCGGACTGCTGGGAGCAAAAGGCGCAGGATCGAGGAGCTTGGCAAAAACCATCAAGGAGGATTCAATTCACTCTTCAGATTTGTATGGCCATAGAAAACAAGTAAGTAATTAACTTATATTACGGGTTTTTCAGTATATAGTTCGTAAGTATTCAACGTTCGTAAGTAAGGATTTTTCACATTTAACATAAATTATCAATGAAAGCGAAAACGGCCGTTCACAATGCAGTTCTGGTCCCAACCCTAATGTATGGAAGCGAAGCATGGAACTGGCAGAAGAAGGATGAGAGCAGAATAAACGCGGTAGAGATGAGGTCCCTAAGATGTATGTGTGATATACGATATACGATAGGATTTGAAATGCTGATATAAGAAAGGAATGTAGAGCGGAAGAAGGTATTATGAACAAAATTATGAAATGATCGCTGCGTTGGTTCGGACATATGGAACGCATGGATGGAGAAAGAATGGTTAAGAAAGTATATGTTAATGATGTAAATGGGGTACGGAGTCGAGGTAGATCTACGAAAACATGGCATGACCAAATTAATCAAATTTTAAAGGTTGGTCATGTTAGAAGTCGGAGGAATCGACGTGCGTGTATGACTCGTTGTATGAATGTGGATGAAGCTAGAGAGGTTTGCCAAGATAGAGTAGTGTGGCGGTCCATTCTCTCTGCCTACCCTTGCGGGGAAAAGGCGTGATGGTTTGTTTGTTTGCTTGTTTAACATAAATTATTACATTTTCAAACCAACTATTTAAAACAGTTAGTGAAATTTTTTTTTCAAGCTCAATTCCAACAATCGTTTATTTTTCATTGCATCTCTTCCTTTTATTAATAATCAAACCCCTCGAAAATATTGAGTAGTATATATAATACATAATATGTACATATATTTATTTATATCTGTACTGAACTCAAATATCGCTTTTATCTAAGTACTCTTCATAATAATAATATTTTCTCTCCAGTGGCGTTATTGTATATTTAGAGCCCCACAAAAATAATTAGTGAATTAATATAACAGTGTTAAAATTCATAAAAAAAATCGAAAATCATTTTATAAATGACCGCTAAAACATATGTTTTAAGTACTATAAGATTTATTTTTAAGGGTTGGTGCTGTAAATATATCCACAGAAGCAAAGATGGCAGTACACAATGGAGTTCTAGTGCCAACCCTCATGTATTAAAGTGAAGCTTGGAGCTGGCCAAGGAAGGATGAAAGCGGGATGAACGCCGTAGAAATGAGATCACTAAGAAGAATGTGCGGGAAAACGTTGTATTATAGAATACCGAACGATGAAATAAGAAAGAAATGTAAGGCAGATGACTGCATCATGGATAAAATTTGAGATGGTTTGGACATATGGAACGAATGTATGAGAGTAGAATGGTTAAAAAATTGTACGAGCAGCGTGAGTAGAAAAAGAAGCCGAGGACGACAGAGGAAAACATGGCATGACCAAATTAATCAATTACTAAAAGGCGGTCATATTCGAAGTCGGAATGGTACGATTTATGAATGTAGAGGAAGCCCGAGAGGTATGCCAGGACAAAGCATTGTAGCGATCCATCCTCTGTGTCTACCTCTCCGGGGGAAAAGGCGTGATGGTTAGTTAGTTAGTTTTTTTATTTTTAAAATTGTTACTACCAAGCTCAAATCGCACCGTGAATGTAAAACCGAAACAAGTGCAAATATACAGTTTGGAGATATGGGAGTTTAAAGACTTCATATTGCTTGGAAAAACTGTTTTTTTTTAATAAACCAATGATTTTCAGTTTAAAGTAATAACCGAAAATCATTGAACCGAAAAACAGTTTTTCCAAGCAATATGAAGTCTTTAAACTCCCATATCTCCGAACTGTATATTTGCACTTGTTTCGGTTTTACACTCACGGTGCGAAATATTTTTACGATAATGAAATTAAAAATTGACAGATTAAAAACTTTCTTTACATCCTCCATATTAAATCAAGTTTTATAATCCTAGCAAACCTTAATTATACAAATTTTGTGTTTACTAGTGGATTTTTTCATTATGCACCCATCGATGCGCAAAAATACAAATTTAAATCATAACGTATAACAAATGTTCAAAGTTTTAGCAACGTAGTTCTAACAACGACAGAGTAATTCACATTTAAAATATTTCATGACGTCATCGCTCTTCGGTTGCTTGTCAACCTAATGTAAGGCTGCGATTTATATGTAATTAAACTAATATAAAGTTTCATTATATTATGTGAAAAGAAAATGATGATTTTGTACATCTCACATAATACTGTTGACATAATCTTAATTGTGTTAAATAAATTATTTTTCTGTTCTGATAGATCAATGGTTGAGTATTTATGAGAAAGTATTTATTTTTTCTATCTAAATCGCCTTATATTTTTGGAGTAGTTTGTGTAAAAACGTGAAAATTTCATATTCTATGATTTAGAATTAAATTCTTATTGTTTGTTAAATTTAAAAAACTACCAGACAGCTTAAATATTAATATAAATTATTTAAATAATTAATGTTTTTAATTGAAATTTCTTGGTAGAAGTTCTTTTTAAATAATAAAAACTTTTTTTTTAATGTAGGTATACAAATACTTGTAGACAAATACTGGATTTTACCCATTGCGGGTTAATCATTTTTAAGGATTAATTGTATCTCAATAGAGACGAAAATGTATTTTTTTTGGAAACAGTATAAAAAGGTCATAAGTCCTGTGAACGCCTCGATTACTATATTCTGTTTCCAAAAAAATTACATCTTCGTCTCCATTGAGATACAATTAATCAAAAAAAAAAATTGACATGTAGTATGTATTTAGAATATGTATTTAGTGTGCTTCCACTTGTGTTTATGTTCGACCGGTTTCGGCAGCTTGCTGATACCAGAAGATGGCAGCGAGCTGCCGAAACCGGTTGAACGTAAACAAAAATGGAAGCACACTAAATACATACCTAATAATAATGAAATTTAGTTAAAACTTTTTTTTTGTTTTTTTTGTATATAAATTATTTAATAAAGAAAAACCTTACTATTGTATTATAAATATTTTTATTTCAAATTTCATGTAAGAAATTCATTATATATAATATATTTTTTAATGTATGTTTTATTTTGTAAAAATCCACTAATGTTTGTGTCTTCAGTCGGTTTTGGCAGCTCACTGCCATCTTCAGATGGGAGTCTAGAATATGGCAGCGAGCCGCCGAAACCGGTCAAAGACACAAATATTAGTTGATTTACATGTGATGATTAGTGAATTTAACGAAATAATCTTTTTTTTTTTCATTTTTTTTATTTAATTTTTTTTTCATATTTCATATGATTTTTTTTTTTTTAAATACTAATACCAAGGATTTAAATCAATGATATTAGAATTAATTTTACAATCTTCAATGTGAGCAGAAAATAGCTCATTATTATGAAGAAGGAATCTGGTCGTGTCCAGGCTTGAACCCTTGTCACCTGGATCAGGAGCCAAGCGTTCTATCCACATTTTTGAATATATAATATTCAAAAATGTCTAGGGTCTAGTCTAAATAATACATTTTTGATGTTTGAAACTAGATTCCGTATAAATGCAAAGCTTTGATAATGCATTAAATCTTCGCCCCCCCAAAGTGAGTCGTAAGATGGTTGAGCCCCAGAGAAAAATACTTCCGATAGATGGGCTCTCAGAATTTTCTTATTATGAGCTTCGTAAATTTTACACTATAAATAAATAGCGCCACGAACGTAACATTTAAGTATGGTTTTAAGAATAGCTATATTCTGTGTAGTGTTTCCTGGGTGAGATAAAAATATAAATGTATCCAAAAACAAAAAAAAAACGTGTGAGCAATCAGAAAAAGAGGGGCTTTTGTTTTAAAGCAGTGTTTCCCATTTTCTGACGTTAGTCTATTTATGATAAAATGGCAAAATGTGTTAATTACAAATCAATTGTCAATTGTTGAATTGAAAGTCTGTAAAAACAATGTTGCCAGTTTAAAAACCAAATCTCTAAAAAAAACATTATATATTATACACCCCTATATTATAGATTTTTTGTAGTAGTTCGTAAAGTAGCAGTAAAATATATTTTAATGACGAATTTTATGATTTGGCAATGAATATTTATTATTATTTTAATTAAAAACCGAACACGTTAACACCGAATAAAACATAAATACAACATTATAACAAATTAAGGGATATTCGGATTGATATATCAGTAGATGAATATTGGTGGCGATGTGGTTCGCAACCCATCACACCTTGTCTGAGAATGATGGAGTGCCGCATCGGTTAAAGTGTGGCAGTCCATTTATTTCTGCCTACCCCTTCAGAGAGACGAGTGATGGTGAGTTAGTTAGTTAGTTATCATATAGGAGTCATTTTGTGGTTAGTGAAATTCTTCTTCTTCTTCTCCTTTTAGTCCTTTGGTCTGTTGCTGTAGTCAGACTGGCCTCTCTTGGAAAGTGGACTCCCAAATATCCCTCCATCTCTTCGGCAGTCTTCTTGGGGATGATACTCAACAGAAATCTGATGCATCACAATTTATAGGATTCTGGAGTGATCCATCCTCTGCACGTGCACATTCCAGTGTCTTCTGCGTTTTCTACTCGATCTGACACTATCCTACACCTTACAGATTTCGCGGATAGCCGTGTTGCCGAATAATATACCAGAAATATTATATTATTCACAAGGTTTTCACGAATGAAAGATACATATTTTTGGTATAAATAGTGGCTTTTCTCTTATTGAAAGTAAAAAAAAGTTTTTGGAATTTCTCTTTGTAAATCCTTAACGGAATATTTCGTTCAAGATCTTTGCAAGCAAATATAACTACTTCCTGACTATAGATATTGCAATATGCTAGCGAAGAATTTCAATGAAAAAACATCAAAAGCCCTTTCACATCTTAAGTTAAGATAACAAAAGCTCTCAAAATTACATTTCTCAAATAATAAGCTTTGCAATGAAACATTAAATAATTTTTTTGTTTTCGAAATTAGAAAATGGCGGCAACATGCATATTCGGAATGAGTGCGGATGTAAAAATTAATTGTTTTTTTTTTCTAATTTTTTTTTAAACACCTACTATGTACGACGCAAGTAGTGATTCTAATATACTCTATACTTAAACAAAGACAGTGTGAGAATCACACTGCTATCGGAGGGAATCGAACTCGGGACCTTCGCTATAATAGTCATAACTAATGCCACACCGCCAAAAATGCTGCCATTTCAATTAATTTTCTTTGACAAAATAATTTCAATTTCAATTTATTCAAAAAATTATAAATATTACAGAATAACACATCCAAATCGTTTATAATCACAAAAATAAAATTAACAATTTAAAAAAACATATTTACAAATAATATAACAAGAAAACAAATGAGAGTAAGTCAGAAAAAAGAAAAACAGAAGACAATTTAAAAAATATATATTCGAGAACATTTTGGTAAAGATTAACATTTTTGTACAATAAGTAGAGAAGCAAATAGTAAAAATGTGCTATTCGAAAATTCATGGTAGAAGTTCATTGTAAATAATGAAAATAAATTTTTTAAAATAAATCTTTTATTTCTGTATATTTACGAATTTTTATTAATTAAAACACTGTTTTTTCCATTTTTGAGTTAATTTTTCTCGACATGTTTCGAAGGCTACACCTTAATCACCGGGAGAACGATTAAAATTAACCAAAATTATTACAAACTGAGTGCAAGAACCTAGAATTATATTTAACATGTGTTAGTTAATTTGGCTAGTACCCACTAGGGAGATAACAATAGACATATCAATGGGTTAAATTTTGAAAGGATTTTCAGACGGAAGTATTGAGTTAAGGGTGTTTTATTGCTCTAAAACTATTGATTAAGTTTATCTCAAATTTATATTTAGTTAAAATCCACAATTTTTTTGTGTTTTTGACCGGTTTCGGGAGCTCGCGGCAAACTTCTGGACTTGTATAGAATATCATTTTATTTTTACATTCTTAATTTATAATGAACTAAATAATGATAAAAAAAAAATAATTTATAGTAGTTGAAATCCACTAATGTTGGCGTCTTCGACCGGTTATGGCAGCTTGCTACCATCTTCCAGTGGCAGAAGCCAGCGAGCTGCCGAAACGGGTCGAAGACACAAGTTTGGCAGTCCATTCTTTCTACCTACCCCTTCGGGGAGACGGCGTGATGGTTAGTTAATTAGTTTTTTTCTTATTCATCCGATAATTTAATTTTCATTCATGCTTATTTCCCGATATACGACCGGCTAACCAAATGCATGAGGATCTTCAATGGCTAATACGTGATACAAATATTTATGAGGGTGGTAAGGAACAATGCAAGATAAACGATTTTAATAGATACTGAAAAGCTGGCGTGTATACGGGAAGTAAGTCGTAGTTTTACTGAATACGAATTCCTTAGCGTTTATTTTTTCAATGCATCCTGACAATTTTCTGTATTCAAAGAGATGTGCTTACGTATTGTGCGATGGAACAAAATATTTGGATCGAGATCTTCATTCAAATCGGAAAATATGTTGGAATGTGAAATGTAAAACACGTATAGTATTTTTTATATGAATAGAATTACGTAACGTCGGATGGGTTGAGAATTATTTGATATAAGTAGGGTATACGAAGCTTTTATTCAATAATAGTAAGCTTTGTTATTTGAATTATATTTGTGATTTTAAAATAAGGGATGTTTCCGATTATATCAAGTATTATTAACGTATCTAAAACAATTTACATAGAACAAAAATAATTTTCTAATAATAGATAAATTTTCAAAACACTTCACCGAAAAATGTTGTTTTTTTTCCGTACACATTCCTTAAAGATTCTAGCCTGAAAATGTTTCACAAAAATTTCCCGGGTCTATAATTAGATAACTCGGAAGCACCTGAAATGAAAAAAATCTCTCCTTAATTAATAACCAAACTGATCTTACCTAAAACCCATTTTAGCGATGTTCCCCATTGTAAATAATTTTATATATTTCCATAAAAATAAATATGAAAAAATAAACTCCCCTGTCCGCCACTAGAATCTTTATTATAAATTTTCAATATATTTTCCCTAATGATCATGACTTATCGTTCTAACATCCTATTCATCCTCGCGCACATGTTCTCTTACCATTTTTTCTCCCCTTCATTTTATATTTCTTTTTTTATACGTTGTTCTCTGATTTTATATATGTTTAGTTTATTCTCTCACGCTGACGAAGCTCCGGCGGGAGCGAAACCGGTTGGTGTTAACAAATAAAGTGGTTGATACAAACATTAAAAGTGTATCATTTCTTAAATTAATTATTTATCATTGGTGGCCAACTCCATCACGTAACTTCAAAACTGTTTATTTTGTATGACTTATATTCGAATTATTGTACTAATATAATATATTTGGTACGGGTTATTTTTTCGTATTAAAAAGATTTTAAAATAATATTGGCCAAAATATTCGAAATTACCTCACTAAAACGTGACAGTTCGTTTATACTATTATACACTTTTACGATTTACTTTACTTTTTGGTGTCGCTTTACGACATATTTATGTATTTCGTAATTTGGCACGCGTATAAGGTCCGGCTGTGATTTATTTTTGAATGCTAACTTCATCATGTCGCACTTTCGTAACATGGTGCGCGCGCAGCTCTCAATTTTACCGTATTTTGAAGGCGTCATAATATTCATAACATCAAGATATCTTAACAACCACGCATTTGTAACAATAGGTGTCAATTAACTGTTAAAATTCTTCACAGAGGAAGGGCGTCTGTGGCCCGAAACATGTTTGTGAATAGTGCTTAAAAGGGTTGTGAATATACAATCTTTTCAAAAAATATTTAAATGTGAAACGACAACACAAAACGTGGCGAAAATAAAAGAATAAGCAAGCCTTTATAAATAAATTTACACAATAAAAATATTATTTTATAAGGATTAATTGTATCTCGATAGAGACGAAGATGTAAATTGTTTTCTGGGAACAGAATATGGTGGCCGAGGCGCTTACAGGACTTATGACCTGTCATTGGTTGGGTTGAGCAACCAATGACAGGACACCACGTCTGACACATTTTCATAGATGTATATATGCTACTATGTTGAAACACTTCACATATTTTAGGTAAATCTACACTAGCGCCATCTATTAAGATTATATGTAAGCATTAAGCAGAAAAAGAAACTTTATTAATGTAATGTGAAAGGCTTACGCAATTATCATACTGCTAGACAACGCCTGGAGATCCAATCTCCTTATCAATCATATTCTGTTTCTAAAAAAAAAACAATTTACATCTTCGTCTCTATTGAGATACTATTAATCCTTGAAAATGATTAACCCGCAATGGGTAAAATCCAGTATTTGTCTACAAGTATTTGTATACATTCAAAAACAAATTACAATAAAATTATTAAATAAATGCTTTCGCGTGACGTAAAGGCTTTGAAAGATTTAAAAACTTGTCAATTGAATTTTAATATTTTTACCAGAAGATAATTTGTCTCATCTTATGTCAGAAGCCGCAACGTCAAATTGAATATGCCGAACGAAATATAATTATTCGGGTCGTGTCCTTAGCAAATGCTTCCCCTAACAATATCGCTCCCACCCCCGGCGTGCCTAAAGTGTCGCAGAGGATCCCTTTGCCTTAAAATCTGACATTAATATAATTTCACTCATTATTCAAGCGTAACCCGTAGAGTGGTCGCATAGACACCGAAGCGGCGATGTTTTCGTGCTGAAGTAATTTTGAATTCGAATAAATGCTATGTCAAAAGGTCATATTAATAAAGGCCCATTGAAAAGCTCATATTAAAAATGTTTAGTGTAAGCAAAATATGTTTTTTTTTTTTTAGAGGTTTGAATTTTAAACTGGCAACTCCTACAGACTGTCAATTTGACAGTGGACAGTTGATTTTAAGTCAGTCCGTTTTGCCATTTCACCCAGTGCTCGATAAAGTTGTCGAAACTTGGACTTCACGATTGCGCTTCAATCGAGCTAGCCGTGGCGCTCGCAGCTTAGACGATAAATTGACCGAACTTCTCATTTGCTAATGTCATAAAACTGTAACCCGAAATCTAGGATGTCCTGAACTACGATGGAGAGATTATTAATTTATGTATTATGTATGTTGCCGAACTTTATTATAATTAATTGTGACACGTAATACGTTTGTACTGTTTTACTGTTAAAATTATATTAGTTAGTATAAAAAAAAATTGACAGGTGTAAAAATAAATTTTTCATTTGTTCCAATGACAAATTGAATAATTTCTTCAATCATTGTATTTTATATTATTGTATTTTATATTATTTGTTTTAGATTTATTTTGGGGGTGTTGGACAATCGAAGTGTGCGCGGAAGATGCCTATTGGTGGCGATGAGGTTCGCAACACATCACACCGCGTCTCCCGCGGGGCGAAAAGAGAAGGATGGAGTGCCGCATCAGTAAAGGTGTGACAGTCCATTCTTTCTGCCTACCCTTTTGGGGAGACGGCGTGATGGTTAGTTAGTAAGTTAGTTAGTATTATATAAGGAGCATTAAATATACCGCGGTAAAGGATAGACAGACCTGGACGTAGATGGAAGAGGCCTAAATCTATGAGTAGAAGGTTACAGGTCATGATAGTTTTCACAATACTTCATATTACTTTTTTTGCAGACACGTTTCGATTGTGACAATACCTTTCTATAGCTTAAAATGTTTGCCTCACAAAAGGTTGTGTCACAACCGAAACACGTCTACCGTACTACACGTAAGTAAAGTATTGTGAAAATATAAAACGTTATTATATTTATTATTATTATATTTATTGATCCTTATGTATGGAAGTGAAGCATGGAACTGGCAAAGGAAGGATGAAAGTAGAATAAATGCAGTAGAAATGAGATCTCTTAGACGAATGTGTGGATATTCTGTGTATGATAGAGTGTCGAATGAAAATATAAGAAGTGAATGCGGTGCGAATGATGGTGTCATGAACAAAATAATGAAAGGATTATTAAGATGGTTTGGACATATGGAAAGAATGAATGAAGAAAGAATGGTAAAAAAATTATATGTTAATGATGCAAATGGTACCAGAAATAGAGGAAGACCGAGGAAAACGTGGCACGATCAAATAAATCAAATATTGAATGTCGGCCATGTGAGGAGTCAGAGAAATCGACGCGCGTGCATGACACAATGTATGAATGTTGAGGAAGCGAGAGAAATATGTCAGGAAAGAAAAGTGTGGCAGTCCATTCTTTCTGCCTACCCCTTCGGGGAGACGGCGTGATGGTTAGTTAGTTAGTATCCCTTCAGAAATTCACAAGCTGGGGCGAATCAGATTCCTACCGGCTACCGTCCAAGTGAGGCTAGCCTGACTACAGGAACACACCAAAGGTCTAAAAAAAGAAGAAGTTGAAGATAAATCTTATTTTTTTCCATCGCACGCGGTGGTCCCTTCACTCAGCTTTCCTCTTTGTGAAAATGCAATGAAATCATAAAAAAGTTAATTTTGGATTTTATAAACATGCAGTCGTTTGTTTCTTAAGTAAATTGAGGCTTTAAAATCATAATTAAAAGAAATCTCTTAAATAGATCATGTAAATGTTAATAAACAATGGAGTTCTAGTCCCATTCCTAATGTATGGAAGCGAAGCATGGAACTGGCAGAAGAAGGATGAGAGCAGAATAAATGCGGTAGAGATGAGGTTCCTAAGACGTATATGTGGTAGAACGATATACGACAGAATCTCAAATGCTGATATAAGAAAGGAATGTAGAGCGGAAGAAGGTTCTATGGACAAAATTATGAAAGGGTCGCTGCGATGGTTCGGACATATGAAACGCATGGATGGAGAAAGAATGGTTAAGAAAGTATACGTTAATTATGTAAATGGAGTACGGAGTCGAGGTAGACCGAGGAAAACATGGCATGACAGATTAATCAAATTTTAAAGGTTGGTCATGTTAGAAGTCGGAGAAATCGACGTGCGTGTATGACTCATTGTATGAATGTGGAGGAAGCTAGAAAGGTTTGCCATGATAGAGTAGTGTGGCGGTCCATTTTTTTGCCTACCCCTGCGGGGAAACGGCGTGATGGTTTGTTTGTTTAATAAATGAAAAAGTTTTTCGATATCTGTTTCCTTAATAATCGTCATAAAAGTACATTCTGAAACATTTAATAATTCCCTAGCAACGCAAAATATGTCCCTCTCATAAAATATTATATAATAAAACTTCGAGGAAACGGAAGTTTTTATAAATATTCAATATTTTTATTAAATAATGAAAATAAAGCAGAATTTAGTTTTTTTATTTTATTTTCATTATTTACAATGAACTTCACAAAAAAAAATCATGGTATTATAAAATTTGAGTGGGTTAAGTTATGTGATTCATTTCATATATAAGGGGTCCACCACATAGCCGAAAGTGTTATAGAACACAACGGCGCCCTTTCGTTAGATATGCTTTTGCGCTTCTAAGGCCCGTTCCTCGTCCATGTGTGACTTACGTCAGCTTTTATTTATTAATGGAACAAAATAATGGGATCCCGGCCACATTTTATCTACTGACTCTGAAAAGGAAGCTATTTTTTAATATTTCACATTTTTACATATATACAACTTAATACTGGTTATGACTGGTTCTGATTTTGAAAATTAGGTTTGGTTCATGTGGTGCTCCCGTAAATTTTGAGATATTTCTTGTATAAGTGAATTTTTTTAGTCAATTTTATTTTATTTCCTCTTCAAAGTCTCTTTTTTTAAGTCTTTGTAAAAAAAAATTATGTTCTTGCACACAACATAATATGAACTGCTTATGTTCTTCATATGCGGTAGTCAAACCATGAAAGTCTGTCATTAGATTAACAGCTCTTTCATCTGCGTCATTAACTGCTTTTAACCTAGTAGCCTTCTTTTAAGCTTCCACAATCGCCGCGCTGTCTTACTATGGAGATACAATTTCTTGAAGAAAACTACTATCAAATTTCATTCGTGAAAATAAATCTTTACTCTTGACAGAAACAAAATCACTCAAAGATTTCAATTAAACAAGATAACAAATACTTGTAGTATCTATAGATAAAACAAATAAGTTCTAAATTAAATACCAGATTAAACACTACTTACGTACCATATAGAGAGCCAGACGTCTGTTCCTTCGATGGAACATATCTCTTCCCGAATCACCAAAACTTTATTTTTGTAAGTTTTCTACAATGTTTCCTTTGGTCTCCTCATCAACGTTGTCATCAAAAATTAAAAAGACGGCTATTTTTTCTGACAAGTACCACACGTGTTGACTTAACTTGTTTAAAGCCGCTTTGGAAATTGTCAACCTCTTCGTAATCTTTTAAGGTCTTTAAAAAACAAAAATCTTGATTCAGAGCTTTTATCGCCAAACTACATTCAAGCCAGGGCTTCACACAAACTGCCACAATAAATAAACAAACATCTCGTAAAACTTGTTTGTCCTAAGCGCACAACTAGGACTGCAGCAAACGTATTTTTAAGGAGTAAATAACTCTTGCCATCCATCGTGCTTGATGCATTGGGCCAGCAGGTCTGATTTTTATTTTATTTTCATTGCCTTTACCCAGAAAAACAATAACAAGCTCAATAAGTTCGCTAGAATCATCTCGTACAATCGATTTTGCGATTCAAACGCACTTTTGAACATCAGTTCGTATATATGATGGCGGCAAGCAAAGAGTAACAAATCTCTTTCTAGTTTTTACACACAAGCTCCGTTCAAGCATCCTGTATAAAATGCTGTCGTATCACAGCACATTCAAGAGCATCGGCGTGTGCGATATCGAATAAATTATTTAATTCAAGTTGAAAGTTCTCTTCGCGGTGCCTATGTAAGTCCTGAATCTACTTGCTATTTTTTGCAGTTCTCGTCAGACCTGAAAAAAATCCACTAACTTCTTAACATAATTAGGAACATCTCTGATTGGTATTCTAACCTTTTTTTAGAATATATAACACTCCAGAATGATAAGATTTGCCCTTTCATTAACAGTCAAATTAACTTTGCGTATGTTGAAAAATAGAACTGCGAGAACTTGACGATTAGATGGTAGTTTACACCTGTTATTTGGTGATTTACTTCACCAACCAAGAAAACAGTGTTTTAATTGCTTCTTAGTTCCACTGACATCATCGAAATATAAAATAATCCGTGCTTACTACCCGACAAGCCGAAACTAAATGATAATAACAACGACAACGCGCCGCTCCTGTGACGCAATTTGTATGGGACATCTTTGCGCGCAAGTCGGCACGGGTTACACTGTTCCGAATAAGGAGAAAAAATGGATTCGGATGTTTTAGGCCCAAATGAATAAAATAATAGCCTATGCATTGTAAAATTAAAATTTTGAAAAATAATGGACACCCTAATGTGCACCATCTATGAAGAACATTATGTGTTAATTTTTTTTTATTTTTTATATCATAGTATTTTAGTTTATTATATTTGTTTTAGATTAATTTAGTGAATGTTGGACGATCGTAGTGTGCGCGAGAGATGCCTATTGGTGGCGATGAGGTTCGCAACCCATCACACGGGATGGAGTGCCACACGAAGGATGGAGTGCCGCATCGGTTAAAGTGTGACAGTTCATTCTTTCTTTCAGGGAGACGGCGTGATGGTTAGTTAGTTAATTACTTAGTTAGTTACAACTCATTATTTTATTTAAAAATACGTGAACACTAAATGACTGTCACACCAGTGGTCCTGGATTCGATTCCCTATGATGGCATGTGATTGTCACACTGTCTTTTGTCTAGTGAAGAATACCCATGACATTAAAATGACGATAGATCCGATCTATCCCAATCAATAGCTAAAAAAAAGTTGCAAATAGTATTAGTCGTGCACTACCACAAGGACACCGACAGACACTTAAAAGCACAACAAACGTACAACACACGCAACAAACATAACCATTTTGTACCAAAAACTAAAACTTCTTATGCGCAAAGACATTTCTACTATCTTGGACCCAAACTCCATAACATAATTAACAAAACTATAAACGACCCACAAAAAATGAGAATGCACAATTACAAAAAACATGTAACTACGGAGACATTAAAAAAAGGACGGCTTGAATGTAGTATAATTTTTAAAAATAAGTAAATAGTTTAAATAGTGTTATATAAGACAATATAGTGTTTAAATAGTGTTATATAATATATAAGTAAATTAATTTTATGTTATACACTTTAGGATATGTGTTGCTTCCTTTAACTGCTCCCTAAATTTGTAAATTATATTATATATTGAAATTATATAGAGTACTAGGAATGCCTCCCTAGAACGGGTTACCCCAGTTGGGAGGTTTTAAAACCATGTACTTGGTAAATGATCAATAAATAAATAATAAATAAAAATTGAGTTCAAATAAACTGCTTCACTTCCATATTTATAAGAGCTGGCAATAGAACTCCATTCCGTACTCCCATATTTGCTTCAGTGGATATATTTATAATTGCAGTGATGATTTTAATAGCGCCTCTGACTTTAAAAGCTCCTGTCATAGCACTTGAATTTCTTTAATATTTATTAATCCTGTCATTTCCAATTCGATTCATTTGATAAGACAGGTCCTTAAATTATTCGAGCTTGTGAATACCAAAACACCCGCTTTTAAATTTTATTTTCATAAATATCTACTTTGTACAAAGATATTTTTTTTAGATTTCCGAAATCAAAATTGTCTTATACAAGCAAAAAAATATTTTAATTTAACGGTAAGAAATTCATTGTTCTTAAAAAAAATGATATAAAGGATCGCAATATAAAATAAACTCAAAATTCGAAAAATTTATATTCATAAATATCTACTTTGTACAGTTTTATCTAGATTACCGAAATCAAATATGGCTTATACCTACAAGCAAAAAAAATATTAAATTTCACGGTAGGAAATTTATTTTTCTTAAGAAAAAGTAGAAAAAATTATTTTCATAAATATCTTCTTTGTACAGAGAGATTTTTCTAGATTACCAAAATCAAATTTATCTTATATAAGCAAAAAATATATATTTCACGGTAGGAAATTCATTGTTCTTAAAAAAAAGGA
This sequence comes from Lepidostoma basale, assembly GCA_022606425.2. NCBI lineage: Eukaryota > Metazoa > Arthropoda > Insecta > Trichoptera > Lepidostomatidae > Lepidostoma > Lepidostoma basale. Next base: position 310,633 of record JAHDVF020001246.1, read on the forward strand.
AATGAAGACATGTGTAGACTGCGCATGATGACATACGGACTAGAGACGACAACTCTTACAGTAAAAAGTGTCCACAGGCTCAAGTGTACACAGAGTTCTATGGAAAGACAGATACCTGGTGTGAAATTGCGTGACCGCATAACGAATAAGGAAATCAGACGCCGCACCAGGGTTGCTGACGTCATGGACCGAGTGGCAAAATTGAAATGGCAATGGGCTGGACACTTGGCTAGACAGGGTAGCAACAAATGGGCACCCAGGATACTCAGTTGGAGACCATGGGCAAATTGGCGAAGTGTCGGAAGGCCACCGATGAGATCTTGGATACAAAGGGGGCATGATAGAGACGAGCGGAGGAAATTGGAAGACGCCTATATCCAGCAGTGGAGGGAAGAAGGCTAGCAAAGAAGAAGAAGAAGAAGCAAAAAAAAATATTTCACGGTAGGAAATTTATTGTTCTTAAAAAGGACATAAACCAAAACAGTATAAAATAAACTCAAAAGTAGAAAAACAGTGTTTTAATTCGTAAAAAATTCGTCACTATGAAAATTACCAAAAAGAAATGTATATTTAGTTAAAATCCACTATTTTTTGTGCCGTTGGTTTCAGCAGTTGGCTGCCGTCTTCTGGGATTCATTCATTATAAATTTTGAACTAAGTAATTAAAAATATTTCTTCTATATACGCCATAATTTGTGTTGTTATGATGCTTTATTTCAATTTTCCTTTTTTTAACACTTTGTATACATAACACTTATATTAAAAAATAAAATTATATAGACATGTTTCGGACAAACAGTCATTCTTCTTTCTTACATCTGTCAGATCATGCAAACAACAACAATTTTATAATATTTTTAATGCGTCTTTACTGAAGTACTGTTTGTCCGAAACCTGTCTGTATAATTTTATTTTTTATTATAAGTGTTGTTTATACAAAGTGTACAAAAAAAAAAAAAAAATGAACAATATTTTTAAAATATTTCCGTAATGAGCTTTAATATATTTTTCATGCTTTTTTAAATACGAGTAGCTACTCAATTTAACAGCTGAGACTGAAACTTATTCAAACATAACGAAATTGACGACCTTCATGACAGAGTGGTAAGAGCTCTGACCACACCGAAGGTTCGATTCCCGGCGATGGCAGTGTGATTGTCACACTGTCTTTGGTCTAGTGTGTGACAATAAAATGGCGATAGATTGGCTTCCTTTCACATTTCATAAGATTCAATATAATAGCTAAAACAAATTTTATACAGTAATTAGGTTCAAACATACAAGAAAAAAAATGAATTTTAGTTTTTTGAGCAATGATGTAAAACTCAGTATTAATTAATTAATACGAATGAAAACGTCTGTTTTTAGAAGATTTATTTGTATTTATGTGAATATTTGATAATGCATTAGACAGGCGAAACATGTCATTCAAATAAAATAAAATAATACATCCATAAAACAGACGTTTTTATTTGTATTGATATGAAATTCTTTGTCGTAAAAATCTTTCTCGTATATTCCAAGCAAAAAGCTTTGCCTAGCAACTGAAATTATTTTATATCTCAATATTAATTTGCCAAAGATCAAAAATGAGGCCGTCGTTAAAAAAAACGTCTATAATGATCCGTGTTCAACAGTCAAAAGGGGATATTTTTGACGTTTTATGGTAGAAAAGACGTGTTCGCAATAAAAAATACTCAAAAAAGAAAATTTATTAAGGCCTACGTATATTTTTAAGTAGGATGTATTTAGCCCTGTTATAAATCAAAGTATATTTGAAGCAAGTTATCATTTATTACACTGGTGTGCATATGGCGCGTTGGCGAAAAGAGAAGGATAGATCGCAGCATCGATTAAAGTGTTGCAGTCCATTCTTTCTGTCTATCCTTTCGGGGAAACGGCGTGATGGTTAGTTAGTTAGTTAGTTAGTATGTATATTTTTTTCATTACACTGTTATGTTGGGCGGCCTTTGGGAAATTACATCATGTTCTCACTTCCAAAATACCACAATGCCTCAAGACTGAAGTCTTCAACCAGTGCGTTTGGCCAGTCATGACGTACGGAGCCGAAATTTGGAATTGACAAAAGGTCTAGTTTATAGATTCAAGGTTGCCCAGCGCGCCATGGAAAGAGCCATGCTTGGAATAACTTTGAGGGACAGATTTAGAAACGAATTTATTCGACAACAAACCAAGGTGACTGAGGTGGCTCTACGGATAGGCGGGCTGAAGTGGCGGTGGGCTGGCCATATCTGTCGGAGAACCGACAACCGATGGGGAAGACGGATTCTGGAGTGGAGACCGCGTACAGGATTCCGTAGAGTTGGGCGTCTCCCTGCCCGCTGAACCGTAGATCTGAAGAGGATTGCTGGACATGGATGGCGAGGCCTACATTCAGCAGTTGATGACAGACGGTTGATGATGATGATGATGATAACTATTATGTTTGTAACTAAGTTTTAAGGTTATTTAAAATTCCGTATTTAAGCCTGAGTCTTTTGCTTAGTTGAATAAAATATGATTAAAATTAAAAATATATATATTACCACTACAACCTTCATGAGAAGTGCTATGAGTGTCACGCAGAAGATCCCGGGTTCGATTCCCGACGATGGCAGTGTGATTGTAACACTGTCTTTGATCTGGTGTAGAATTCAAGTTACAATAAAACGGCGATGGATTAGCTAGCTACGTTTAATAAAATGAAATCACTCTTCTGCAATGATATCATAAACTTGAAACTCCGCCAGAGAATGATCAAATGCTATGTGTGGTCTGTTTTATTGTATGGACGTGAAACGTGGACCTTCGAAGTCAACTCAATGAACAGACTGGAAGCATTTGAAAAGTGGCTCTATCGCCGAATGCTTGGAATTCCCTGGATAGACATAGTTACCAATACCGAAGTCCTGAGGCGAGCTAGAGTTGACAGGGAATTGTTATCAACTACCAAGATTCGGAAGATTTCTCATATGGGTCATTTACTGCGTGGGGAAAAGTATCACCTTCTCCAACTGATATTGGAGGGAGAAATTGAGGGACGTTGAGGACCCGGTAGGAAACAGATGTCCTGCGAAACGTTAGGGAGTGGACAGGCATCCGAAGTGTGGAGAAGCTGTTCCGAGCGGCGCAGGACAGGGACAGGTTCGCCGAGGTGATTGCCAACGTTGGGGAGACCCAACAGTGCACTTGAAGAAGAAGAAGACAAGTAATTATATACTTAATTTTTTTGTATTATTATTTTATTTAATATATTTTATTGTTTCCCGAACAAGGGTTTAAATAGGTATTAAATAATTATTACGAATTCAAACGCACGTTTTCTAGATTTTTTTTATATTCTTAAGAATGACATCTCAAATGACACCTTGCCTAGGCATTATAATTTGATAATGCCTTAATAAAACTCCTAGAAAACAGGTGTTTTCATTGAAATTCATTTTCATCAATGAATGATTTCTGAAGATACTTTATACGGATAATTTCTACATACATTTATATATGATCTTGATCAATTTTTGATAATGAACCTTGTTTTTTGTATTTTAAACTATTTTCACGTACTTTATTTCTATTGCGTGTTTAGATACTACACCAGACAGCTAGTTTTCTTATGTAAAGCTCAGTGGTCCATATAAATTTCCACAGCTGAACATTAAATGTTCATTACACATCCTACCATTCTCATAAAATCTAGCTAATGTTTTTTACAAGCTGCGTTAAGTATACGTCTGAATTAAGCTAGTAACTTAAAATACTTACCCGCAATAGAATGAGGCAATATGTTTTTCTTATCCTCGTAAATTCATTAAACCATTTACGTATATTAAAGTTATATTTTTTATAAGGTTTCTTATTAGTTGTAATAAGAATTATATTATATCATTTTTAATTTAAAAATTAATCCTCAACAAACCTAAAGGGTAATTAACACTGTGTATTTTATGGCAAAATTCATTGAAATTGTCACTAAAATGATTATAACATTTTTCTTAAGAGTGATGTAAAATAAGCGAGATGTATGCATTTTCAATAAAAACGTTATGAACACGAAATTATGAAATGTTCACCAATATGGTTTGGACACATGGAAAGTGAAGAAATAAAGAAAAATAAAATATATGTAAACATAATAGGAAATAGAGAAAGATTGAGAAAAAATGGGGCATGATAAATCAATTAAATATTAAATATCTACCACATGAGGAGTCGAAGCAATTGTAGTGCATGCATGACACAATGTATGAATGTTGAGGGGATACTTATTAATTCATATAAAACGGCTTATACTAATTAAAACCGCAGTTGTTTTAGAATTCTTATTATATTACGTAGATTGATATATTTCATATTGCTAAGACATTGTCAAATAAAGATTTCCGTAATATGTTTAAAAAAATTAATACGCACATCCAGCATAATATTTCATGCCAACAGCAATTGTATATCTTTGAGAGATTTAAACGAAATAAATCATTAATTGAAAGCTAATTAAAACATATATTTTACTAACATTATTTTTTTTAAATGCCTTGTTACATTAAAATGCATGTAATTAATAAAAAATGTAAGTGTTTCGCAACTAGTTGTGAGACTTACAAATATCTACTTTATAGTGTATATATTAACAGATTGTGTTTTTTATTTTGAGGCGTAATTAACAGAATAAATATTGATTATATACAGGTGTGACAGGAATTATTGGGCAATATTTTTAAAACGGATAAAACACGTTTAAACTTCTTACGTCAGACTGCGGAACACGTAAAACTTAACGGCTCTGGAAAAGCTCGGTGAAAGCTCTCCCCGCGGACGACCGGCCGCTATCGCGCCGTAACGGCAACTGAAAGCTCTGAAATCTGAAAGCTTTCCAAGTGCCGAAAGCCCGCAGCTGAAAACATCAAATGGAGCGGAAAACCGTGGCGCCGGAGAGATAGAAATATTAACGTATCGTAAATGTAAATGCCGCTGCAATCTGTCTCTCAGCGAAACTAATACGTATCAGATTAAAGTATTACATATGAATTTTTATTTATAATTACGCTAACATATAAATAACCTGTGTATGATAGAGTGTCGAATGAAAATATAAGAAGTGAATGCGGTGCGAATGATGGTGTCATGAACAAAATAATGAAAGGAACATTAAGATGGTTTGGACATATGGAAAGAATGAATGAAGTAAGAATGGTAAAAAAAAAATATGTTAACGATGTAAATTGAACCAGAAATAGAGGAAGACCGAGGAAAACGTGGCACGATCAAATATATCAAATATTGAATGTCGGCCATATGAGGAGTGAGTGAGAAATCGACACGCGTGCATGACACGATGTATGAATGTTGAGGAAGCGAGAGAAATATGTCAGGAAAAAAAAGTGTGGCAGTCCATTCTTTCTGCCTACCCCTTCGGAGAGACGGCGTGTTGGTTAATTAGTTATAAATAACCCTTACTCAAATAGACATTGTTTTGGTCGAGTTTTTTATTTATTTTAAATAAATGTTAACATATTATTATTAAATATAAATTCAAAGCTTTGGTATCCAGTCTTACTAGTTTGAATCTGCCCATTTTTTCGGAGAAATGGCGCGATGATTTATTGTTGTTGTTGTTGTAACTATTTTTTTGATAAACAAGTTAAAAATAAATACAAAGTCTTCTATATTCGCCATAACTCTCACGTTGCGGATTCATTGAACAATGTTTCTTTTTTTAACTTTGTACACATCACCAACTTTATTAATCACCCTACGTAATTGAACGTACGTGATACGTTCAATGTGACTGTTCCTTTCTGCGCTATCCCGAATCACGTACGTGCTTGAGAAAAAGTAACATACCTAAAATGTACAAACTGTTAGGGATACGCGCGTGTGCCAACAACACTCGAGTACAAGTCTTCACAAATATAATAGTTTTACAAGGGGCAGGCAAAGTGTGCGGCCGAGTATTTGACGTTTCGTAATTTAAAGAAATAAAATTATTATGTGATTCAATTTCATTAATAAAAAACCTGTTTTTTTTCACGTTTCTTTCTCGGAAATAATCCGAAGGTAGGACGGTTAAAAAAAAATAAAAAACATATTTCGGACACAGAAACCCTTCATCGGTGACATAAAATATTTAAAAAAAATGTTTTGACAGATATTTCGTAACGTTTATGTTACATTTATAATTTAACAAATATGATTTCAAAACAATTTCCATTAGACCGGCGTTTTGTAAAAATAATAATTTTGGTAAATTAATAAAAAAATAATTAAGAAAAGGAAGATAAATTTATTTAATCAGGAGTTTATAAACTGAAAATTTATAATTGTTCATCTTTTTATATTAAAAACAAGGCATTATTTTAAATTAAGAATAAAAGAGCACATAAGATGTCTCTGTATTAATAACTTTTCTGAATTTGCAAACCATCTCATTGAAACCATCTCAAGATCATTCTTTCAATAAAGATAATGGCGTTGAAATTTTAGAAATTAAAAAAAAAATTCAAGAAAACCAAATTATAACTAACTAATCATCACACCGTCTCCCCGAAGGGGAAGGCAGAAATAATGGACTGCAACACTTTCACAGATGCGGCGATCCATCCTTCTCTTTCCTTCTCTTACCAATTTGTTGCGAACCTCGTCGCCACCAATAGTTAAGAGAATATAAATGTCCGACAAATATTAATCTAAGCCCTAGTTATAACAACAGCATAAACGTTTTGAAATAAATCATTTTAATATCTTTAAGAATTAATTGTATCTCAATAGAGACGAAGATGTAAATTGTTTTTGGAAACAGAATATGGTAGTCGAGGCGTTTACAGGACTTATAACCTGTCATTGGTTGGGTTAAGCGATCGCTTTGTGTTTACAACATTCCCCATTCCACCGTTTTTACGACCACCACATAGTTTAGATTGACCTAAAAAATGTGAAGTGTTCTTAACATAGTAGCATATGTACATCTTTCAAAAAATTTTCAGGCGTGGTGGTCGAAAATTTTTTATGGTAATGATGTAAATGGTACCAGAAATAGAGGAAGACCGAGGAAAACGTGGCACGATCAAATAAATCAAATATTGAATATCGGCCATGTGAGGAGTCAGAGAAATCGACGCGCGTGCATGACACGATGTATGAATGTTGAGGAAGCGAGAAAAATATGTCAGGAAAGAAAGGTGTGGCAGTCCATTCTTTCTGCCTACCCCTTCGGGGAGACGGCGTGACGGTTAGTTAGTTAGTTAGTTTTTGTTAAATAAAATGTGTTTATGTAAAAAACTACATACTGTTATTATGAATATATAAGAATAATATTAAATGAAAAAGCACTTAATCTCACGGTAACCTTGAGACATACAATGTAATATTTATTATGATGAATTTACTTTTCCCTAGGGTAGGTTTATGATAGATCATCGGAAAATCGCTTCAGACATAAATGCCAAGTGGGCGTGTTCAAATTTCACACTTTCCCGTTTAAACTCAAGTTCACAGGGATTTTGTTACTATGTTATATTTCCACTACATTTGTTACACGCTATTAGTAAGTCGACGTTGCCAAACATAACTATTAATACACGAATAACATACGTGTTTGACAAATTGTAAACTAATTAACTTACCATCACTAACTAACCATCACGCCGTCTCCCCGAAGGGGTAGGCAGAAATGATGGACTGCCACACTTTTCTTTCCTGACATATTTCTCGTGGTTCCTCGACATTGATACATCGTGTCATGCACGCGCGTCGATTTCCCTGACTCCTCACATGGCCGACATTCAATAATTGATTTATTTGATCGTGCCACGTTTTCCTCGGTCTTCCTCTATTTCTAGTTCCATTTACATCGTTAACGTATATTTTTTTACCATTCTTTCTTCATTCATTCTTTCCACGTGTTCAAACCATCTTAATGATCCTTTCATTATTTTGTATATAACACCATTCTTATATTTTCATTCGACACTCTATCATAAATAGAGTATCCACACATTCGTCTAAGAGATCTCATTTCTTCTGCATTTATTCTACTTTCATCCTTCTTTTGCCAGTTCCATGCTTCGCTTTCATACATAAGGGTCGGTAGAAGAACACCATTGTGCACTGCCATTCTAGCTTTTTTGGATAGGTTTTTGTTTGCGATGACAACTTTAAGTGCACCATTCACTTTGTTGCCTGCCCCAACCCTTCTTTCAATATCCCTCGCCACTCGCCCATCTCTTGTAAACATACTTCTTAAATTCACGAACTCAACTACTTGGTCCAAATTTTCACCATTCACGCTAATGTTGCAGACTGTCATAGTTTCTTCCTTTTCAAAAATCATTACCTTGGACTTATTAACATTCATCATCAGATCATTTCGCATGCATACCTCATACATACAATTCACCAGGACTTGTAGTTTTTAGACTTGTAGTTTTTTTTTAGACAAAACAAATTGCAAAAGTAACAAATACATGCGTATATTCGATGGCAGTGTTATTGTCACATTGTCTTTGGTCTGGTGCAGAATACACGTGATAATGATTGAACAAGTTAAAGAAATGAAATATTTAGAAATTTTTTTAAAAGACACACACATTTATAAAATTACATACACATTAATAAAATACTGAAATTTGACAGGCACACGGCCATACGTGACTGAAAAGTTGCTATAAGGGTCGGGTTTCTGGGCAGAATTAAAAATAAATTGGACAGAGAACATGCACACCTTGTGTAAAATGCGTGAGTTGCCACTCACTTTTATAATTGTTGCACCATTCTATATTTGATAAGTAAAACTGATACTCAATAGATACAAATAATTCAAAATAGAGCAATAAGAATTGTTCTGAGGAGCAATAAACGCACACGAATTAAGACGATTCTTAAAGATTTGAAGATGTTATCAATTAGACAGAGGGTCACGTTAAATACACTTATTTTTGCTTACAAATTAAGGGGTGGGCTTCTATCAAAATATTTGTGTGACCAGGTTGCTTACAATTATGAAATACATGGGTACCCAATGAGAAACAAAACCAATTTTAGAATTAATAGAACATTATCAAGTGAATTGTTTTGGTCAATTTGATTATTGCCGCTCTTTATGATAGTTATTTGTGACAAAAAATACGTTTTTACTGTTTGGGTGTTAAAATTACGAGGTCTGTTCAAAAAGTATCGCGAATTTTGAATTTCCGCTGGCTACGTATATTTGATTTTTGATTTTTTTGTAGCGTTATGTTGGTACTCATGTCCCTTACTTATGCTGACAAGGTCGGCCATTTTGAATGTTTAGTTAATTTTTGACAGCTGTTTTGCTTGGATGTGTTTTGGCTCGTCTTCGATTTTTGCCTATTCCAAAAAATGGATCAAAGAATCTGTATCAAATTTTGTGTGAAAAACAAAATAAAGTGCGCGGACGCATTTCGAATGTTGACTGTGGCATATGGTGAAGCTACCTTGGACCAAAGCAACGTTTATCGGTGGTACAAAATGTTCTCAGAGGGACCGAGAAGATATGAACGACGAAGAGCGTGCCGGACGCCCGAGCACGTCAACAACAGACGAAAACATTGATAAAGTGAAGAAAATAGTATTAGCCAATCGTCGAATCACCGTTAGAGAAGTTGCTGAGGACCTAAACATATCGATTGGCTCGTGCCATTCGATTTTAACCAATGATTTGGGCATGAGTCGGGTCGCCGCGAAATTCGTGCCAAAATTGCTCAATTTCGACCAAAAACAGCATCGCGTTAACATTGCTCAGGAGATGTTGGACTCGGTCCGTGACGACCCAAATGTGCTCCAGAGGGTCATAACTGGTGACGAATCATGGGTTTATGGTTATGACGTGGAAACCAAAGCTCAATCATCCCAATGGAAGCTGCCGCATGAGCCAAGACCAAAAAAAGCGCGCCAAGTTCGGTCGAACGTGAAGGTTTTGCTCACAGTTTTCTTCGATTGCAGGGGCGTGGTGCATCATGAGTTCTTGCCACAGGGTAGTACGGTCAATAAGGAATATTACCTGCAAGTTATGCGCAATTTGCGCGAAGCAATCCGCCAGAAACGCCCGGATTTGTGGAAGAACAAAAACTGGCTTTTGCACCATGATAACGCCCCTGCTCACACATCGTTGCTTGTGCGCGAATATTTGGCCAAAAACAACACAGTAATGGTGCCGCAGCCACCGTATTCCCCAGACCTGGCCCCCTGTGACTTTTTCCTGTTTCCAAAACTGAAGAGGCCCATGAAAGGACGACGCTACGCCACGATTGAGGAGATAAAGACGGCATCGAAGGAGGAGCTGAACAAGATCACAAAAAATGATTTTTTTAAGTGCTTCGAGGATTGGAAAAAACGTTGGCATAAATGTATTATATCCGAGGGGAATTACTTTGAAGGGGACAAAATAGAAATTCATGAATAAATAAATACTTTTTGAAAAAATATAAAATTCGCGATACTTTTTGAACAGTCCTCGTATATAAGTTTTTTCGTTCATAAAAATAATTTTGACAGGTGTAAAAATAAATTTTTCATTTGTTCCAATGACAATTTGAATAAATTCTTCAATAATTCTTGATGGTGTTGGATTGTTTTAAGTGCCTAGTTACAGTAAATTAAAAAAAAAAACAGTGGATAACGTGGAATAAAAATTAAATAAACACAAATGTCCGGATCGTCCAGCTGACGACAAGTGCTCCATCTAAAAGAACATTATGTGTTAAATTATTTTTCTTTGTTATTTTATTTTATTTCATTGTATTTCAGATAATTTGTTTTAGATTTATTATGTAGACGTTGAACGATCGAAGTGTGCGCGGGAGATGCCTTTTGGTGGCGATGAGGTTCGCAACCCATCACACCGCGTCTCTCGCGATGGCGAAAAGAGAAGGATGGAGTGCCGCATCGATTAAAGTGTGGCAGTCCATTCTTTCTGCCTACCCTTTCGGGGAGACGGCGTGATGGTTAGTTAGTTTTTTAGTTTATCAAGGGGTTTCGAAAACAGACTATTTAAAAAGAGCTTGAAAGTATTTAACAGCTTGTCGCAATTTATAAAGGACTCAGATAATGTTCGCAAATTTCCCAACCAATGTTATAGTGTACGTCCGGTCACATTTCTAAGTTTTTAAGTTATTAATATATATAATTTTTTTTTGTATATTTCTTATTTTTATGTTTTTTGCCTATTTGTTTTCAATATTCATTTAACCATAATGTATTAAAAATGTCATATGCTAGTTGTAAGAAATACGTATTTTTTATATTTAAATAAATTTGTATAAAAAAACAATTAAAAAAGGCCATGAATTAGCTACCTATCATATATCACAAGAATCAAAATTGATCCACCAGCCCTCGTTAGTTTTAATTTTATATATATTTTTAAAGATACGAAGTAATTAATGCTATTTAGTTTTGTGTGTTTAATTTATTTATTAAGAAACATAATGACTCAATGTTTCAAAGAAAAATTTGTATAATTATATGAAATGAGAAACAAGGATATCCCCATTAATTTAAAAAGGAAAACCTACGAAGCCTACATCATGCTTGTGATGACATATTTGATAAATAATGTCCTATAATATCCTATATAAATAACGTTTGGAAACAATGTCCTTGACCATAAATACTGCCCACAAATTGAAATGCGCGCAACAATCCACGGAGCTGCAAATGTTGGGCATAAATCTGAGCGATAGAATTACAAATACAAAAATCAGACGCCGAACAAAAGTCGCCGATATCATGGATCGGATTGCAATATTGAAGTGGCAATGGGCAGGACACGGAGCCAGACAGCCAATTTCAAGATGTACTCCCAAAGTTTTAAAGTGGAGGCCATGGGAAAACAAAAGGGGTATCGGTCGGCCACAGAAAAGATCTTCTCTTCTCTGGTTTCAATCCTGGGATTGAATTTCCTCTAATTTCTTTCTTCGACAGAAGTGATGGGCCGACGATATTGTTGTGGGCGCCGGGAAAAAATGGATTGAAGCGGCACAGGATAGAGAAAAATGGAGACAGATGGAAGAGGCCTTCATCCAGCAGTGGAGAATAAGATAATTATATAATATATCAAACCACTGTTTCTACAATTTGAAATGGAGTTTGACATCATATTTCAAACAGAAATTAAACGTATATTTTGGTTTCAACCATATTCTAATCAAACATTTATTAAGGAAGGGAACAGCAACCACCCAATTATTACACGGCAACATAATTTCTATTCAATTTGTATCATATTTCAACGGTGAATTTCTGAAACCCATTTCTACCTTTAATTTGCTTACAACTTCCACCCCAAGAATAATAATTAATCATACAGAGTCTCCGCGCTTACGAGTTCAGGTGACACAATTCCAAGAAATGTTCTTAGTTATTTTTTCTAGAACAACGACGTAAAACTCCTTATTATTTTCTTCTGTATTCACCATAATATTATTTGGCGGATTCATTGAATGGTGTTTATTTATATGGTTCTTCTTCTTCGAGTGCCCTGTCGGGTCCCCCCAACGTTGGCGATCACCTGTCCCTGTCCTGCGCCGCTCGGAACAGCTCCTCCACACTTCGGATACCGGTCCACTCCCTCACGTTTCGCAGCCAGGACATTTGTCTCCTTCCGGGCCCTCGGCGTCCTTCAATTTTCTCCTCCAATATCACTTCTCTACTTATTACTTTTCTCCACGTACTTTTCTCCACGCAGTATATGACCCAGATATGACCCAGTTATATGGTTATTTATATGTAAACACCATTATTTTAAACTAACTAACTAATTAACTAACCATCACGCCGTCTCCCCGAAAGGGTAGGCAGAAAGAATGGACCGTCACACTTTAACTGATGCGGCACTCCATCCTTCTCTTTTCGCCCCGCGGGAGACGCGGTGTGATGGGTTGCGAACCTCATCGCCACCAATAGGCATCTCCCGCGCACACTTCGATCGTCCAACACCCACAAAATAAATCTAAAACAAATAATATAAAATACAATGATATAAAAACATAAAAATAAAAAAATTAAAATTTAACACAAAATGTTCTTTTTAGATGGCACATATTGTCTATTAAATTTATGTTCACATATTGTCTATTTAATAACACAATATGTTTTTTTTCGATGTTGCACATGTTTATTTTAATTTTAAATTCAATTAAAACATACATGTTTCGGACACAGAAGCCCTTCATCAGTATAGTAAATTATTGTATGTGAAAAATAAATATTAAATCAAATTTTTCATGAATGGGTTTTTAATAGTTGTCAAAACTTACCACATATGTATCTGTATCCGAAACATGTTCGTTTTTATTTGATACTTATTTTTAACAAAGTTTTGTTTTATCAAAGAAAAAAACATTGTTCTATATTAATTTATCAATACGAATGAAAACGTCTGTTTTCTAGAAGTTTTATTATATTTTTTTGTGAATGACATGTGATAATGCCTTAGACAGGCGAAACATATAATTTACAATCTTCTTCTTCTTCTTCTTCCTCAGCCTATTCCCGTCCACTCCTGGACAAAGGCCTCCTCCATTCGCTTTTCATCTTTGTTTTCATTTAATCATTTACAATAAATATAATAAACTTATAGAAAACAGGCGTTTTCATTCGTATTAATGATTTAATACGGAGTTAAACATCATTGTTCCAAACAATAAATAGGTAGAAATTATTATTGTAATTAATATACTAACCAACTAACATCACGCCGTTTATCCAGAGAGGTAGGCAGAGAGGATGGACCGCCATACCGTTCTGTCCAGGCATACCTCTTTAGCTTCCTCCACATTCATACATCGTTACATGCACGTTCGTCGATTTTTCCGACTTCGAATGTGGCAGCTTTTCAGTATTTTATTAATTTGGTCATGCCATGCTTTCCTTGGTCCTCCACGACTTCTTTTTCCACTCACACTGCTTGTATACAATATTTTAACCATTCTTCTCTCGTCAATTCGTTCCATATGTCCAAACCATCTCAGGGATCTTTTTTTAATTTTACTAATGATGCAATCATCTGCCTTACATTTATTTCTTATTTCGTCGTTCAGTATTCTATAATATATTGTTTTCCCGCATATTCTCCTTAGTAATGTAAAGGGTAAAGCTATCATTGTTCAAGAAACAATTAACAAAAAATGTTTTGTTTATTTTGTTTCATTCTTATGAATTTAAAAAAAAAAAATTTTGGACTTTTTAATAATAAAATTTTTCATTTGATATTCATTATTATATGCGGATGACGCTGTCCTACTTGCAGACAACGAGCATGAACTTCAAGTCCTGGTGAATTGTATGTATGAGGTAGGCATGCGAAATGATCTGATGATGAATGTTAAAAAGTCCAAGGTAATGATTTTTGAAAAAGAATAAATCATGACAGTGTGCAACACTAGCGTGAATGGTGAAAATTTGGAGCAAGTAGATGAGTTCGTTTATTTAGGTAGTATGTTAACAAGAGATGAGCGAGGGGAGAGGGATATTGAAAAAAGGGTTGTGTCGAATGAAAATATAAAAATTGAATGCGGTGCGATGCGGGGCGGTGATGGTGTTGTGAACAAAATAATGAAAGGATCATTAAGATGGTTTAGACATATGGAAAGAATGACTGAAGAAACAATGGTAAATAAAATTATATGTTAACGATGTAAATGGAACCAAAAATAGATAAAGACCGAGGAAAACGTGGTACGATCAAATAAATCTAATATTGAATGTCGGCCATGTGAGGAGTCAGAGACATCGACGCGCGTGCATGACACGATGTATGAATGTTGAGGAAGTGAGAGAAATTTCAGGAAAGAAAAGTGTGGCAGTCCATTCTTTCTGCCTACCCCTTCGGGGAGATGGCGTGATGGTAAGTTAGTCAATTAAATAGTTAACTTATTGAAAGTTAAGGCATTAACACTGTGGAATTCCATAGGAATCTACTTTGGGAATTAATTAAACATTGTTTAAACCACTTTTTAATAAAAAAATATTAAAATACACGACATGTTTCAGAGGATACCTCCATCTTTAGGTGTAAAAACTAAACAAAGAAAGACTAATAAAAAAACGCATTTAAAATTCGATACAAAAATTCAAATTTAAAAATTAAGTTGAATTTTTGTATCGAATTTTAAATGCGTTTTTTATTAGTCTGGCTTTGTTTAGTTTATGTTATATTTTTACATCTGAAGATGGAGGTATCCTCTGAATGTCGTGTATTTTAATATTTTCTATTAAAAAGTGGTTTAAACAATGTTTTTTTTTAATTAAATTTAAGTATATTAAATAGTAAGTTGGTTATTTGATTTAAGTCATCGCATGTGATCAAAATAATCGTTTTTCCTTTATATGAAATACGAATAAAGTTGCCTAAAACCTCAATATGTTAGTTTTTTGCTACTCTCTTCCTAAATAATTACAGTGTACTCCAGTGCCACAGCAAAAAGAGAATCATCGTGTAAGTAGGACACACAGTGGCGTGCCTAGGGTCAACCGGAAAGGCAAACCTGTCCGACTTTTTTGTATATACTTATTAGTATTTATATATATATATATATATATATATATATATATATATATATATATATATATATATATATATACATATATACTGCTATGCTATATATATATATATATATATATATATATATATATATATATATATATATATATATATATATATATATATATATATATATATACTATATATATATATATACTCTATATATATATATATATATATATATATATATATATATATATATATATATATATATATATATATATATATATATATATATATATATATATATATATATATATAAATATAATAAACTAAAATACTATGATATAAAATAAAATAACAAAAAAAAAAAAATTAACACATAATGTTCTTCATGCACATTAGGGTGTCCCTTATTTTTCAAAGTTTTAATTTTACAATGCATAGGCTATTGTTTTATTCATTTGGGCCTAAAACATCCGAAACCAATTTTTTTCCTTATTCGGAACAGTGAAACCCGTGCCGACTTGCGCCCAAAGATGTCCCATACAAATATCGTCACAGGAGCGGCGCGTTGTCGTTGTTATTATCATTTAGTTTCGGCTTGTCGGAATAACCACGGATTGTTTTATATTTTGAAGATGTCAGTGGAACTAAGAAGCAATTAAAAAAGTATTTTTCTTTGTTTAAATCACCAAATAACAGGTGTAAACCACTATCTAATCGTCAAGTTCTCGCAGTTCTATTTTTCAACATACGTGAAGTTAATTTGACTGTTAATGAAAGCTCAAATCTTTGCATTCTGGAGTCCAATACATTCTGAAAAAATGCTAAAATACCTACCAGAGCTGTTCGTTATTATGTTAAGAAGTTATTGGATCTTTATCAGGTCTGAAAGGAACTGCAAAAAATAGCAAGAAGATTCAGGACTTACAAAGGCGCCGCGAAGAGAACTTTCAACTTGAATTAGATAATTTATTCGATACCGCACACACCGATGCTTTTGAATGTGCTGTGATACAACAGCATCATATACTGGATACTTGAACGGAGCTTGTGTGCCAAAACTAGAAAGAAATTTGTTATTCTTTGCTGGCCGCCATCATATATAAGAACTGATGCTCAAAAGTGCGTTTGAATCGCAAAATCGATTGTACGAGATGATTATAGGGAACTCATTGAGCTTGCTATTGTTTTTCTGGGTGGAGGCAATGAAAATAAAATTAAAATAAGACCTGCTGGCCTAATGCATCAAGCACGATGGATGGCAAGAGCTATTTACTCCTTAAAAATACGTTTGCTGCAGTCCCAGTTTAAAATGTGCGCTAAAGACAAATAAGCTTTTCGACATGTTTGTTTATTTATTGTGGCAGTTTATGTGAAGCCTTGGCTTGAATGTAGTTTGGCGATAAAAGCTCCGAATCAAGATTTTTGTTTTTTAAAGACCTTAAAAGATTATAAAGAAGTTGACAATTTCCAAAGCGGCTTTAAACAAGTTCAGTCAACATTTTTTCAATTCAATTCAATTCAATTCAATTTATTTTAAATCATAAACATTACAGTATTAAACCAAGGCGCTTATGACTATACAGGTAGGTAAAAAAATAGTTATTTTAAACAGTAAATACAATAAAGAAATTTAAAAATAGACAAAAACACAAAAAACACCAGATAATTAAAAAATAAAGACCAAATAAATAATTAGAAACAATAAGAAGAACAACACATTATTTAAGAGATAGATGTTTTCTGAGGGAAGCCTCACTATCGTGAAAGATGTCCACATCCGAAGAGATGCGGTTTAGAAGGATTATTGCCCTGCCCACGGGCATAACTTTAGGTAAATTGGTTCTACACAGTGGCAGGTGAAATAATCTATGTTGCCTTTGTCGCAGATAATTGTCAGGGACAAACAAAGTCAAGTCATTCAAAATATCCGAGTTATGTATTCGACCACGAATCAGTTGAAAAAAATGAACACCCAAATGGATAGTTCGTCTAATTTCTAATGATTGGTAGTCCAGCATACCCAGCAAGAAATCAGTTGGGTACAGCCAGGGGTAATAACCGTTATCTTTGAGGTACAAAAAACGTAAGAACTTTTTTTGTACCTTTTCAATCAACAGGCAATATTTATTTGTGAAATATTTATTTATATATTTGTGGTACTTGTCAGAGGAAATAGCCGTCCTTTTAATTTTTGATGACAACGTTGATGAACAGACCAAAGAAAACATCGTAGAAAACTTACAAAAAGAAAGTTTTGGTGATTCGGGAAAGAGATATGTTCCATCGAAGGAACAGATGTCTGGCTCTCTACCATAAATGGCACGTAAGTAGTGTTTAATCTGATATTTATTTGAGAACTTATTTGTTTTATTTATTGGTACTACAAGTATTTGTTACCTTGTTTTATGGAAATCTTTGAGTGATTTTGTTTCTGTAAAGAGTGAAGATTTATTTTCACAATTGAAACTTGATAGTAATTTCCTTCAAGAAATTGTATCTTCATAGAAAGACAGCGCGGCGTTTGTGGAAGCTAAAAATAAGGTTACTAGCTTAAATCAGTAAATGAAAGACAGCTGAAAGAGCTGTTAATCTAATGACAGACTTTCATGATTTGACTACCGCAGATGAAGAACATAAGCAGTTCATATTATGTTGTGTGCAAGAACATAGAAAAATTTACCCAGACTGTAAAAAAAGAGACTTTGAAGAGGAAATATCCAAGTAAATAAATATAAATTTGGATCCTTTTTTATAATTACAAGAAGAACATTATATAAATATGTGTTTTCATCAATATTTATCTAACATAATGGTTTTAAGTGATCATCTACAACTACATTTGAGAGACACTTAAATCACTTATTTTCTAAAACTTTGAGGGCAAGTCGGCACGGGTTAGAATTAACGTAGGAAGTTGAAATTCTGTATTTGGGTAACTAGTAGACTATTAAACACAATTAGGGGGTATGCGTTTCAATAATCCAAAAAAAAAAATTTTGCCCATATAAGGGACACCCTAATATATATATATATATATATATATATATATATATATATATATATATATATATATATATATATATATATATATATATATATATATATATATGCTATATATATATATATATATATATATATATATATATATATATATATATATATATATATATATATATATATATATATATATATATATATATATATATATACTATATATATGGCGAATACGTATTAGTAGAGGGTCAGGATAATGAATTTTTCCGGATTAAAAGAGTTTCATCTTTCTAAATTAATTTCGTGAATTAATTGATTTTATATCTCATTTTAGGCGCATTTTAAATCTATACAATAAATAATTTTCTGCGTATCAAACTCATGTTTAAGTGTAATAATATAATCGTGTATTTTCAAATACAAGAAGAAATATTATTATTAAGAAATAAGCTGTAAATAGATAATAAAACTGAATTTGTTATCACCGAAACACGAATTATTAATAAATGTTCGTAGCGAAATCACATAATCTTTCTTTTCATGACATTTCTGCACATAACGTAAATGACAGATAACATTCTGACAATAGAAATGAAGTTCACGACACATCGAATAGTAACATACTTCAGAGTGATAAAGCCCGGCTTCAAATCAATACAAAAAAATTGTAGATATCTTCTGGTATATATTCACCTAGCTGTATGTTTACAAGGCAAACATACATAAATGCGACAAAGACCCTTTTACATTTTGCAAGCCCAATATGAAGCCCATAGAAAACATGAAACAAAACATGTGGACGTAGGAGATTTCGCGGGGATCTCACTCACGGTACGTATGAGTGAAATAAAATACGGCGCGTATGAATGAAACAAAACATACACGTAGGTCATTTCTGCGCATGTCAACGGAGTCATTTGCAACGCAACGAATTAAATCGCTTTAACTCGCGTGAAAATTCAATATATTATTTTATTCGTAGAAGGCTCAAAACATCGTTTTATTATAGATTTTTTAAGGCAAGCCCTGCTTCTCGGCTTGTATGGAAGTAACGTCACTGAGGACACACGAATTCATATGATATGGGAAAAAGCAATCTGGATTAATTAAATTGCTAGGAAATTGCAAAAACACGAATGCGAGAGCAATTAAATAATATTCTGTATACGATTGTTCTCTTAAGTGTTAACGATTGCTTTCAATGTGTTTTATTAATTTATACAAAACGCCATTTTTAATTTATTCTATATTTACCATTACTTTGTGCTGCGGATTCAAATTTCAAAAAATAAATATATTGTTTCTTCAATATTAATGGGAAATTCCTTATTAAATCATTAATACGAATGAAAACGTCTGTTTTATTAAGGATACAAATATTCTCGCTGTTTTTTTTTAAATTTGAAATTATGTTTATAAAATGGATATAGAATATTGTAAGACTATATAATATATTAACTAACTAACTAACTAACTAACCATCACGCCGTCTCCCCGAAGGGGTAGGCAGAAAAAATGGACTGCCACACTTTTCTTTCCTGAAATATTTCTCTCCCTTCCTCAACATTCATACATCGTGTCATGCACGCGCGTCGATTTATCTGACTCCTCAAGTGGCCGACATTCAATATTTGTTTTATTTGATCGTGCCACGTTTTCCTCGGTCTTCCTCTACTTCTGGTTCCATTTACATCATTAACATATTAAAAAAATTACCATTCTTTCTTCATTCATTCTTTATATATGTCCAAACCATCTAAATGATCCTTTCATTATTTTGTTCATTCTACCATCATTCGCACCGCATTCACTTCTTATATTTTCATTCGACCCTCTATCATACACAGGGTATCCACACATTCGTCTAAGAGATCTCATTTCTACTGCATTTATTCTAATTTCATCCTTCTTTTGCCAGTTCCATGCTTCGCTTCCATACATAAGGGTCGGTGGAAGAACATCATTGTATACTATTATTATATCTGATAAGATCATTAAGATGGTTTGGACATATGGAAAGAATGAACAAAGAAAGAATGTTAAAAAAATTATGTTAACGATGTAAATGGAACTAGAAATAGAGGAAGACCAAGGAAAACGTGGCACGATAAAATAAAACAAATATTGAATGTCGGCCACGTGACGAGTCAGAGAAATCGACGCGCGTGCATGACACTTTTGATTTAATCCAGTCATCGGCCCATTTTTTAGTATCGTCATAAAAAAAAATAGTTGATCAGCCATGTCGCGTGTCATCGATTGAAACAAGTGGTAGTCGGAAGGAGCAATGTCTTGTGAATAAGACGGGTGGGGTAGTATTTCCCATTTGAGCGTTTTCAAATAATTTTGACAACCCTTGCAAAATGGAGTCGGGCATTGTCATGCTTCAAAATAACTTTGTTGTATCGTATTATTATGGGATTGGTATGTTCCGCCTAAGGAATAATTGAGGCATAATTAATATTTATAAATACCTTAGCACGGGGACACATTTCATTCCCATAAAATATAATTATAATACTTCTACTTTTGCCTTTATTTCAATAAAGCCTTTTTTCTGACATCAACAGACCGGTAAGTCTTTCAATGACCAGTCTGTTGATGTTAGTAAGCCTGACGAAAACGATTTCTGACGAAACAAAGACCAAAATTAAAATATTTATTAAAAAAAACGTTGTTTTATTTAAAATAAAAATCGCTCGTATTAATTTTAAATTAAAACAATGGTTTTATATTACTTTAAGTGAAATCAAATGAAAATTATAATTTAGGTTATATGTAAATACTTTATCTTCAATTTTTAAGAATACTCTGCTAAGATAGATTGATCTAATGGAGTAAAGAAAATATGTGTAAATTAATATGATTATCAAATTAATTAACAATAGAACCGAAGCACTACGAACCGCCTAAATGAAGACACTCCGCGCTATTCTGGGCAAAACACTGAGGGAGAGAATCCTAAGCACAGGAACAGGTGAGACCTGCGACACCGAAGATATTGTCAGATGGGGCAGGAAAAGAAGACGTTTCTGGCGCGAACACGTAGAACGAATGAGCGACGATAGACTCCCCCAAGCAGCCGCAAACAACGCGCCAATGGGAACTCGCCAAACTCGACTGTAAGTTGGAGTTCTGTATCCCAGGAGACCTCGATGCCATAAAAACATGATTCACGGATCTATTAAAAGAGGAAGAAGAAGAAGATCAAATTATTAATATCAGATGTATGCAAAGATTTATTGGTTTCCGTCGTAAGACCTGCGTTGCTCTACGGATTGGAATGCTGGGCCGCAAGACACCAAGAAGAACAGAGGCTACACGTATCAGAAATGAAGATGTTGAGGTGAGCCGGCGGGGTTACGATGCTGGATAAAGCTAAAAACGAGCATATTTAAGGTAGCTTACATAGCGAAAAAGGCTAGGGAACATTTTCTGCGGTGGTACGTCCATTAGAGTAAGGGGGACGATAACAACATTGTCCACAAGGCCCTGCAACTAGAAGATAGAAGGAGTAGACCGGATCGGCTTCCTGCGACAGGGTTAGGAACGACCTGAGAGCGCTAGGACTGGTCAACCAGATGGCCAAGGATTGCGAGACTTCTTCGTCTTATTTTTCTTCCTTAGCCTATTCCCATCCACTCCTGGACAAAGGCCTCCTCCATTCGCTTCCATGTCACTCTGTCCTGTGCATACTGCATCCAGGTTATTCCGACGTGTCTGTTCAGATCATCCTTCCACCGTAGTTGCGGTCGCCCTGCACTTCTCTTTGCCGTCCACGGTCTCCAAGTCAGCAGTCTTCTTGTCCACTTTTCATCTGAGTTTGTGGCTACGTGATCTGCTCATTGCCATTTTAAAGTCGCCACCCGGTGGATGATGTCAGTGACCGTTGTTTTTTCTCTCACCGTATCGTTTCTGACTCTGTCCCTTAGGCTTATTCCTAACATGGCTCTTTCCATGTCTCATTGGGTCACTCGTAGTTTTTCGGCACTTTGTTTGGACAGCATAACAGTTTTCGCGAGACTTGGCAGAGACATATTAGGAGACCGACTCCAAATAATGAAGAGATGAAAGCAAATAATATTTATGTCCTTTACTAATCAAAAGCTTTCAAAAGTTTACGAATTCACATTTATTTTATATTTACATATGGAGTCACGTAAACGAAGTGTGTAAGTATTCGTTACTATAGTAATTAAATTTGGTCTGTTTGATGTTGCATATAAGCTTTAGGATCTTGTTTTAAGTAACTTTGAACCTATGTAGGTACGCACCGTGTTAGCCAAATCACACTACATTAACCCTTTTATTTTACGCATTAAGGGTGCGGGAATTTTTCCTCGGCGAGACTTCATCAACCCTGGGAATATAATATCTTTCCCTTTATAAATCCGAGCTCCGGATATTAAACCCAGACCTTTGGGATCCAGACCCTCTGCGGCGACTGTTTAAACCCAGTTATTTCAAATGATGCGAGATTTATGGCCAAGTTTTGTTTCTGGGAGTGTTTGATAAGATTACTTTCAGTATGACAGGACTTTTGGTAAATACCAAACAGAAAATATGCACATTTGTTTTTATCGTTTCTTAAACAATAATGTTAAACAACAAATAAAATAATTAATATAGAGTGTTTTTTTTAGAGCATAGGTTTCCAATCTTTTCTGGGCCACCGCCCCCTATACTAGAAAAATAAACGTTCAACGCCCCCCTCCCATAAAACTCATTCCTAATATTTATATACACACAGTTAAATTTTAAAATATTATTAAATATTTTATGTATCTGAAAACGACATATGGTAGAATACCGAACGAAGAAAAGGAAGAAATGATTAGTGTCTTTTTTGGCTTTTTAGACTATATTTTTTTATCTGCCCACGTTCTCTACTTTTTCTGGGTCTTCTACTGCCCCCCATGAAAGTCTCAAACGCCTACAAGGGGGCGTTATCGACACATATTAAAATAATGTTAATGTCTATGATATTGGCTTTATTTATAATAATATATAATTTTATGCCATTATAGTTTAAATATGATTTCGGGCATATGAGCGCCACAGCTAGCTCGAATGAAGCGCAATCGTGAAATCCAATTTTCGACAATTGTCGTCTTTATCCACTAGAGTGTACTTGGTGCGAAAACGATCCATGGTCTTTCGAATATCTTACTCGGATGGACGATTATGTCGACCGTAAAATGGACGTAGTGCACGATAAGTTTGGCAAACCAAACCATGATTTTCGAAATAAATTTGCACATATTTCACAAATTGCAAGCGTCTATTCTTGGTAAAATGGCAAAATGTACTGACTACAAATCAACTGTCAACTGTCAAATTGACAGTCTGTAGAAACAATGTTGCCAGTTTAAAAACCAAACCTCTAAAAAACACCCTATACAATTGAAAACGTCTGTTTGTGAATTAAATCATTCTATTAAACTTTTAAGTGTTTCGAAGGCTTTACACCTTCATAATTAGGAGAACGATATAAACTCTACAGTGTTAACGCCTTAATCAATATAAAAAATGAAATAAAAAAAAACACGTCCGTTTTCTAGAAGTTTTGTTATTGTTTATGACAGCGGTTCTCAAACTTTTCTGGCGATTGAACCCTTTTGAAACACTTTATACTTTTTGGAGCCCTAAAATAAGTTATTCCTGAGTTTATGTATAATACAATATTTCATTATAACATTTAGTGAAAATATATTTTTTAAAAAGGTTCGTTATACATTACTCACATTACTGACTTCTAAATATAACAGTATACAATAGCTTAATTGTTTGGTTTGCAGTTTTTCATTGTAGTTTTATTGTAGTTTATTTATTCTGCTTAACGCGGCTTTAACTTTTCAGTATATTTTTTAACACGTGTTTTAAAAATTTATAACCTAATCATTGGTAGTATAATAATTACGAGTTTATGTCATGTCACCCGTGATGAAATTGTAACCCATTATACTTTAACGGAAGGTGTTTGACTGCTGCGTCCTATCGGTGTTATCTTGTGGGTTTGAAACCGTAACATTGTTTCAAAAAAGCGCCAATAAATTAAGAATTGTCCAAAGAACTATGGAAAAAGCAACGTTGGGAATCAGTATAGCAGACAGGGTGAGAAGCACCACTATTAGAGCCAGAACAGGAGTGTCGCACATCATCGGAAGAGTGGCAGCGCTAAAATGGCGCTAGGCAGGCCTTGTCGCTCGCAGCTCTGACAATAGACAAAATGCCTCCTATGCTGGTGTCCTAGAACTGTGACCCGAAATCCGGGACGTCCCCAACTTCGATGGAGGGGTGACGACATTTAAGTGACCGCCAGTACGACATGAATGTGTCATGCCCAGGACCAACAGACATTGAAGCAGATGAAAGAGGCCTACGTCCAGGAGTGGACGGATAAGAATGATAATTATAATAATAATAATAATAATATCATCTCAAGGGCTGAGCGGAACGCTGCATCTGATTGATATTCGCGATCGATTAGAAAGTACATATGTATAATACTCGTAAAACAAAATATGCCAGTTTTAAATTGGGTGTGAAATATGAAAAAGATGGGATTTCAGCTGAGATATGAAATCTGTCGGATCATTTATGCATCTGAGGTGTGAAGGAATATTGTTCCAAGCTGGATGGACCGGCTACCGCAAACGCTCGATCCCCGAAATTTGTACTAGGGCAACGCTTTGGCTCAACTAATCTTCCTATTGCCGAGGAGTTCGCCGAGCGAAGTGTGGATTTCCTTGTATTAAGGCTGTCCGTTATACAGATTTATAATTTGGAGTCATTCCATGTAGCGCTTTGAAGACTGTCCAGCAGAGTTTATACTGGATTATTTCTGGACTCTTAAGCCAGTGAAGTTCTTTGAGATGTTGTGTTATATGGGACTTTTTATGATGATGGAGATGAAGGTGTAAAACCTTCAAAAATTGATAAAACAAAAATTAAAAAAATCTGCAAACCTGTACATTATTTCAGTGTTATGTTTTAAAAATTAAATTTTACCAACTGTCTTAGAAAAAATTCATGTCTCACTACTGGTAAGGGGTTATGCAAAGTAAACAGAAAACTTGATCAAGACGCTCTGTTTGAAATATCTCTGAATAGACAGACCTTTTATCGTTCTTTCAGTTGTCATAATATTTACAGTAAACTATCTATTCAAACGGTTTAAACTATTCCATTTTGAACAAAAACATTTGTTGCAATTCAACTATAAATAACTATTTGAAAAAATAACATTCAAATTCTGAAAAGCGCATAACTCATGCCAATTTATAAATAATATAACAGAAAGATTTATTCAAAACGAAAACAAACATTCTTGATAACAGACAGAGAGGATGAATCGCCACACTGTGCATCCTAACATACCACTTGAGTCCCTCAAGATCCATGTATCTTAAATTCGTTTTCTTCTTTCTTGCTAAACTTGTAGAACTATATGGTATGTTCTCCAAAGCTGGATAGCTGTTGCTCCACCTGTAAGGTGGATTCCCAGCTGTCCTTATATATTTTGGGATAACTCCTATGAGGCTGATTATCTAGTGCAATATAAGGGAGTTTGGTTGAGTCCATTCTTTGGGCATGACCATACCAGTCCCTCCTTTGCTGTCTACTACATCTTATAATATCCTCAGCCTCATATATCTCTCTTATTCTGGTGTACGTCACGCGATCTCTGTGCCTTGCTTGCTATCATCCTCAATGTCTTCATCTCAGAATACCTCAAGAATTCTACACCAGACCAAAGGCAGTGTGACAATCACACTGCCATCGCCGGGAATCGAACCCGGGACCTTCGGTGTGGAAGTCAGAGCTCTTACCACTCTGCCACGATGGTCGTTAATTAATTGAAAATCGTCATTTTGGACTTTCACAATGTAGCGCCCTTATAAGTATAATAAAGAAAAAGACTGACTGGTGCACTTAAAGTTGTCATCGTTGTCAAAAACCTATTCAAAAAAGCTAGAATGGCAGTACACAATGGTGTTCTTCTACTGACCCTTATGTATGGAAGCGAAGCATGGAAATGGCAAAAGAAGGATGAATTATAATAAATGCAGTAGAAATGAGAACTGTAAGACGAATGTGTGACAAACCTGTATACGATAGAGTGTCAAATGCAAGTATACGAAGTGAATGTGGTGCGAATGAAAGTGTTATGAACAAAATAATGAAAGGGTCATTAAGATGATTTGGACACATGGAATGAATGAGTGAAGACAGAATGGTAAAGAAGGTATATGCAAACGGCGTGAACGAGACTAGAAATAGTGGAAGGCCGAGAAAAACGTGGCACGATCAAATCAATCAAATATTAAATGTTGGTCACGTGAGGAGTCGGAGAAATCGACGTGCGTGCATGACAAAATGTATGAATGTTGAGGAAGCGAGAAAAATATGACTGGAAAGAAAAGTGTGGCAGTTCATTCTTTCGCCTACCTCTTCGGAGAGACGGCGAGATGGTTAGTTAGCTAGTTGGTTAAGAAAAAGAAACATTTATATAACAAGTATTATAGTTATTTTAGAGCGGAAAAATATTGAATCAATACTGAAACTTAGAAAAATTACTATTATAATTAAGTTTAACTAACTAACAAACTAACTAACCATCACGCCATTTTCCCGGAGGGGTAGGCAGAGAGGATGGATCGCCACAATGGCCTGCCCTGGCATACCGGGCTTCCTCTACATTCATACATCGTACCATGCACGCACGTCGATTATTCCGACTTCGAATGTGGCCGCCTTTTAGTAATTTATTAATTTGGTCATGCCATGTTTTCCTCGGTCGTCCTCGGCTTCTTTTCCCACTCACACTGCTTGTGCACAACTTTTTAACCATTCTACTCTCATCCATTCGTTCCATATGTCCAAACCATCTCAGGGATCTTTTAATGTGTTAATAAATTTAACAATTTTTTCAAAAGTGACACAAGTCATAAGTCGATATTATTGACTTGTATCACTTTCTAACTACTAGTGAGATATGACATTAAATTCAGTAATTCATATACCCGAAGTGCAACATAACTCAAGTGTCAAAATCGCTCCGCGTAAAATAAAAGAAACTAGTGTCCTGGGCTGTCAACAAGTGCAGATTACCTAGTGCGTGTTAGTTTGAGAGTGAATACGGACCCGTGAGTGTTGGTGGAGCTAAGTATCAACAAATTAAATATTTAAACCAATATAAAAATAATCCAAAAATAATCTACCTACACAAACTTTTGTCTAAGTACATAGATATCACTCATATAAAACGTCAACCAAACCAAAGACAACAAACTGGTGATATAGACTCAAGGCGGCCACAGACAATATCTGTTTTGAACAAGAAATAACAACAAAAAAAAAATTTAAATTAAAAAAATTAAAAACAATGGACGTAGAAATATATAACTTAAAAGCAAATATGGCAATAAAGGAACTGCAAGATTGCATCTTGGATGCCACAACAAAGCTTACTAAGGAGCAATTAAACAAACTACTACCCAAATGCAATGAAATTCTAAACCAATCACACATTATGACAATACAAATGGCAGAAGTGAGGGCTGAAAACCGCATTTTAAAATCCCTCACACAATATCAGACTGCCGAAGAAGCGCATAAGGGCCAAGAAGTGATTGTAGTAGAGCCGAAAGAACCACAGACAACTAAAAAAACACTGGAAGAAATAAAGCTCAATATCAATCCAATAAATTCTGGCATCATAGGAATACAAAGCGCGACTAAAGGGAAAGTAATAATAAAATGCAAAAGCAAAGAGAGACAAAAAGCGACTGAAGCAATTCAAACACAGATCGGAGAAAAATACAACACCCGTATCCCAAAAGAACGTCTGCCAAGGATTAAAATAGTCAACGTAACAGACGATTTCACCGAAGATGAAATTATTGAAAAGATAAAATACCAAAATGATTTCCTAGAAGATAATGACGCAAGAATAATGAAAGTTGTTAATGTCCATAAGAACCCTGTCAGCAAAAGTAGTACAATCTACCTAGACCTGGACTCCGAAACACATAAAAAAATGTTGAACAACAAAAAAATAAACATAGGATGGGAAAGATGTAGAGTGTATGATGCCATAGACATAAAAAGATGCTACAACTGCTACAGATTCAACCACAAGGCAAATGAGTGCAAAAAAGACAAACCGACCTGTCCAAAATGTATGGGCGACCACAAGGCCAAAGACTGCAAAGCCGAAATACATGAACATAAATGCATAAATTGTGAAGAAACAACAAAAATTATCAAAACCAAACTCGATTCTAATCATGCAGCTTGGAGTTTTGATTGCCCGGTTTACCTGAAAAAAGTAGAACAAGAAAAAAACAAACTGTCTTTTTTGTGAAGAAAATGGAAAACCTAAAAATTATGTACATGAATATAAGAGGGTTAAAATCAAAAATTGACGAACTAAACATATATATCACAAATCTAGAGTACCAACCACATGTAGTCGTCTTGACTGAAACCTGGCTCAGTGATAGTGAAAGTAAACTGTATAATCTAAACAACTACACAGGAGTGCACTCCTGTAGGAATGGCAGAGGTGGAGGGGTAGCTATTTACATCAGAACACAAATAGACTTCAAAACTATAAAAGAAGAAACATTCCTAAGCAACAACAACCTTCTGAAAGTACATATAAATGAAATAGATCTTACAATAAATGCAATCTACAGACAACCAGGAACCAGCAATAAAAAGGAATACATAGAATATTTAGACAGAATGTTAACGGGTGAACAGAGGAGTGCAAAATGTGAGATCATAATAGTGGACCTTAACATCAACCTGCTTTCCAGTGATAAACTCACAAAGGACTATATCAATACAATCAAAGGAAATGATCTTGGATTTATCAACTCAATAAAAGAAAATGATTATACACGGAAAAATGACAGAGGAAAAAATACCATAATTGACCATGTAATGACAAACCAGGAAATAGCTGATTCAACGATACTTGAACTATTCGACACACCACTGAGCGACCACAGAGGAATAAATATTGAACTAAAAACCATACCCAGACAGAGAATAAAACATCAACAATATACCGCAAAGAAAATTAACTACAACAAACTAAAAGAAAGCCTAGGAGAAACAATACAGAAAGAAGAACCAGGAACCTTCAAAGCGCTTCAAGACATAATAAGGGAGGAACTGAAGAGACACACTACGAGCAGGAACAGAAAAGACACTCCATCGCTTCAAGAGGGCTGGATGGCGAAGGATATTTACAACAAAATAGAGAAAAGAAATTACCTTTACAAAAAAATGAGCGACCAGCATAATCACAAGGAAACTCACTTCAACTCAATATAAAAAATATCTGAAACAATACATAATTAATAGTAAGATCTAAAAATGTAACCATATAACCCAATCGGGTTTTTAAAAAAATAAATCAAATAAAAAAAATAAATAATAATAAAAAATAAACTCATGCATGGACTGTGCTTTTCTTTCAAGGTACTATACGAGTAGGTACACATTAAAGTAATCACCGGTTAAAAAAATGCAATTACATTTTGTTACAATTTAAATTATCATCGGGTTATTTTAAAACATATCTATGAAGGTCGACAGCTTCTAATCGATACACCGATTAAACCTGTTAATTAACAGTTTTTCTGTGTCACGGCTGGCTCCCAGCCTTGGTTTTCAATTTCGAGGATTTATAATAATAAGTTCGCCATACGTTCTTTCTTAAATACAGTTAAATTAACGATTAATGCCATATAATATATATGGTCGCTTTGTGAATCGGACATAAGTTAGAATTCATTTTAATGTGCGTAAAATGTTTCGTAAATTAAGATAAATACACACTTCAACTATCATAAAATGGAAATTTTTTTTCAGATGAGCAAAAATACAGTATTATTTTATTTTATTTTATTTATTTAAATACCTTGGCAGCATACTAACACAATCTTTTGACCCAGGTGTAGAGATAAAATGCAGAATCGAGGCAGCAAGAGCTACGTTTAATAAATTGAAATCACTCTTCTGCAATGATAACGTAAACTTGAAACTCCGCCAGAGAATGATCAAATGCTATGTGTGGTCTGTTTTATTGTACGGGTGTGAAACTTGGACCCTGAAAGTTAACTCAATGAACAGACTGGAAGCATTTGAAATGTGGCTCCATCGCCGAATGCTCAGAATTCCCTGACATGGTTACCAATACCGAAGTCCTGAGGCGAGCTAGAGTTGACAGGGAATTGTTATCAACTATCAAGGTTCGAAAGATCTCATATCTGGGTCATATACTGCGTGGGGAAAAGTACCACCTTCTCCAACTGATATTGGAGGGAAAAATTGAGGGACGCCGAGGGCCCGGAAGGAGACAAATGTCCTGGCTGCGAAACGTGAGGGAGTGGACCGGCATCCGAAGTGTTGAAGAGCTGTTCCGAGCGGCGCAGGACAGGGACAGGTTCGCCGAGGTGATGCCAACGTTGGGGGGACCCGACAGGGCACTTGAAGAAGAAGAAGAATTGTACTCAATAGAGACGAAGATGTTTATGGTTTTTGGAAACAGAATATGGTGGTCGAGGCGTTTACAATCAATAGCGGTACGTCCATACAAGCCGAGAAGCCGGGCTTGCCTTAAAAAATCAATATTAAAACGATGTTTTTGGGCGTTCAAACCGTCTGTGAATAAAATAATATTTTGAATTTCGTGCGGGGGCATTAAAACGATTTAATTCATTGCGTTGAAAATGACTGCGCCGACATGCGCAGAAATGACCTACGTGTATATTTTGTTTCACTCATACGCGCCGTATTTTATTTCACTCACACGTACCTACGTCCACATGTTTTGTTTCATCTTTTCGATGGGCTTCATATTGGGCTTTCGAAACGTAAAAGGATCTTTGTCGCACTTATGTATTTTTGGATTGTTATCATATAGCTAGGTGCATATATACCAGAAGATATCTACAATTTTTTGTACAGATTTGAAGCCGGGCTTTATCACTCTGAAGTATGTTACTATTTAATGTGTCACGAACTTCATTTCTATTGTTAGAATGTTATCTGTCATTTACGTTATGTGCAGAAATGTTATGAAAAGAAAGATTATCTATGTGAATTTCTTTTCGAATATTTATTTATAATTCCTTGGCTTGCCTTACTGGTTGACCATAGGCACGCCACTGTTTACATTACTTATGACTTGTCATTGGTTGGGTTAAGCGATCGCTTCATGGAACCATCAAGCCGTTTCACCGGAGGGATAGGTTTTTATAGTAATATATTATTATGTATTTCATTTAAGGTGGGGCAAAAATAACCTTATATTGTATATTTAAAAAAGATAAATATATTTATTTATTCTTTATTCACCGTAACTTTGTTTTGCCGATTTTTATTTGAACTACATTTTTTTCTTTGTAACACATTTTATTTTTTAAAACAAATAAAATTCAAAATTACACATCAACTCAAACATGTTTCGAAGCACAGAACCCCTTCATCAGTGCATTTAAAATATTAATATATACAAAATAAATGTTATCATCCATGTGGTCAGTTATGACAGATGTTTAAATTAATTGTATCTCAATAGAGATGAAATGCAAATTATTTGGAAACAGATTATGGATATGGTGAGAGTTTTCTCCAGGCGTTGTCTAGTAATTTGTGATAATTGGGTTGATAGCCTTTCACATTACATTAATAAAGATTTTCTGCTAAAAGCTTACATCTAATCTCAATAGAGGGCGCTGGTGTAAATTGAACTAAAAAAAAATATGAAATGTTTCTCAAGATGGTAGCATATACGAGTATACAACTTTCAAAAAATAATTGTCAGACGTGGTGTTCGTAAGAAGGGCAGAATGGGGAATGTTGTATTACATAAAGCGATCGCTTCACTTAACCAATGACAAGTCATAAGTCCTGTATACGCCTCGACCACCATATTCTGTTTCCAAATAATTTACGAGGACATCTTCGTCTCTATTGAGATACAATTAATTCTTAATGATTAACCCGTAATGGGTAAAATCCAGCATTTGTCGTACAAGTATTTGTATACATTCATAAAAACAAAAAGATGCTTGAATCTTGAAACTTTAACATCTGTCCTGAAACGTTTTTAGGTTAATGTGCAATTTTTAATTTTATTTGTATTTTAAAATAAAGTGTAGTGTTACAAATGAAAAATGTTGTTCAATTTTAATATATAGGTATTTATATTCAAATAAAATTATGTTCTTAAATTTTAGATAAGTGTTAAATCTGTTACACGATTGTGTAGTGGACGACTTGATTCGTCATTTAAAAATGGTCAGACCATAGCGCGTTCATTTATGTGCGTGATTTTATTGTTTTAATTTTAAATCAATACGCATTAATGTCATAAAGGCTTTACATATAATCTGATATCCGAGTAGGTAATTAATGGTGATTCATACATTACGTAAGATTTTACAAAATTTTATTAGTTTTAAACAAATGAGGTTCTATCTGCCTTGAAACGCTTTTTGGAAAATAATTTATTTAAAATTGTAAATTTATTTTCTTCTTCTTCTATCTTCGATGGCCCTACAGTCCATATAGATCCTTAGCCTCCAGTATTCTTCGCCTCCAACTCCTTCTGTCCTCCGCTTCGACCCTCCAATCTGACACTCGTAACAATTTCGCCCCATCTCTCCCAACTTCATCCTCCCATCGCAGCCTTGGTCGTCCAATTGGTCTTCTACCACCTGGGTGCCACTCTTGCAATCTTTATGGGGTTCGCGATGACGGCATCCTCTGCGCGTGACCGGCCCATCACAGTCTATTCAGTCTGACCTGTGTGGAGAGACTGGGAGCTTTGTAAATATGGTACAGCTCGTCATTGTGCCGCACTCTCCAGCCTTCACCGTCATTCATAGGTCCCAGAATTCTGCGCAGCACCCTTCTCTCAAAAGTATCCAGTCGCTCTGGCAACTGGTGTCGAATTACTTGAAATGCTTTTGCCGCATGCTACAAGCATAATATTATTGGAAAATTTTTTTTCATTTGTTCCAATGACAATTTGAATAATTTCTTCAATATTATTTTTAAGTTCTTGCTGGTTAGGTGCCTAATTACAGCTAATTTAAAAAACGGTGGATACGTGTAACATAAATTAAATAAACACAAAAGTTTGGATCGTCCATGTCAACATGTGCAACATCGAAAAAAAACATCATGTGTTATTGCATTAGGTGCTAAATTAAAAAACGATTGATACGTGGAACATAAATTAAATAGACAATATGTGCATCATCTAAAAATAACATTTTGTGTTAAATTATTTTTATTTTGTTATTTTATTTGATATCATTGTATTTTATATTATTTGTTTTAGATTTATTTTGTGGGTGTTGGACGTTCGAAGTGTGCGCGGGAGATGCCTATTGGTGGCGATGAGGTTCGCAACCCATCACACCGCATCTCCCGCGGGGCGAAAAGAGAAGGATGAAGTGCCGCATCAATAAAAGTGTGACAGTCCATTCTTTCTGCCTACCCTTTCGGGGAGACAGCGTGATGGCTAGTTAGTTAGTTAGTTTGATAATATCATCGGTCCATCTCATCGGTGGCCTTCTGACACTTCGCCTATTTTCCCATGGTCTCCAACTGAGTATCCTGGGTGCCCATCTGTTGCCACCCTGTCTAGCCAAGTGTCCAGCCCATTGCCATTTCAATTTTGCCACTCGGTCCATGACGTCAGCAACCCTGGTGTGGCGTCTGATTTTTTCATTTTTTATGCGGTCACGCAAGCTCACACCAACTATCTGTCTTTCCATGGACCTCTGTGTACACTTGAGCAGATTATATTATTATAATATAATATTGCAAAATAAGGTTCTTCTTCTCCTTGTTGTAGACCTATGTAGTCTGTTCTTCGGAGTGTTGCTCCTCCTGTAGACTCCTAGCTGTCCTTCCATCTGTTAGGAGGTCTTCCACGAGGAAGAATCCCATGAGGCTGATTATGTAGTGCAATAAAGGAGAGTCTGGTGGTGTCTATTCTTGGAACATGACCGCACTAGTCCTTTTTTCGCTGTCTGCTCCATCTTATAATATCCACAACCTCACATATCTCTCTTATTCTGGTGTTCCTCACACGATCTCTGTGTCTTTCCGGCTATTGTTCTCAATGTCTTCATCTCGGAAGTCCCCAAAACTTGTTTAGTCTTAACTGTGTCTGCCCTTGGTTTGACTGGTATTATTATTGGTATGTAGGTAAAATAAGATTTTTACTTTATAAAATGCAGCTCGTGCAACTTCAATTCCGCATTTAATTTTAATATCCGGGTCAAGCGCCTATTAAATTACTTTAATGATTTCAGATACATTAGTTTACAATAATTTATACTTCGTAATTTCCTATTTCTTTATTATTTTTTTATACAAATTAAATAAAAATGTTTTTCACAATAAAATTTTTGGAGGTGACCTCAGTTATTATATATTTTCACCTGACGATGGAGGAGGTCACCTCCGAAACATGTGAACAATGTTTTTATTTGATTTCTAAATATTTAGGTTTTTTTTATTAAGAGCACTCAAACTTTAAAATAAAATAAAACAACTTGTTTAAGTGATATTGGGGTTTTAATTGTATCTCAATAGAGACGAAGACGTAAACTGGAAACTGAACGTGGATGATCAAGGTGTTTACAGGACTTATGACCTGTCATTGGTTGGGTTAAGCGCACGCTTTATGTAATTACAACATTCCCCATTCCACCTTTGTTATTGTGATCATGCATGACAAATTTTTGGAAGATGTATATAAACTTCAAAATCCATATTTATCTTCACGTGGCAGTTTCAGTCAGCCATCTATGTAGATTTGGTTGCACTAGTGAATTTTTTCAAGAATTAACCTATACAACCGACCCACTAACGCCATCTATGGAGAATGATTTTCGGCATTTAGCAAACTACCTTATTAACACAATGCGAAGGCTGTCGCCCAACATATTGTTAGAAGCCGCTAGGAGTATTATTCTATTCTATATGCCAAAGAATTTTGACCAGAATATTTGAAGACCAAATATTTGTGAATGTATACTTATACCTGTATACAAATCCTGGATTTACACCAAAGGGTGGTTAATTCAAATTTTAATTGTATCTCAATAGAGACGAAGACGTAAACTGGAAACTGAACATGGATGATCAAGGTGTTTACAGGACTTATGACCTGTCATTGGTTGGGTTAAGCGCACGCTTTATGTAATTACAACATTCCCCATTCCACCTTTGTTATTGTGATCATGCATGACAAATTTTTGGAAGATGTATATAAACTTCAAAATCCATATTTATCTTCACGTGTCAGTTTCAGTTAGCCATCTATGTAGATTTGGTTGCACTATGATATTGGGGTATTTTTTTAACTTTAAAGGGATTCAATGACATTACTACTTATTTAATACTAATATAGTATTGACATTTTACAGTGGAACGCTACACGCGCTAACAACGCGATTGAATTGTTTACATTTATAACCGCATTCTGAGTTCTGTTTGCCAATTTATGGTATTCAGAGTCCACAATACACGGTTTAATGCATAAATGTTGAGATTCTTGTCACTTAAACTAGATGATATGGATACCGACAATATAGGGTTTCAACAGAACGGGTCTTCGTAGCATATATCGTACGCCACGATCGACATTCTGCACGAGAGATTAAAAATGGAGCGTCCCTATTGAAAGCCTCTATTGAAATTTTTCGAAATTAACAATGGATGTAACAGTGTTTACATTCTCTCGAAGAAGATAAAATATTAGACCACCGCCATGTATTGTTTACCCACATACTTCCTATCCAAATGTAATACATAGTTTGTAAATCGATGTATAAGTAGGTGTAGGTAAATTTATTTAATAGATACTTTTATGCCATAATTGTTTAAATATGATTTCGGGCATATGAGCGCCACGACTAGCTCGAATGAAGCGGAATCGTGAAATCCAATTTCCGACAATTCGCACGCTTAATACAACACTTAATAGACGACCTTCGTGACAGAGTGGTAAAAGCTCTGACTTCCATACCGTAGGTCCCGGGTTCAATTCCCGGCGATGGCAGTGTGATTGTCACACTGTCTTTGATCTGGTGTAGAATTCACGTGACAATAAAATGCCGATAGATTGGCTACCTATCACATGTCACGAGAATTAATATAATAGCTAAAAAATAAATTGTATACAGTAACAGGGTTCAAACGACCTGTTGTATACATAAAAAAAACACTGGCTTAGCTCAAAAAAGCAAGTTTTGCTCAATCTGACATGAGTCGGTGTTTTAACAAAAACAGTCGAAAAACACGTACGAATGGAAAGCGTTAACATTGTGAACGTTTATCGTACGTACAAATAGATAGCGTTAACATTGTGAAAAATATATGGATAGCGTTAACACAAGCCTCTGTCTATTGTTAACTCAATTATGACCTAAACCATAATCGGTCAGTTTACTATTAAGCGTGCGAATTGTCGTCTTCGTGGATGCGTATTATCCAATAGAGTGTACGTGGTTCGAGAACGATCCATGGTCTTCCGAATAATTTATTCGGGTGGACGATTATATCGACCGTAAAAACCATGATTTTCAAAATAAACGCCTTAACATTCAACAAAAAGGTTACAAAACTTAGTTTATTTAATAGGAAAATTTTATAAGTGAAAAGCGATGTTAAAAAAAGTGCTAAGAGGTAACTATTTTAACCTTCGACTGACTTCTACATAAAGATTGTATTAAGTTGTCTCGAGTAGATAAAAAGCGTCATTGAAGCTTGAAAAATATTCGAATAACTTTTTGAAAACATCGTATTTTCACAACACTATTTTACACATTTCACAGACATGTTTTGGGACACACTTCTCTTCTTCAGTGTATGGATTAATGAAGGTGAATTTTTTTTAAAAATGTGAATCCAAGTGAGAAATAATAAATATTTAAAAAAAATAGTTTAAAACAAATAATATTTTTAAAAAGTGATTTTTCGTAAAGCAATATGATCACATATAGGTTGTTCAGTAATATATCAGAGACGATTTTCCAAGAAAACGTTAATGAATACTTGGACATTTATATTGATAGTGTGAAGTACTCGTGTCAGACAAGAAGCTTATTTAAGAACAACATAATGGTGTAACTTATTAAAAGCTATATTAGACAGCTTAGAAGATCCAAGGGCTTATGAAGGTCTAACATATTATAAATTAAGTTTCATTTTAATACACTTAGAAAATTGAAAATAACTTTGTGTATAATCCACAAAATATTTAAAAAAACGCGACATGTTTCGGAGGATACCTCCATCTTTATTTTATTTATTTTATCTTTATATATTATTTATATTATTTATTATTTTATTATCTGGGCGCCGCATGAGGTTCGATATTCCCTGATGGTGGAGAGGGCGCAGAAAAAATTTCTGCGATACCTCTATCTTAGGAAGTATGGATATTACCCGTGGCTCTTTCCAACTGATTTCTTGCTAGGGATGCTAGGCTACCAGTCACTCGAGAGGAGACGAGACATTTACTTGAGTGTCCATTCCTTTCGACTGATAGGCGGTTGTATACACAACTCAGAAATCCTGAGTGATGTAGGTCTGTTCGTCCCTGATTATTATCTTCGACAAAGAGGTCATAGATTGTTTTATCTCCCACGATGCAGAACCAACCTGCCAATGGTTATGCCGGTAGGTAGAGCAATATCTTTGCTTAATCGTATCACCTCGGAGTTTGACATATTTTGTGATAGTTTGGCTCATCTGAGGGAAGTACTATCTTTTTTATAATTGTATGGTATATTATTTTATTAATTTGTCATGCATCTTATGTTTCTCGCTCTTTTTATTAATCTATTATGTTTTACTTATTATTGTGTATCTCTAACTTGTATCTTAAGTGTTTTGGAAAAAAAATTCAGTAATGCTTTAGATATGTTTAAAATAAATAAAC
Source organism: Lepidostoma basale (assembly GCA_022606425.2). Lineage (NCBI taxonomy): Eukaryota > Metazoa > Arthropoda > Insecta > Trichoptera > Lepidostomatidae > Lepidostoma > Lepidostoma basale. The sequence continues at coordinate 349,122 of JAHDVF020001246.1, forward strand.
GAAATGAAATGAAATCTTCAGGTGTAAATATATAATATAAGAAAAACTAAACAAAGAAAGACTAATAAAAACGTATTTTTAAAATCGATACAATAAAAAGGAACAATACAAACAATTAACAATAGCAATAAATTATGCAAACTTGCAAAATTAGAAAATCTCAAATCGGTGAAATTGGGTGAAAACATAATTAATAATCAGATTCCTCCTTTTACTCCTTTCTCCTTAAATACTTTGTCTACTTTTAGTCTCCCGAGCTCCCATTCCCAATCATATGCAAATAAATCATTTATTAATTTCTATATAAATTATGCCTTTTCAAATGTATGTTTTTTCTAAATTACAATTTTATATTTTCATACTATTTTTTTAGAGGCTTGGTTATTAGACTGGCAACATTGTTTCTATAGACTGTCAATTTGACAGTTGATTTGAAGTCAGTACGTTTTGCCATTTCACCATGAATAGACTGACGTCAGAACAGCGCTTGAGAATTGTGCATTTTTTTTTCGAAAATCACGGTCCGTTTTGCCAAACTTATCGTGCACTACGTCCATTTTACGGTCGACATAATCTTCCATCCGAGCAAATTTTTCGGAAGACCATGGATTGTTATCGCGCCAGGTACACTCTAGTGGATAATACGCATCCACAAAGACGACAATTGTCGAAAATTGGACTTCACGATTGCGCTTCATTCGAGCTTGCCGTGGCGCTCATATGCCCGAAATCGTATTTAAACAATAATGGCATTAAATTATCTATTAAATAAAGCCAATATATCATAGACATTAACATTATTTTTATGTGTTTTTTATTATAGGAAGCAATATAACCCAAAGCATTTCAATGAAGTTTTTTGACAATACTCTGCAGACTTTTTCTGCAAACGGTAAAACAAGTGGTTGGCCTTCAGTGGATAGACATTACATTACATTATGTTATAATAAAAGTAGACCTGAATTACAAAATTCACTTAGGGGTTACGTAAAATTACCCCTTAATATAAACTATACAATATTTCAGAACGAGCGCTGAGGCAGCGAGAGAAGCATGTCAGGTACTAACGGTATCTGTTTAATCTCTCGGAGAGACGGCGTGTTAGTGAGTTAGTTAGATATTAAACTTTTTTTTTAATGTATACAAAAACTTGTAGACAAATACTGGATTTTACCCATTACGGGTGTATTAATCATTAAGAATTAATTGTATCTCGAGGCGTAACAGAATATGGTGGTCGAGGCGTTTACAGGACTTATGACCTGTCATTTGTTGGGTTAAGCGATCATTCTATGTAAAATACAACATTACCCATTCCGCAATTCTACGAACACCACTTTGTTTGGTGTTGAATGTTGTTTTACATTAAACGATCGCTTAACCCAACCAATGATACGCCATAAGTCCTGTAAATGCCTCGACCACCATATTCTGTTCATATTCCAAATAGTTTACATCTTCGTCTCTATTGAAATACAATTAATTCTTAATAATTAGGTATTACTATTTTCTTAGAATATTATATGATTATTAGACGATCTTTGTGGCAGAGTGGCAAGAGCTATAAGTGCCACACCGAAGGTCCCGGGTTCGATTCCCGACGATGGCAGTATGATTGTCACACTGTCTTTGGTATGTGTGAAGAATTCACGTGACAGTAAAATGACGATAGATTAGCTACATATCACATATAACTAAAATCAATAGCTAAACATGTGGAATAAATGTGTGTATAAGTGTGTATGTAAATGTGGAAAGCAATGGGAAATTACCACATTAAAAGGCCCAAGTTACATCCTAGGAACCAGCAAATTGTTACACTTTGGCGCAAAACAATACCTGGGATTTTATCAAGCAAAGGAGATGTGTGTTGAATATTAAATATTAATTGTATCTCAATTGAGACAAAGATGTAAATTATTTGGAAACAGAATATGGTGATCGAGGCGTTTACAGGACTTAGACCTGTCATTGGTTGGGTTAAGCGATCGCTTTATGTAATACAACATTCCCCATTCCGCCATTCTTACGACCACCACGTCTGACAATTATTTATGAAAAATGTATATATGGTACTACATCTTCGTCTCAATTGAGATACAATTAATTCTTAATGATTGACCCGTAATGGGTAAAATCCAGTATTTGTCTACAAGTATTTGTATACATTCAAAATCAAGAATATTAAATAGTTTATCAATCGATAAAATACTGATGACATGACGCGCGCTACTGGCAACTGGTGTCGAATTACTTGAAATGCTTTTGCCGCATGCTACAAGCATAATATTATTGGAAATAAATTTTTCATTTGTTCCAATGACAATTTGAATAATTTCTTCAATATTATTTTTAAGTTCTTGCTGGTTAAGTGCCTAATTACAGCTTATTTAAAAAACGGTGGATACGTGTAACATAAATTAAATAAACACAAAAGTCCGGATCGTCCATGTCAACATGTGCAACATTATGTGTTATTACATTATGTGCTAAATTAAAAAAACGGTGGATTCGTGGAACATAAATTAAATAGACAATATGTGGACCATCTAAAAAGAACATTTTGTGTTCAATTATTTTTATTTAGTTATTTTATTTTATATCATTGTATTTTATTTTATTTGTTTAAGATTTATTTTGTGGGTGTTGGACGATCGAAGTGTGCGCGGGAGATGCCTATTGGTGGCGATGAGGTTCGCAACCCATCACACCGCGTCTCCCGCGGGGCGAAAAGAGAAGGATGGAGTGCCGCATCAGTAAAAGTGTGACAGTCCATTCTTTCTGCCTACCCTTTCGGGGAGACGGCGTGATGGTTAGTTAGTTAGTTAGTTACAAGCAAGGCTACATGTAGCAAGTGACAACTGGCAACAGATTCTTGGGTAACAGGCTATATTCAACAAAGTATGAAGGCGCACGGCGACAAAATAACACGTGACTCACGCTAAATGTTTAAAACGTCAAACCTGTACAATTGTATTGTTCGAACTACAATAGAGTCCATTGAAAGTCATATAATAATAACTTTTTATTTCATGAATAAAGAAAGGCAGGACAAAAGTCTCCGACGTCATTGAGTTAACCGCAACCCTTAAGTCGCGTTGTGCGGGACACATTGCTGGTGACCCATATTAACCCTTACAACTCCTTTGTCGAATACCAGCCGACATCGCTATATGTACGCTACAACTCAGTTGTCAGCTGGTGGCTGACAAGATAAGACTTGCGCGCGGTGTATTTTCGCGTGCAAAACTTGACTCTCTTGTGATATTCGTTAAAAAAAACATTTAATTTCACTTTTAATAAGTTTTTGACTGTTTTCCGTTTTTATTTTACTACAAAATAATCCTGTAAATATAAGAAGTGAATGCGGTGCGAATAATGGTGTTATGAACAAAATAATAAAAGGATCATTAAGATGTTTTGGACACATGGAAAGAATGAATGAAGAAAGAATGGTAAAATAAGTATACGTTAATTATTTGTGAATGTATACTTATACTTGTATACGAAATCCTGGATTTTCACCAAAGGGTGGTTAATTCAAATTTAATTGTATCTCAATAGAGACGAATTTAACCACCCTTTGGTGAAAATCCAGGATTTCGTATACAAGTATAAGTATACATTCACAAATATTAGTAATTATTCTGGTCAATTTTTTGGCATATAGAATGGAATAATACTCCTGGCGGCTTCTAACAATAACAAGCGTGCGCTTAACCCAACCAATGACAGGTCATAAGTCCTGTAAACACCTTGATCATCCATATTCAGTTTCCAGTTTGCGTCTTCGTCTCTATTGAGATACAATTAAATACGTTAATTATGTTAATGGAACCAGAAATAGAGGAAGACCGAGGAAAACGCGGCACGATCAAATAAATCAAATATTGAATGTCGGCCATGTGAGGAGTCAGAGACATCAACATATGAATGTGAATGAATGTCATCATATGAATGTCTAGGAAGCGAGAGAAATATATCAGGAAAGAAAAGTGTGGCAGTCCATTATTTCTGCCCACCCCTTCGGAGAGACGGCGTGATGGTTAGTTAGTTAGTTAAAATAATTCTTGCAAATTTACATAACCTAAAATGGCGGGAACTTCGCGTGATACATCATGCAGAGGAGCGATTAGAGTACAAGCCCCACTTCATTGCGAAACTGGACAAAGGTTCTAAAGACTGCACTGTGTGCAGTAATAGAAAGATTTCAGGGGGAAGACGGGAAACAGTGTGGTTTTGTGAGACCTGTTCCAGAAAACCTGGTCTCCATCCTGGAGATTGTTTTAAAAAGTACCATACTCTGCAAAACTATAAGTAGTCCATAATGTTTTTTGTAAAGTGTTTTTTATTTGAAGAATAAATCATTATAAATGAATTTTTAACGATTTTTTTGTAACTACCTATCAATAAATATATTTTAAGATTATTTAAATTAGAGTTGGCTGACAAACAATATCAAAAAATAATGGAGTGGTAAGGGTTAAAAGTGAAAACACACTGAAAGGTCCATCGCAGCATTTGAAAGAAGGGTTCTTAGGACAATATATGGCCCAGTGAGAGACCACAATGGTTGGCGTCGTCGATATAACCGAGAGCTATATGATATCTATAAAGAGCCCGATGTGATCAGATCCATCAAAGTAGGGCGCTTGAGAATGGCTGGTCACATAATCAGAATGGACGACGACAACCCTACAAAACGCCTCACGCTCTCAGTACCACAGGGACGTAGAAGACCAGGAAGGCCCAAAATGCGATGGATGGACAGTGTCAACACGGATGCATCGGTGTTGCAAGTGAGAAATTGGAGAATAGGGGAATCAAACAGACAAGAATGGAGGAAGCTCCTGGATTCAACCAAGGCCCACCCAGGGCTATCGAGCTTAGGATGATGAAGGGTTAAAAGTGGACAAGGCGACTGCTGTGCTGGTGCCCAAGAACGTCAGAGCGAGGAGTTGGGGCCCACAGTTGCGTTGGCGCGACGATATCCGGAAAACTGTGGGAAGTGCCTGGATGCGGATCGTTCAGGATAGAATAAAATGGAGAATACTAGAGAATGCCTACGTTCAGGAGTGGACAGCCACTACAGACTGACGAAGAACTAACTTACTAACTAACTAACCATCACGCCATTTCCCCGGAGGGGTAGGCAGCGAGATCGCCACAATGCTTTGTCCTGGCATACCTCTCGGGCTTCCTCTACATTCATACATCGTACCATGCACGCACGTCGATTATTCCGACTTCGAATGTGACCGCCTTTTAGTAATTGATTAATTTGGTCATGCCATGTTTTCCTCGGTCGTCCTCGGCTTCTTTTCCCACTCACGCTGCTTGTGTACAACTTTTTAACCATTCTACTCTCATCCATTCGTTCCATATGTCCAAACCATCTCAGGGATCCTTTTTTAATTTTATTCATGATGCAGTCATCTGCCTTACATTTCTTTCTTATTTCATCGTTCGGTATTCTATCATACAACGTTTTCCCGCACATTCTTCTTAGTGATCTCATTTCTACGGCGTTTATCCTGCTTTCATCCTTCTTTTGCCAGCTCCAAGCTTCACTTCCATACATGAGGGTTGGCACTAGAACTCCATTGTGTACTGCCATCTTTGCTTCTGTGGATATATTTCTATTTGCAGTAATGACTTTGACTGCGCCATTTATTTTATTCCCAGCACCAACACTTCTTTCGATGTCTTTCTCCATTTTTCCGTCTCTTGTAAACATGCTTCCCAGATACGTAAATTCGGCAACTTGCTCCAATTTCTCGCCTATCGCATTTATATCACAAATCGTCATACATTCTTCTTTCTGGAAAACCATCACTTCAGATTTAGACACATTTAGACTGAAGAAGAAGAAATCTACAAATAATTTCCGATTCTTTATTAACTCTGATACTTTCGAAATTGTTATAAGCGAGACACTGTTTCCATTTCATTGTTTTTAATTTTTAATAAAAATCATTAAGGTCAAGTTTAAAAGCCTAGCTCAACTACATATAAAATAATATAAATCTTTTGAAAAGAGTATTTACTTAAGTATATAATTAGTAAACTTAAGACAATTTTACATTACTAAATACTTTAAATACCATTACTATGAGAAATGGTTGCTTTTTTACTATTATTTTCTCCGTTCTTGTATAATATTTATCATTATAATAATGAAACGAAAAATATACACTTAACATCTTGAGAAAAATAATCTTATTATTGAAAGATACATCATTTTTATTTATTAAAATTCATGCCAAAAAATATTTAAAATGTTGTCAAATTTAAAATTAACATTTTTATGGTCCATTGTTTTGGCTATGATCCTTCAACATTATTAGCTGCTTAAATTTAAAACGCTGTTATGGTGTCACATTTTTTTTGTTTTTGCGACAGGTGTTTCTACAACCGAAGTTGGCATCATCAGGAAAGTTTTGACAACTGTTGTCAAAACTCTCCACATAAATGAAAAAAATATTGTAACACCTGATGATGCTAATGTCGATTGGCAAAACAGCTGTCGCGAAAAAATGTGATACCATAACAACGTTTTATCTTTTAACAGTTTAATATATTTTGTATGTTAATATTTGTATTCAAAATGAAATAATCATAATACTAATTATTCATCTAAGGTCCCTGATTCCCCGTGATTTTCACACTATCTTTGGTCTGGTGAAGAATTCACGTGACAATAAAATGGCGATAAATTAGCTACCTATCACATGTCACGAGAATCAATATGATAGCTTTACTCTTTATTTCGATTTGGCTCGCGCTGTATTGATGTAATAAGTGATTCAACAAAATAATAATAATTATGATAAAATAGTTTTTATAGATCAGTGAAATGATCAAAATTAATACAATTTTTAATTTCGGTCATTAGAAGGCGGAAAAATCGACGTGCGTGTATGACTCGCTGTAATAATACGGAGAAAGCTAGAGAGCTGTGTCAGGGTAGAGTAGTATACCGGTCCATACTCTCTGTGTACCCTTTCGGTGTAACGGCGGGAGGGTTTTATTGTTCTTATTAATTACCAACAATGATCTATGTTGGATATCTCGCTTAGAGACCACATACTTAACGTGGAAATTAGAAGACGCACCAGGGTCACCGATATAGGGATACGCATTGCAAGGATGAAGTGGCAATGGGCTGGGCATGTGTGCCGACGGGGTGATAGAAGATGGAGCCAGAAGCTTACTGAATGAAGGGCAAGGTTAGGCCGAAGAAGTGTCGGGAGACAGCCTACCAGGTGGAGCGAAGATATTGTGCGTACAACGGGAAGGGCCTGGAGAACACTGGCTAGAGAGGGAAGGCGTGGGGATGGAGAAGTTTAGGTCCAGCAGTGGGTGGAGAAAAACTGACGAAGATTACCAACACTTTATTAACACTCGTGTTCTTTGTTTTACACCACTTTAAAACAAACTAACAAGTTTGTTTTTGTAGCCCTGACGAAACTCGCGTAAACAAAACCGGTTGGTTTGATTAATCAAAATAAAATGGCAAAAAACATATATATATATATATACAGGGTGTCCCAGACGTCGCCGTCAACCCGGAAATAGATGATAGAGCAAGTCATGCTGGTTATGAGAAAAATGTAAAAAAAAAAGTTTTGTATTTTTTAAATTATAGGCATTTAAAAAAATCGAGAAAATCAACATCCTGTGATGGTCTTTTAACTTCCGTATCTACAAATCTTTACTTTTTATAAATTTTACATTTATTATGTAATTCTGAATAATGCTTTTATAAATTGTTGTATGAAATTTATAGCTAACTGCTCCAGCTTGGAAGAAAATGTTACTATTCGCCCAACCAAGTATTCAAAACTAAAACTACGCCCAATTTTAACTGACTGTACTGAAAATAAAATGTACCATGCGATTTTAGCAGGTAACTTTAAAAGTTGGCGATTATATGAGGATTCCAAAATAGTACAACACTTTGCTTGATTATTTCTTAAATTAGGTGTGGACAATTTTTTTGGAATATAATCTAGTTTTGAACAATTTTTTCTGAGACTAAAAGTCATTTTTCGAAGTGTGAGCGAGACAGATAGTGACGGTGTAGTTTTAATTTTGAATACTTGGTTGGGCAAAAAGTAACATTTTCCTCCAAGCTGGATCAGTTAGCAATACATTTTAGGCAACAATTTATAGAAGCATTATTCAGGATTACATAATAAAAATAAAATTTATAAAAAGTAAAGATTTGTAGAAACGGGAGTTAAAAGACCATCATCATCATCATCATCCTAAGCTCGACAGCCCTGGGAGGGCCTTGGCTGAATCCAGGAGCTTCCTCCATTCTTGTCTGTTTGATGCCCTTATTCTCCAATTTCTCACTTGCAACACCGATGCATCCGTGTTGACACTGTCCATCCATCGCATTTTGGGCCCTCCTGGTCTTCTACGTCCCTGTGGTACTGAGAGCGTGAGGCGTTTTGTAGGGTTGTCGTCGTCCATTCTGATTATGTGACCAGCCCATCTCAAGCGCCCTACTTTGATGGATCTGATCACATCGGACTCTTTATAGATATCATATAGCTCTCGGTTATATCGACCAAAAGACCATCACAGGATGTTAATTTTCTCGATTTTTTTAAATGCCTATAATTTCAAAAACACACAACTTAGATTTTTGTTTACATTTTTCTCATAACAAGCATGACTTGCCCTATCATCTATTTCTGGGTTGACGTCGACGTCTGGGACAACCTGTATACAAGTGTTAGTAATTATTTTCATATAACGTAAGAGGATTCTTTTTGTTTTCATCTTAGATTATATTATATATTTTTATCCTTGATTATAGTTTATTTTTTTGTAAAAAAATATTTTGTTTCCATTCTCGAACCCTTCAGGGGTTTTACCATTTATATTTAACATATTTCTCTAAAACCTTTTCAACTGTTTTTTGTCTCGTTATAATTTCTGTACCTCACTCCACTTGCCTTTTAAAACACGCCATTTCTAGGGGCTGAATTCATCCCTTTACTTAACTCATCCATTCGAGTTTTTGCGTGTCTCAACGAAAAAACATTTCCTTCAATATTTTTTATGAATGGCCTTAGGAAACGGGGAAGTTTCAATTTTTCAAAATCGCTCAAATTATATTCTGAGGACTGTAACATAATCAAGATAAAACATATTTCTTATTTAAACGCTGCGAGGATTACGGATACAATGCTAAGAATTCGTCATTTTTTCTTTCATTGAAGACAAAACATCGTTTTCAAGTATATTAAATTAATAAAAATGTAAATTTTCTAGCAGTTTGATCAAATTTTATGTGAATGCTAACCCTCACCAAGTCGACCATAAGGAGACTCCGTGTAGCACAGAGGAAACACGAAAGAGCCCTGCTACACGTAAAACTCTCAGACCGGATAAGAAATACTGAAATACGTAGAAGGTCGGGAGTAACAGATGTCGTCGCAAGGGTAGCGAAGCTTCAATGGTCATTTGCGAGACATGCTGCCAGATTGGTAGACAATAGATGGACCAGAAGGGTGGTAAGTGGAGACCCCGCGAAGACAAACGAAACAGAGGGAGACCCCCCACACGATGGTCCGATGACATTAGAAGATTGGATGCAAAAGGTCAAAGACAGGGATACGTGGAGAAGTATGGGGTAGGCCTATTTCCAGCAGTGGACGACAATGGCTGTCTAAGTAAGTAAATAAGTTATGTGAACGAACTGCTGTTTATATACACGAGTTAAAGAAGCAGAATACGTTTATTAAGGTAATTGACGTGGCTCAATACATTGTTAAAAACGAATTAAGGGATAAGCCCCAGAACAAAGGAAAGCATTACCTGGAATTAGTTTTTTTTTTTTAACATAATGTTAACATAATTGATGTTATATAAATCGGAAACAAATTCAATGTTTAAAATAAAGTAACGTTAAGCATTCCTAAGCATTCTAAAGGGTATGTGAGCATAAAAAAGTGTGTGGGTATAATAAGAAAAATGTTTTGAGCTTCCAAATAAAATAAAAAGCCCACTTCTAAACTAAAATAATTGTTCTGAATGAAAAAATATTCATGTTTTTTTTTATCACGTTTACAAAGTAAGGTTGATATGAAACGATTTTCATGGTAGGGTCAAAGCACCAATGAATGACCGTTTAAGGTTCAGCTTATACTGAAATCCACATTAAAGGCATTAATTTCATTATTTCAGTGTACGATGTCCCCTTGGTTGTTCAATCTGTATATGGACAAGTGTATGAAAGAACTTAAAGGTTAAAAAGAAAATGCTGGTGCTAAGATGAGTGATCTGTCTATAAACTGTCTGCTTTACGCGGACGATGCCGTTCTCGTTGCGGATAGTGCGGACGAATTACAAGTTTTGGTGTCGAGAATGTATAGGTAAGGTATGCAAGTCGAACGATTTAATGATGAATGTCGGAAAGTCAAAGGTGTTAGTTTTTGAAAGGGAAGAGCAAATGACAGTTTGTAATATAAGTGTAAATGAAGAGAACTTGGAACAGGTGAGTGAATTTGTGTATTTAGGTAGCATGTTCACAGCGGATGGCCGAACGGACAGTGATATTGAAAGAAGGGTTGGTGCGGGTAACAAAGTGAATGGAGCTTTAAAGTAGTTATTGGAAACAAGAATTTATCAATGAAAGCGAAAATGGCCGTTCACAATGGAGTTCTGGTTCCAACCCTTATGTATGGAAGCGAAGCATGGAACTGGCAGAAGAAAGATGAGAGCAGAATAAATGCGGTAGAGATGAGGTCCCTAAGACGTATGTGTGGTAGAACGATGTACGACAGAATCTCAAATGCTGATATTAGGAAGGAGTGTAGAGCGAAAGAAGGTATTATGAACAAAATTATGAAAGGTTCGCTTCGTTGGTTCGGACATATGGAGCGCATGGGTGAAGAAAGAATGGTTAAAAAAGTATACGTTAACAATGTAAATGGAGTAAGGAGTCGAGGTAGACCGAGGAAAACATGGCATGACCAAATTAATCAAATATTATAAGTTGGTCATGTCAGAAGCCGGAAGAATCGACGTGCGTGTATGACTCGATGTATGAATGTGGAGGAAGCTAGAGAGGTGTGCCAGGATAGAGTAGTGTGGCGGTCCATTCTCTCTGCCTACCCCTGCGGGGAAACGGAAACGGATATCCTAGAAGATGCTTTCTTAGATTTGTTAGAAAAAATCTAGTAAAAGTTCTGTAAAAGCTATTTTATTGTTTAGTATGTAAGAATAACGAATCCCAAAACACGAGTTGGCCAATTAGAAAATTTATTTGCCTTCAAAATCATCATTTTAAGCCTCTCGATGCATATATATTCAACAATATGTTTTGAAAACAATCACTGAACTCCATTATAAATAATTATTTATTTACGTAGACGTACTATTTCATAACTAACTAACTAACCATCACGCTGTCTCCCCGAAGGGGTAGGCAAAAAGAATGGACTGCCACACCTTTCTTTCCTGACATATTTCTCTCGCTTCCTCAACATTCATACATCGTGTCATGCACGCGCGTCGATTTCTCTGACTCCTCACATGGCCGACATTCAATATTTGATTTATTTGATCGTGCCACGTTTTCCTCGGTCTTCCTCTATTTTTGGTACCATTTACATCATTAACATATATTTTTTTTACCATTCTTTCTTTATTCATTCTTTCCATATGTCCAAACCATCTTAATGATCCTTTCATTATTTTGTTCATGACACCATCATCAGCACCAAATTCACTTCTTATATTTTCATTCGACACTCTATCATACACAGAATATCCACACATTCGTCTAAGAGATCTAATTTCTACTGCATTTATTCTACTTTCATCCTTCCTTTGCCAGTTCCATGCTTCGCTTCCATACATAAGGGTCGGTAGAATTAAGCGTCGGTACTATTTCATAAGATTTATAAAATTAATTTTTATAAAAATATGCTTCGATTAGTTTCGCAACCCATCACACCGCGTCTCCCGCGGGGCGAAAAGAGAAGGATGGAGTGCCGCATCAGTAAAAGAGTGACAGTCCATTCTTTCTGCCTCCCTTTCGGGGAGACGGCGTGATGGTTAGTTAGTTAGTTAGTTTAAAAATATGCAAAAGGATAATATTAGTCATTATAAAAATATGCTAAAGGAGAGCAAAATTCGAATCTACAAGACATGCGTACTACCTATAATGACAATGGAATAGAAACGAGAGCTGACACCATCAGAACATAAAGTCTCCTAAGAACCACAGAAATGAAGACTCTTCGATCCGTTGCGGGAACGACACTCCGAGACAGAATAAGAAATTCTGAAATAAGGAAGATCTGCAATGTAGAAGATGTCGTGCGATGGGGAAGACTGAGAAGACGATACTGGATAGACCATGTGGAAAGACCATGTTCTGAAAGAGTGATCAATATAGCCGTAAATAAAGTACCAACAGGAAATCGACCGGCAGGAAGACCACCTAAAAGATGGTGAGACATTTGGACATCTGCATACCAGGAACAGGCTCCGAGAAATAACAGGACACAGTCCTAAATAAAGCAGTAGAAGAAGAAGAAGTTTTTATTTCTCGAACAATGATGTAAAATTCCATATTAAATTATTATTACGAATGTATAATTAATAATTATGAAATCCTCTGTTTCTAAGACAGGCGAAATTCATATCAAATAAATTAAAACTTCTATAAAACAGACGTTTTCATTCGTATTCATTATTTGATATGGAGTTTTACAAAACCGTTCAAGAAACAATAAATAATACGAATGAAAACGTCTGTTTTCTAGAATACAACAATAATGTAAAACTAAATGTACAACAGTAATGTAAAACCCTATATTAAATAATCAATACGAGTGAAAACGTTGGTTTTCTAGATTTTTTATCAGAGTTTTGGAAATTACATATTTGGTATTTAATAATGTCTTAGAATGGCAAAGAAGCATGTAGAAAAGAAACGTATTAATTTGTTTTAATTACTAGCTTAATACTCGGCATGCTTTGCAATGCCTCTTTCAATTATTAATGTTTGTTTGAAGTAGATACAAAGAAACAAAACAGACACATTTGCATATACAAAATAAATAAATTTCAATGATATTTCAAAAAAAAATTATTAATTATATTCAAAACAAAATAAAAATAAAAACACTGCACTTCGTTTTTCACCAACTTTTTTTTAAATAACCGCATAGTGGTGAAAAACAAAGTGCAGTGTTTTTATTTTTATTTTATTTTAAATATAAATAATTTAAAAAAATCAAATGTCTTACCACAAAGTGAATGCTTCATACGAAAATTTAATGATATATATATATTTTTTTAAATACATAACAAAGCATGTATTCTCCATGTATTCCCCATAATAAACTCATTTTGGGTCTTAAAATAATTACAATGATTATAGTATATAACATATTCATGACAGAACACACAATGATTACAAACACAAAAATATTATAACAACTAACTAACTAACTAACTAACCATCACGCCGTCTCCCCGAAAGGGTAGGCAGAAAGAATGGACTGTTACACTTTAATCGATGCGGCACTCCATCCTTCTCTTTTCGCCCCGCGGGAGACGCGGTGTGATGGGTTGCGAACCTCATCGCCACCAATAGGCATCTCTCGCGCACACTTCGATCGTTCAACATCCATAACAAGCAGAATAAAAATCAAGATACACTAATATACTAATAATTACCACTTTCCACATACTGCCTGAGGTAATACAGCTTTAGGCTGCTAGCTATTTCGTAAATCAAATTTGAAAAAGTTTATTCGAGTGCTTCGGGGTATACAATATTTTTAATATTTCCGTCTTCAGAATTTTTTCGTTTCGTTAACATATAGTTGATCATGTTAAAAGTATGAATTTTCCCGATTCAATCCAGACTTGAAGTGATTGACCTTATACCTTGTGGATGGTCATTGAGAATGCAAGGTGACAAACATAAAAAAAGAAGAAGAAGATAAACTCTAAAGTACAAAACAACTTCTTCTAAACCTTCAAAATAGCAATATTAATGAACAGTGAAAATATCACCAAGATCTGTCAATTGGTTGCTGAGTCCATTGAGTAGAAATAATAGAAGAAGAGGACCCTACATTTTTATCATATATTATTTATATAGATTTATAATATTATATTATAATATTAAAGAACTAACTAACTTACCATCACGCCGTCAACATTCATTACCTTGCCATGCACGCTCGTCGATTTCTCCGACTCCTTACGTGGCCGACATTTAATATTTATTTGATTTGATCGCGCTACATTTTTCTCGGTCTTTCTCTATTTATAGTTCCCTATATGTCATTTACATATACTTTATTCACCATTGTAACTTCATTTATTCTTTTTATTTATCCAAACCATCTCAATGATCCTTTCATTATTTTGTTCATAACACTTTCATCCATAAGTGTTTAGATAATTATTCATATTTATTAATTAAATAGTTGTAATTACATAAAGCGTGCGCTTAACCCAACGACAGGTCATAAGTCCTGTAAACACCTTGATCATCCATATTCAGTTTCCAGTTTGCGTCTTCGTCTCTATTGAGATACAATTAAATTTGAATTAACCACCCTTTGGTGAAAATCCAGGATTTCGTATACAAGTATAAGTATACATTCACAAAAAAAAAATATTTGTAATTATTCTGGTCAATTCTTTGGCATATAGAAAGGAATAATACACCTGGCGGCTTCTAACAATACGTTAATAGGCGACAGCCTTCGCATTGTGTTAATAAGGTAGTTTGCTAAATGCTGAAAATCATTCTCCATAGATGGCGTTAGTGGGTCGATTGTATAGTTTAATCTTGAAAAGATTCACAAGTGCAATCAAATCTACATAGATGGCCAGTTAAAACTGACACGTGAAGATAGATATGGATTTGAAGTATATATACATCTACCAAAAATTTGTCATGCATGATCATAATAACAAAGGTGGAATGGGGAATGTTGTAATTACAAAAAGCGTGCGCTTAACCCAACCAATGACAGGTCATAAGTCCTGTAAACACTTTGATCATCCATATTCAGTTTCCAGTTTGCGTCTTCGTCTCTATTGAGATACAATTAAATTTGAATTAAATAGTGAATATTCATTATTGCAAAACATTTTCAAACACTCTATGGGTATATGTTTTTGCCTACTAATTATATGATGTAATATCGTTATAAAGTTCGTAGAATTCCCTCCATTTAGGATCGTATAATAACATTACTCAAGTTATAAACTTTTGTGTAACGTAATACATAATTTAACATACCTAATTAGGGAGGTATATAAGTTCAGAATTTACTTAGTTCACGTTTCAGCTTTTACGTTGGTTTTGAACCTAATCCAACAAAAAATAAACATTTATGGAAGCCTTTAAAGGTGCCTGACGTATTTCATACAACTTCCTATTTAAACTCATTTATTAACTCAATCTCAATATTTTTTATATTTTTTTTGTGTTTTGGAATAAAATGGCGAATAAATTGGTTTGAAAACTTATTTTGAAACGATAACCTTAACCTGAAACTCCGTTAAAGAATGATTAATGGTTCTACTATATGGCTGTGAAACTTGGACTCTGAAAATTAATGTAATGAACCGGTTGGAGGCGTTTGAGATGTGGGCATACCGCAGAATTCTCCGTATACCGTGAACCGATATGGTAAGTAATGCAGACGTACTACAAAGCGCCAGAGCCAATAAAGAACTATTGTCAAGTGTAAAGGTTAGAAATATCTCATGTGTTAAGGGGAGTGGACCGGCATCCGAAGTGTGGAGGAGCTGTTCAGAGCGGCGCAGGACAGGGGCAGGTTCGCCGAGGTGATCGCCAACGTTGGGGGCAGCCGACAGGGCACATGAAGAAGAAGAAGGGATGAAAAACACTACCTCCTTCGGTTGGTAATCATGGGAAAAATAGAGGGGAGTTGGTACAAGGCAGTTGTCTTGGCTGCGAAATATAAGATATTAGGCAAGAGTAAGCGGAGTTGAAAACTTTTTTTAGTGCCGTAGGACAAAGTTGCCTTTGCTGCAGTGATCGCCAACGTTGGAGGGACCTGACACGGCACCAGATGAAGAAGTGTATATATTAGTGTCTTAGACGGCCTTCCTGTCTAAAGTGGCAAAAGCTATGACTGCGACACAAGGTTCAATTCACGGAGATGACAGTGAATATAAAATCACCCTTCCAAGAAACTCAATACTCGCCGTTGAGTTTCTTGGAAGATCAGATATTCTTTATGTTATTGTGAGCTCATTATGGATGAAGTCGTTCGTCCACTGGTATCAGTATGCGACGCTAACACCAAATTTCAAAGACGTCAATCCTGGCTTAGTTTTTCATATAACATTGTAAATTAATGCGATTTGGAGATGGAGATTATTTTAAGACAAATATGTAAAAACATGAAGAGTTATTTTTTTAACTATAATAATAATAAACCATCACGCCTTTTCCCCGACGCACGTCAATTCTTCCGACTTCTAACATGACCGACCTTTAAAATTTGATTAGTGATTTGATTTGATCTGGTCATGCCAATTTTCTTTGGTTTTCTACGACTCCGTACTCCATTCACACCGTTAGCGTATACTTTCTAAATCATTCTTCTTTAATCCATGCGTTCCATGTGCCTAAGCCAACGCAGTGATCCTTTCATAATTTTGTTCATAATGTTTTAATCCGCCATACATCCCTCCCTTAGATCAGCATTTAAAATTCTGACGTAAATCGTGTAACCACACATACGTCTTAGATATCTTATCTCTACCGCAAGTTTTCTGCTCACATCCTTCTCCTTCTATAATAGTTCCATGCATCACTTCTATACTTCTATACTCCTTTTTTCTATTTAATAAAAGGTCGAAAATAATAGAGTCAAATAATATAGACCTAAAACTGAGAATACTCCTCATCAAGACCTATGTATGGAGTGTCTTGATGTACGGCTGCGAGACATGATGCCTATCCGAAAGGGATAAGCGGAGACTAGAGGCTTTTAGAGATGTGGTCCTATAGAAGAGTCTTAGGAATTTCCTGGAGAGACCACATCACGAATGAGGAAATTCTTCAAGGAATCGAAGGAGGAAGGCACCTGCTCAGGACCTTGTCCGAAAGGCGTGCCAGATGGCAAGAGGGCACAAACTCTAGGGGACGCCCACGCCGAGAGTACCTGGAGGACCTGTTGGTGGACGTGCGCTGCTCATCATATGCAGATTTCAAAAGAGCCGCACAAGACAGGGAAGAATGGAAGAGAAGAATAGAGGAAATTGATGCAAACCAATCCCAGGATTGAAACCAGAGAAGAAGATACTCCTTTGGCCATGAGTTATTTGAATAATATTTAATAGAGATCATAATTCAATACAAGGATTTCGCATAAGTATGTATTTAAATAATATTATCAAAAAACTTCACGTGTAATTTATTAATCAAATGCTTAGAGAGACAGACGTAGTGCTTGGGGTAATTTGTACATACGGCAAATCTGTTTCATTGGAAACGACTTGTTTTGTTTGGGATGAAAAGATAAAAATATATGTATGGTTAAAACATAGACTTTATAATGATTCTAAGAAATTAAAATACGTGGAAACATATTAGTATAAACCCGTTTTAATGAGAGAAGAGGAACGAACTACTTCTCAAGTGATGTGAAATTTTATTGAACAACACAAATAATAATACTATATAAACAACACTTTATCAAAATTAAAAACGAAAACAAAATATTTCGGAACACAGAAGTCTTTCATCAGTGTATTTATTTTTATGACATATATATTTATAACAATTTATTATTATTATTTGTGTCCAATGACAATTTGAATAATTTCTTCAAAACCCATCACACCGCGTCTCCCGCTATATATTTAAACCTCCAAAGTTTAATCGCCTTCATGGTTAAAAGTATACACTGAAGAAGGGAAGTTTATGTCCCAAAACATGTTTGTGAAAAGTGAAAAAAAGTGTTGTGATAATACAATGTTTCCAAAGAGTTATTCAAATAACTATATTTTTTTAATGAATTAAAGCACTGATTTGTTCAGTGATGTCTTTATTCTTCTCGACATGTTGCTGCTGTCTTATTTTACGGTACTTTAAGCAAGAATTGCAGCACTCAGAATTTCACTCAGAAGCACTCACAGCATAAGAATTTCATTGACACAAATGCACGTACAACTCCTTTATATCACCTAAGAAAGAACCCTAACCTTATTTTGCCGGTATCACCATCATGGTACGACAATGTATTTTATTGGCTGTATTACCCAGATTCAACGAGAAAGAAATGAATTATTCGAATGAATAAAATTGAACGTATGGAAGTGAATCTTAGAGTTGGCAAAAAAAGATGAAAGTAATTTAAATGTCGTAGAAATAATGACATTAAAACTGGCAGAATGCGGAAAAATAATGTATGATAGAATATCTAATGACAAACTGACTAACTAAATAATTATCACTTCGTCTCCCCGAAGGGGTAGGCAGAAAGAATCGACCGCCACACTTTTTTTTCCTGACATATTTTTCTCGCTTTTTCAACATTCATACAATGTGTCATGCACGCGCGTCGATTTTTCACGTGGCTGACATACAATATTTGATTTATTTGATCAAGCCACATTTTAATCGGTCTTTCTCTATTTCTAGTTACATTTAGATCGTTAACATATCCTTTTTTTACCATTCTTTCTTCATTCATTTTTCCCATGTGTCCAATCCATCTTAATGATCCTTTCATTATTTTGTTCATAACACCATCATTCGCGCTGCATTCACTTCTTAATGTTTCATTCGACTCTCTATCATACACAGAGTATCACACATTCGTCTAAGAGATCTTATTTCCACTGCATTTATTCTACTTTTATCCTACCTTTGCCAATTCCATGCTTCGCTTATATACATAAGTACGGTACGGGAACAATGCATTTATAGCTTTTTTGGATAAACATCTAATAATGAAATGCGCCCTAAATTAAATTAATAAAGGGTCACTAATATGATTTGGACATATGGAACGAATGGGTGAGGGAAAAATGGTTAAAAGTATATACACAAGTATTGTGAATGAAAAAAAAGATTTAGGAAGGCCAAGGAAGGCCAAATTGATTAATTACTTAAAGGTGGCCATGTTCGAAGTAGGAACAATCGACGAGCGTGCTTATTACTGTGTGTGAGTGTAGAAGACGCGCGAGAATTTTGTGAGGATAGAACAGTGTGGCAGTCCACCTTCTCTGCCTACCTCTCCTAGGAAACGGCGTGATGTTTAGTAAGTGAGTTAAGTAGTAAAAATTTAAAATATTGTATTATAAATACAATATATAATAATTTATTTGGAAACAGAATCTGGTAGTCGAAGCGTTTTCAGGTTAAGCTGGTCGAAGTTAAAAGCATATAAAAATTGGAAAGTTTTCTCCGGGCATTGTCTAGTAATGTGTGATAATTGGGTTGATAGCCTTTCACATTACATTAATAAAGATTTTCTGATTTATGCTTACATCTAATCTCAATAGATGGCGCTAGTGTAGATTGAACTAAAATATGTGAAATGTTTCTCAACATGGTAGCATATATACAACTTTCAAAAATAATTGTCATACGTGGTGTTCGTAAGAAAGACAGAATGGGGAATGTTGTATTACATAAAACGATCGCTTAACCCAACCAATGACAGGTCATAAGTCCTGTAAACGCCTCGACCACTATATTCTGTTTCCAAATGATTTACATATTCCTCTCTATTGAGATAAAATTAATTGTTAATGATTAACCCGTGATAGGTAAAATCCAGTATTTGTCTACAAGTATTTGTATACATTAAAAAAAATGTTAAACATGTTTAGTTTATTCTCTCACCCTGACGAAGCTTCGGTGGGAGCGAAACCGGTTGGTTTTAACAAGTAAAGTGGTAAAGATACAAATATCAAAAATGTAGATGAGTGATGGAGTCCTATCTGCCTATCTCTCCGGGGAAACGGCGATAATTAGTTAGTTATTCATGTGTATAATATATTTAAAATTAAAACATATCTGTTACAAACGCAATACAATAATTGAAATAAAATTTTCATCCCCAATATTTAAAGTCGAATAAATTTATATGAATATTAAATGAAAAACTTGATGTAACTGTTTACATTGCTTTTAATGGGAATTTATAGCAACGGTGATTAACAAAAATTTTTATCGACGGTTTAAACAATTTTATGATGCTTTTTATTACGCGTTTTTCCTCTCAAAAGGGTTAAAAAATGACCCTTAAAATAGCTCCATTATAATGAAGCTCAAATGTTTAAACTCATTTTCGTGCGTTTATGTGGATGTACGTTACGATCGTAACGTTACGTAATTAATGATAGAGGGAGAGTTTTTTTATTCAATTGATAGGGGGTGATTTATTATTCCGGAAATTTATAAATAAAATTATTTTTACACATTTAAAGTATTCACATAATATTTAAATAACTAAATACCTAACTTACCATCACGCTGTCTCTCCGAAGGGGTACGCAGACGGCCACACTGTTCTATCCTGACATAACTCTCATGCCTCTGTGTGTCTGATAGCTATACCTTT
Source organism: Lepidostoma basale (assembly GCA_022606425.2). NCBI lineage: Eukaryota > Metazoa > Arthropoda > Insecta > Trichoptera > Lepidostomatidae > Lepidostoma > Lepidostoma basale. Next base: position 369,728 of record JAHDVF020001246.1, read on the forward strand.
ACATCGATTTGGCTCGCGCTGTAATGATGCAAAGAGCGATTCAACAAAATAATTATGATACTAACTAACTATAATATATAACTAACCATCACGCCGTCTCCCCGAAGGGGTAGGCAGAAAGAATGGACTGCCACACTTTTATTTCCTGACATATTTCTCTCGCTTCCTCAACATTCATACATCGTGTCATGCGCGCGCGTCGATTTCTCTGACTCCTCACATGGCCGACATTCCATATTTGATTTATTCGATCGTGCCACGTTTTCCTCGGTCTTCCTCTATTTCTGGTTCCATTTACATCGTTAACATATAATTTTTTTACCATTCATTCTTTCTATATGTCCAGAACCATCTTAATGATCCTTTCATTATTTTGTTCGTAACACCATCATTCGCACCGCATTCACTTATTATATTTTCATTCGACACAGAGTGTTCCACACATTCGTCTAAGAGATCTCATTTCTACTGAATTTATTCTACTTTCATCATTCTTTTGCCAGTTCCTTGCTTCGCTTCCACACATAAGGGTCGGTGGAAATTGGTAAAAAAACATTAACAAGTAAGTATTCCATTTTGGTACTTCGTTCCCTTATTTGAACATTAATCATAAAAGCAGTAATTAAGTTTCAGCACACAATGTGTTAACGATATTTTGCTTACTACATTTCAGCCGCAAAATAGCCACCATACATATACCCAAACGTCTGTCACTCTCCACGTTTGTTTCCAGCAAGCCGCCACAAATACCCAAACTTGGATAAAGCTCTACCCTCTTATATATTATCGGGTGACGACAAATTTGATGTATGAGCTTTATTTACTCGTCTATATTTAAAGTAAAGTTTTCATGAAATTGTCTTTTAAATGAAATGTCTTTTAATAAAAAAAGCGGACCCGACAGACGTTGTCCTGTGCAGGCATACAATACGCAATACAGAATTTTAAAATCTACGCCACGCTACAACGATAAATTTTGCGATTTCTACTTCAACATCTTATGGCCATCCACTTCTGGACGTAGGCCTCCTCAAAATACACGGAATTCTTAAACACGGAATTCGACATTAGCATCATCATCATAAACAAACATAACTGTGAATTATTTTTAAATAGTCAATTATTTATGAACATTAAAAAAGATTTGAACGTCACCTACCGGGTCTAATTGTGAATCTAAACCATCCAAGGACCCACTCAAACACACACTAAATGTGAGTGTGTTTTTTATGAAATTCGGTCCAGCCGTTTAGGAAGAGTACAACATACGCCCGTACAGAAGAATTATATATATAAATATTTACACCTGTATAAGTTTGTCAATTTGATTAAAGATTGACGGAGCCGAGACGTGGACACTGACAAAAGGTCTAGTCTACAGATTCAAGGTCGCCCAGCGCACCATTGAAAGAGCCATGCTTGGAATAACCTTGAGGGGCAGATTTAGAAACGAATTTATTCGACAAAAACCAAGGTGACTGAGATGGCTCGGCGGATAGGCGGGCTGAAGTGGCCGTGGGCTGGCCATATCTGTCGGAGAACCGACAGCCGATGAGGAAGACGAGTACTGGAGCGGAGACCGCGTACAGGATTCCATAGAGTTGGACGTCCCCCTGCCCGCTGAACCGACGATCTGAAGATGATTGCTGGACATGGATGGATGGGAACCACAATGGATAGAGGGCGGTGGCGTGCTTTGGGAGAGGCCTACGTCCAGCAGTGGATGACAAACGGCTAATGATGATGAAGTTTGTCAATTTGATTCAATGTATTTATTTTTAACGTTTAAATTTGGAACACTAATGATTATTTATTCTTTTTTATCTGCAATATCAGGTCTCCCCGACCCGGCGCGACGACCTTTGGTGGATATCCGCCTCCTCCAAGAATCGAATTTCTTGAAGTGTTCGTAGCGTTGGTTGTTTTACAAGGTTAGGTTGTTGGTCTTACGCTCAACCCCCTTACTAGAAGGATCAGGGTTTTTCTGTAGGAGTATTCATTCCCTAAGCTGGGGGTGACCGGTTTTGTGTGCCGAAAATCGCTATTCACCCTATTTTTGTGAGCTGTGGCACATCAACATACGCGTACGTCCAATATTCCACACCCAGGGTTTGCAGGATCACAAAGATCGTGGACGCCAGAGAGTCGGACTAGATGGTAATGTTGCTGATGTTATGCAACTATGGCGTTTCATGGCATTTACTGGTACACATACCTTCCAGCACGGTATGTCCCCTCCCGGCCCTAACCATCCATTCAAACCCCCTCTTCCAAGACTTATGACCTGTCATTGGTTGGGTTACAGGACTTATGACCTGTCATTGGTTGGATTAAGCAATCGCTTTATGTTTAACAACATTCCCCATTCCTCCCTTCTTTCGACCACCACGTCTGACAATTTTTTGAAAGATGTATATATGCTAGAATGCTGCGCAGCACTTCACATTTTTTAGTTCTATCTACACAAGTGCCATCCATTTGTTCCAAATCCAAAATATTGTCAGACGTGGTGGTCGTAAGAAGGGTGGAATGGGGAATGTTGTTGAACATAAAGCGATCGCTTAATCCAACCAATGACAGGTCATAAGTCCTGTAAGCGCCTCGACCACCATATTCTGTTCCCAGAAGAAAAAAAACTATTTACATCTTCGTCTCTATTCAGATACAATTAATCCTTATAAACAACATACATTAAAAAATATTCATATTCTCATTATGTAATATGAAATAAGAGTGTGTAAGTAAAAATTGTGTGATTTTCCGAATTTCAATAGATTTTATTACCATATTAACATTAAGCCGTTTAACACGAATGAAAGCGTCTGTTTTCTAGAAGTTTTAAGATTTATCATGGGAATGATATGTTTTACATTATCAAATATTAGGTCCTTACATATGAAAATGACGTTTTGTATGGGAGGAACATAAAGTTGATTTTTTTTTAATATAATATATTTATTTAATCAAAGTATGTACCATTGCTATCTATGCACTTTTGCCATCTCATAGGTAGTTCATCGATCCCTTTACTAAAAAAACATTCGGACGGGAATCAATAAAATCTTTGAAGTCGGTTTGGACTGCCCCATCGGAGTTGAATTTTTTCCCTTGCAAGAAGTTATCCGAATTTCGAAAAAAAATAGTAATCTGTTGGGACAAGGTCCGGAGAGTACGGTGAATGTCTTAGACATTCCAATTGAAGCTCTTCTAATTTGGTAGCCGTCTGTTGTGCAGTGTGTGGTCTATCATGAAGCAGCAGTGGCCTAGAGCGATTAACCAGCCTCGGTTGTTTAGCAGCTAGCTTTTCCATCATGGTTTGCAGTTGCTGACAATAGACATCTGCCGTAATCGTCTGGCCAGATTTAAGAAAGCTGTAGTGAACGACACCAGCACTAGTCCACAAAACGCTCACAAGTAACTTTTTTGGAGTCAATTTTCGCTTGGGGCATGGTTTGGCTGATTCGGCAGGGTTCAACCATTGCGATGAGCGCTTCCGATTATCATACAGGATCCACTTTTCATCACAGGTAATGATTCGATTCAAAATCCCTTCATTATTGTGCCGGTTGACTAATGCAACGCAGCAGTCAACGCGCGTTTATTGATTTGCTTCACTCAATTCGTGAGGTACCCACCTTTCAAGCTTTTTCACCTTCCCAATTTGCTTCAAGTGGATTAAAACAGTTTTATCACTAACACCGCAGCCTGCAGCTAACTTGGACGTGGTTTGCGATGGATCCGCTTCCACAATAGCCTTCAATTCTTCATTATCAACTTTGGTCTCCGGCCGTCCACGGGGCTTGTTCTGCAGGTCGAAATTTCCAGAACGAAAACGTTGGAACCAAAAACGCACTGTGTTTTCTTTTGCGGCACCGTCGCCATACACATCATTAATCCTTCGAGCCGTTTCTGCAGCACTGGTGCCACGGTGGAACTCGTACTCGTAAATAACGCGATATTTCAAGTTTTCCATTTTGTAAACTGAGTGACGCAAAGAAAAAACACAATTGAGGAAAAAACAAATGAATTATAATTTTCGAAATACAAATACTTGAGTAAATAGCTGTATAAATTTGAATTTGGAATTCCTAACCAAAGAGAAGATATTTGAGATCAAAGCTGCCAGTACGGCAAAACGCCAATTTCATATGTAAGGACCTAATATATTATGTATTATGTGGAGTTTAACATCATTGTTCAAGGATCAATTAATTATGACATTTCTTTGGAGGTTGATAAGCAAAGTCGAGATGTCACATTATTATATTATCGTATATCAGGAAATAAAAGTGTTGCGGTCCATTATCTACCGCTTCCGCAAAACATTGTATAGGTTAGTCATTTAGTAAGTTAAGTATTCGGTCAATTATAGGGGTAAAAGAATTTAAGCCTGCGTTCTGCCAGTTCGTACTTATGGTCTTGAAACTGTTACATTGTCCAAACAAAGTGCTGAGAAACTACGAGTGACCCAAAGAGCCATGGAAAGAGCCATGTTAGGAATAAGCCTAAGAGACAGAGTCAGAAACGATACTGTGAGAGAAAAAACAAAGGTCACTGACATCATCCACCGAGTGGCGACTCTAAAATGGCAATGGGCATGTCACGTAGCCAGAAACTCAGATGAAAAGTGGACAAGAAGACTGCTGACTTGGAGACCGTGGACGGCGAAGAGAAGTGCAGGGCGACTGCAACTACGGTGGACGGATGATCTGAACAGACATGTCGGAATAACCTGGATTCAGTCTGCACAAGACATAGTGACATGGAAGCGAATGGTGGAGGCCTTTTTACTGGAGTGGACGGGAATAGGCTGAGGTAGAAGAGAAGAAGAAGAACAATTCAACATTTTTTTTCAAATTTAAACCTTTTTCCATTTTACAGAGAAATGCAGCAAAGATATCTCGTTTAAAGCATTTGGCACCAAATTCCGCGCAAGCGGCTTGGGAAAATGTTATAATTTGATTTACATTCTGCAGTTTTCCAATATGAAAGATAAATTCTCGTGGTGTTAAATGTTTTACACGTAACGTGAAATACGTACAAATGTTACGTTGTACATTAACGTAGCACCATATTACGGTTTTCCGTCATTCGATCCCGGGTTCAATTCCCGGCGATGGCAGTGTGATTGTCACACTATATTTGGTCTGGTGTAGAATTCACATGACGATAAAATAGCGATAGATTAGCTACCTTTCACGTGTCATGAGAATCAATATGATACATATACCCTTTTGCATCGATTTAGCTCGCGCTTTATTGATGAAAGAGCGATTATACAAAAAAAATAACAAAAATAGTTTATACAGATTTTTAGAGCGCTGTATTTACGTTAAGATCTTCAAACTAAAAAAATAAAAGCAAGAAAATATTTCGTAAAACTTGTTCCAAAGCTTGTAATTACTTAACTTTTAATTATTTATAAGTATCCTTTATGTCCTACACATACATGCATATTTTAGCTCTCTGGAACAACGATAAGCGTCGGCGTCGGAGTACGCAGGTATAAGATAAAATATATTAAGGGATTTTAGGATCAAACCCTTAATCACTGTACTTCAATTCTCAAAGTAAGCCGTAATTCTCTCCTGGGAATTCCAGACATCTCAAGAAGAGTACTTGAACAATGCCTGGGTAACTACTTTAAAATATTTATCAGTTTTACTTAACATATTCGCATCGGTAGCCGTCATATCACGTGTAAGATTTCCTAACCGTTTACATCGGTAGCCGTTATATATCGTTTTGCGACTTTGCAGTATTCGTAGTGCCATTTATTGTAAGAATTTGGAACCACAAATTACAGCAATACTTACCTACATCTATCCTCTACAGAAATCTGTAAAGATAATAAATTAAATGTGTTTAACTTCGTCATAATTACGGTTTACATGCGCGCTGTCGGTAAATCACATCTGTGAAGTATCCCATCGGCCGCCATTATACTATTATATATTCGTTTGTCCTGCGTCACGCGCGCATTTGATTTTCAACGTTTCGTATTATTATTTTCTGTTATTTATTATAAATTGTGATGCAAAATAGCCCTGGTTAGTACATTTATCATTCAAATATAAATTATTAACAAAAAAATGGTAAGAAATATTCGCGCCGTATTTGACGGTACGATTCGTATTTGACCGAGCCGTAATGAAAGGGCTGAGAGCAGTGTGCTAAGATTATATATCAACAAGAAAAGACAGCAAACCTCTACAATACAAAATAAGTTGAAACCCTTAGAAAACGAACGATTTTTACTATACGTTATTTTTTTTCTAACCTTCATTGCTGGATAAAAACCTCTTACAACTTCTTCCGTTAGTTTTCGTATTCGTATTCAGAATATTCGAATTCAGTTTATTACACCATCATCAAGCCAGTGGTGACATATGGTTCTGAGTCGTGGACAATGACTCCAAAAACACAACAAAGAATCTACTGGTTTGAGAATAGAATACTTAGAATGATCCTGGGACCCAGACCCGGTGTTGCAGCGGGAATTTGGACGCAAAGGACCAACCAAAAGTTCCGTACGATGACCTAGCAGCCCCTTATAACGAGCACCTTGAGAGCCGATCGCCTGGCATGTATTGGGCAGGTATGCCGATTCGAAGAGACCATAGAAATTAAGACCCTGTACGCGTCTAGACCAACTGGAGTAAAACTTCTAGAAAGGCGTAGACAGCGCCTAATGGACAATGTTCTGGCTGATTTGGCTAGGTTGGGCAAATCGGACTGCAGGGAGCAAAAGGCGCAGGATCGAGGAGCTTGGCGAAAAATCATCAAGGAGGCTAAAGCTCTTCAGGAGTAGTATGGCCATAGGAAGTAAAAAGTAAGTATTCAGAAACCACCAACTCATCACTTACATTATCGTCCATCCCTTGTATCCGAGGAAGACTATCATTCGTGGTTCTGTATCCTAATGTAGTTAAAGAATCAAATCCTGGACTCACACACTCTCGAAATCGACCTCTTCAATAAACGATGACCTAGGAAAATATATAAGGACCAAAGATTGCAGGAAACCGGAAAGACCTGGAGAATATAGAGGTTTGACCTGGGAGAGGAACTAGTGGAGGACTTTTGTGGTGTATACTAGGCGCTTGTAATGGAGCCCTACACATATGTAGGGCTCCATTACAGGCGCCTTCCCCTGCCCCAGATGCCCCAGAATTTGTGGGTCCAGGATGGGGTCACATGCAGACCCACAACCATGAAGGACAGTCTTCCTCGGACACGAGGGACAGCCGATGACTGATTGTGGTGTATGCCAGCATAGAGCGCCCATAAGAAGAATACGAATATTTTTCTCCAAGATACAATAATATCAAGGTTTTCTCCATATTATTTAACTGACTTATCAACACGTCGTATCTCCAAAGAAGTAAGCAGAAAAACAGACCACACACTGTTCTTTCCTGACACACATCTTTCGTTCCTCAACAATTATATATCGTGACATGCACGCACGTCGACTTCTACGACTCCTCACGTGGCCGATATTTAATATTTGATTGATTTTGTCGTGCCACGTGATATTATTTAATTGATTATACAACGTATTAAAGATTATCCTTAACCACATAAAATGAGCCGCTCAGATTTAAACTGATCATCGATACCATCTTGAACAAGCCAAGCGATTCACTAACCCAGATATCTAGCAACAGTGCCCTATATAGTGAAGTACGAACACAAACCAATAAAGCGACAGCTGTGACTGGTTGCTTGCGGGACACTTTATGAAGAAACAAATACAAGCTAATGGAAAGTAAGCTCTGGGAATATAAGGGAAATAATGCGTACGCAACACCATAACAAAAAGGGTAGAAGTAAGAGCCGATACCAATAATACTAAAAACCTTTGCAGAATTTCAGAAATAAGAACCTTATGCTCCATCGCAGGTAGAACTCTCAGAGATCGGATCAGAAACGAGATGGGGAAGAATCAGAAGGCGCTTTTAGAGGAAAAGTGTGAACCGCGAAAGTTCTTGAAAATGAAAACCCCAGCAGCAAGAGACTACCATGAAGGCTCTCCTAAGAGATGTAGGGATAGCTAGATGTCATCATCTCAGGTTAGCTTACCGCCACAAACAGGCCACATGATCTTGGCCAAGAGGAAGAAGAAAAACATTATTGATTTAAGCACTATTCTTCAATATGAATGAAGATTTTAATTAGACCACAACGCTGTCTACTCCTTCGGAGAAACGCCGTAATGGTTTGTTTATGATTTAATTTGATTTAACTAACTAACTAACTAACCATCACGCCGTCTCCCCGAAGGGGTAGGCCACACTTTTCTTTCCTGACATATTTCTCTCGATTCCTCAACATTCATACATCGTTTCATGCACGCGCGACGATTTCTCTGACCCCTCACATGGCCGACTTTCAATATTTGATTTATTTGATCGTGCACGTTTTCCTCGGTCTTCCTCTATTTCTGGTTCCATTTACATCATTATTTTTTTTACCATTCTTTCTTCTTTCATTCTTTCCATATGTCCAAACAATCTTAATGATCCTTTCATTATTTTGTTCATGACACCATCATTCGCACCGCATTCACTTCTTATATTTTCATTCGACACTCTATCATACACAGAGTATCGACACATTCGTCTTAGAGATCTCATTTCTACTGCATTTATTCTACTTTCATCCTTCTTTTGCCAGTTCGCTTCCATACATAAGGGTCGGTAGAAAAAAAGTTAGAATAGCAGTGCACAATGGTGTCCCCATTGTGCACTGCTATTCTAACTTTTTTGGATAAATAAGTCAAATACACATTTTGATTACCAATTTTTTTTAGTTTGATTTATTGATATATCATTGATATGTTTTTCTACACATTTTTCCTAAGAATTAAACCATTGTCGTCGAAGGATTAATTATAAGTAATAATAATACGAATGAAAACCCAAATTTTCTAAAAGTTTTAAAATATTTAATGGGGATGACATGTTTCGCCTTTGCTAACGCATTATCAAAAGTGTCATTCCCATAAAATATAACAAAATTTCTAGAAAACAAAAGGTTGTATTCGTATTAAAAGGGAGTTTTAGTTATTATTTCTTGAACAATTTTGTAAAACTCGAAAACGTATATTTTCTAGAAATTTTATTACAATATATGGGAATGTCAGTTAAAATTCAAAATAAATGTAATAATGCCATCTAGCGGCATTTGTACGTATCTATTCAGAGTAAAATTTTCATATTCAAAAATCACGTGTGTCATCGACTATGGCCAGTTAATCGATTGCTAATTGCTAAGAAATATATAGACTTTGATTAGCTTTATTCTTAATTTATTCAAATTAACCTTCTATTGATATTCCTTGTTTTTCCCCTGTAGTCTTCAATTATTATTATTGAAAATAATAGGATAAACGCCGTATAAATGAGATCACTAAGAAGAATGTGTGAAAAATGTTATATGATAGAATACCGAACGATGAAATAAGAAAGGAATGTAAGGCAGATGACTGCATCATGAATAAAATTAAAAAAGGATCCCTGAGATGGTTTGGACATATGGAACGAATGGATGAGAGTAGAATGGTTAAAAAGTTATACACAAGCAGCGTGAGTGGGAAAAGAAGCCGAGGATGCCGAGGAAAACATGGCATGACCAAATTAATCAATTACTAAAAGGCGGCCACATTCGAAGTCGGAATAATCGACGTGCGTGCATGGTACGATGTATGAATTCAAATCAAATCGAATCAGTTTATTTTCTCAAAAGACATTACAGACATTTTTTATAGTTTAAGGCATCTATTGAGAACAGGTAAAACATAATAAATATATAATACCAGGAACGCATCAGAGATGGTTCGACATTAGGAATACAAGATACTCTCCAAAGTCAAGAATATTTGTCTTCTGAATGTACTTTCACGAATATGAAAGACATCGATCTCCGAAGCGATCATGTTCAGCAGTTTGATTGCTCTCCCCACCGGCATCACCAGAGGCAGATTGGTTCTGCATGTTGGGAGATAAAACAGTCTGTTAGTTAGATCGCGCGGAAATGGCGCGATGGTTAGTTAGTTAGTTAGTTAGAAAATAATAGCTAAAAGTAACATTTAGCGTATTATGTAACATTTTGAGTGTGACCTCCTAATTTAACGAACATCACCAAGGACACTATCCGTGTGAATTTATTAGCCTCGAGTATTGTGAAATATTTATTGCCTTTACGCTGTGTACTAAAACTGTCACAAATGTTTTGAAGTTTACACAAGAGCTATTTCAATTCTGGTCGTAATTTCCCAAAGTATAATTTACCTTACACATTAGGAATAGCACACATTAATTTACGGAGCAATATTTTGTTAGTATAAATATGATCTAGCCCGCGTTATAATTCTAGTACCTTTATTTGAAAACAATGCTATTCTTATACTTAGGAAATAGAAAATAACTTTGTTTAATCCACTAATTAATAAACAAATATTTAAAAGCACGCCGTTTTTCGGAGGATACTTCCATCTTCAAGTGTAAAATTAAATTAAAAACTAAACAAAGAAAGGCTAATATAAAAACGCATTTAAAATTCGACACTGCATTCACTGTTTATATTTTTAATTAGCACTATCATACACAGATTTTCTACACATTCGTCTAAGAGATCTCATTTCATACAACATTTTGAATGTATACAAATACTTGTAGACGAATACTGGATTTTATTTACCCATTGCGGGTTATCAATTCAAGGATTAATTTTATCTCAATAGAGACGAAGATGTAAACTGGAAACTGAATATGGTGATCGAGGTGTTTACAGGACTTATGACCTGTCATATTACTTACTTATGACCTTTCATTAAAAAAAAAAATTGTCAGACATGGTGGTCATAAGAAAGTTGGAATGGGGAATGTTGTAATTACATAAAGCGTGCGCTTAACCCAACCAATGACAGGTCATAAGTCCTGTAAACACCTCAATCACCATATTCAGTTTCGAGTTTGCATCTTCGTCTCTATTGAGATAAAATAAGATCTCATTTCTACTGAATTTATTCTACTTTCATCCTTCTGTTGCCAGTTCCATGCTTCACTTCCATACATAAGGGTCGGTACAAGAAAACGTCAGTTTTCTAAAAGTTTTATATGTGAATTAGTCTGCCTAAGGCATTATTCAATTTTTAAACTAGTTAAATGAAAAAACAAGATTCTTACTTACTTCCTATGGCCATACAACTCTAGAAGAGTTTTAGACTCCTTGATGATTTTCCGCCAAGCTCCTTGATCCTGCGCCTTTTACTCCCAGCGGTCCGATTGGCCCAACCAGATCAGCCAGAACATATACATTAGGCGCTGTCTAGGCCTTCTTAGAGGTCTTACTCCAGTCTGTCTAGACGCGTACAGTCCATGCTAGGCGACCGGCTCTCACGGTGCTCGTTTAAAGGGGCTGCTGGGTCATCGTACGGATCTCTTGGTTGATCCAATGCTTCCAAATTCCCGCTGCAACACCGGGTCTATCGGGATCAACACAAAAAAACATGATGTTTTGAGAAAAATTTAATAGTCCATTGTTTTGGCCGAAACACTATGATACCTTAACATTTTAAGCTGTTAAATTAAATAACTTTGTTTTATGTATCACAATTTTTTATTTTACGCGACAGCTGTATCGTCAATCCATGTTGACTTCATCAGGTGTTACAATAATATATCAAATTTTCATTTGATATATTATTGTAACACCTGATGATGTCAACATAGGTTGACGAAACAGCTGTCGCGTAAAATAAAAAATTGTGATGCATAAAACAAAGTTATTTAATTGATTCGAATCTACAAGACATGCGTATGTCCTATAATGACATATGGAATAGAAACGAGAGCTGACACCGTCAGAACAAAAAGTCTCATAAGAACCACAGAAATGAAACTCTCCGATCCGTTGCGGGAACGACACTCCGAGACAGAATAAGAAAGATCTGCAATGTAGAAGATGTCGTGCGATGGGGAAGACTGAGAAGACGCTACTGGAGAGATCATGTGGAAAGAGCATGTTCTGAAAGAGTGATAAATATAGCCGCAAATAAAGTACCAACAGGAAATCGACCTGCAGGAAGACCACCCAAAATATGGCGAGACAGTTGGACATCTGCATACCAGGAACAGGCTCCGAGAAATAACAGGACACAGTCCTAAATAAAGCAGAAGAAAAAGAAGAAAAATTTAATATAAAGTACTGCAACTAACTGATTATCCGATGTAAAATTGAAGAAAAACAAAGTGTCAGGAGAAAAAGAAAATCATGACTAGAAAACCATTGAGAAAAGTTCAATTGCAGCACAATATCCCTGTTTAGAGCTGATTTATCCAAAGTTTAAAAAGTCATAATGTTTTCAAATAGGAGAAAAATTAGAAGAAGAAGAAGAACGTTATGTAATTCCTAATAGACTTTTAGCAGGAGATTTCAATAAAAATGTAAGGAAAACTATATTCGCGTTTACTTTTGTATACTTGTTTCACAATTGATTAACTTTTAATTTACATTGTATTTTTCGAATACAATGTAAATTAAAGCGAAGCATGGAACTGGCAAAAGAAGGATGAAAGTAGAATAAATGCAGTTGAAATGAGATCTCTTAGAAGAATGTGTGGATTCTCTGTGTATGATAGAGTGCCGAATGAAAATATAGGAAGTGAATGCGGTGCGAATGATGGTGTCATCAACAAAATAACGAAAGGATCATTAAGATGGTTTGGACATATTGAAAGAATGAATGAAGAAAGAATGGTAAAATAATTATATATTAATGATGTAAATGGAACCAGAAATAGAGGAAGACCGAGGAAAACGTGGCACGATCAAATAAATCAAATATTGAATGTCGGCCATGTGAAGAGTCAGAGAAATCGACGCGCGTGCATGACACGATGTATGAATGTTGAGGAAGCGAGAGAAATATGTCAGGAAATTAAAGTGTGGCAGTCCATTCTTTCTGCCTACCCCTTCGGGGAGAAGGCGAGATGGTTAGTTAGTTAGTTAGTTAGTTGCATAGACTCCAAAAACCACAGTAAATAGATTTCAATTAAATGTTTAAATATACAATGAAAATTTTGGAATTGTTTTCAAATAAATCAAAGTTTCGACAGTAAATACAACAGAATAAAGTTCCGGCTACGCGTTTGTATGCCAAGCTTTCGCACAAAGACGCTAGCCCTCCACGTATGCGTATAAACTACCCCACGTTTCGGGATGAAATTTGAACACCTGGACAGCGGTTTCTCGGTATAGTGTTCCATTCCGACAGGAAAACCGGCCATAAATCTTGTTCTGTCTGTAGTTTATACACCCTGTACCAAAACCCCCTAAATGTTCCATATTACCCACCCTGTAGCGTATCCTATACACGCAGAGAATGGGCAGTATTGATTTCACTAAAGACAGAAGTTTTTGATACAGGGTGTTTCTCGAAAGAGAAATTGGGTGAAATTGATTTGTTAGATTTTTCCCATTATCTGTTTTTATCCTTCGTTACAACTATTTTATTTCGTGCTTGGTATCGGATTTCGCTAGTCTCAAACATTTTGATTGCTGGCAAGTTTTATCATAGTCTAATTAATTCATACAAGAGACAGCTTACTGACACTCCGCTCATTTTGGCACCTACATCCAACCCTTTCAGCTCTTTCATACATTTGTCCTTATACAGATTAAATAACCACGGGGACATTACGCAACCCTGTTTGACACCTTTATTGATATCAAACCAGGCTGTAAGATCTCCATTTACTCTGACACTAGTAGTGCTTTCCGTGTATAGCGACTTAATTGCCGTGATCAGTTTTGTACTTATTCCATATTCAGATAATATTTTTCACAACTTTTCTCTATTAACGTAATCATATGTTTTTTGCAAATCGACAAACATTACCTTCACACCAAATTTGAACAAACATTACCCTTAATCAACATCAAACATTACCTTAAATCATTACCTTGGACTTAGTTCATCTAACATTCATCATCAGATCATTTCACATGCATACCTCATACATACAATTCACCAGGACTTGTAGTTCATGCTCGTTGTCTGCAAGTAGGACAGCGAAATTGACGAGTCAGAAAAAATCGACGCGCGTGCATGACACGATGTATGAATGTTGAGGAAGCGAGAGAAATATGTCAGGAAAGAAAAGTGTGGCAGTCCATTCTTTCTGCCTACCCCTTCGGGGAGACGGCGTGATGGTTAGTTGGTTAGTTAGTTAGTCTAATTAATGCATCAAGAATTTCAGAAGCCGGGAAATTTTTGAAAACTTGAAACAACTAAAAATTTCCAAACTTTTTCACCAAGGTTTAAAATTGTTATTTAGGAACGCAACCCTCTTCAGAAAAGTGGTTAGATAGTTTTTAAAAAAATACGTCAATGAAACTTGAAATAGAGATGTAGACTTTCTGAATTCGAGTTCACAAAAAAACATGTTTTTATAGTACGTAATTTTTATACCTTGGGGATGATCGAGGACAGGGATGGCGAACCTATGGCACGCGAATGAAAATAAAAAAATAAAAGTGATTATACAAAAATTCAAAAAAGTTTTAGAAATGGTAAAAAAAAATCAAAAAATTGAGCGAAATCGATTCGTTGGACCAGTCCAGAGAATTGCCAAAAATGAAGTACTTACAACTTGGCAATCCATCCCGGAAACATTTTCTCGTCTTAAAATAATGGCAATGGGCATTTTAACAATTTTTTCGTCGACTTATTCCTGTGAATCATTATTTTCTTCAATGAACTTTATTAAATCAGATATAATAAGTAGACTTACATGCAAAAGTACTACTGCTTGTATTCTATTAAAAGCTACCAGCTATGAACCCGATATACAAAAATTGGCATTTAGCATCCAACAACAAAAATCTCACTAATAATGAAGTTTTGATGGTTCTACATTTTTTTTATTATGTATATTTTTAATTTATTTATTTTATTTTGCCATTAATAAGTACTTAATTATTTTTTTCGATGTATTAATGCTTTGCATTACTTTTGGGAATGCTCGGAACCAATTCTCTACAGCTTCGAAGAGATGGAAATCTAATTACCCATTTCTTTAGATTCATTAGGGGATGGTGTTCGGCTTTATGTCCCCGATAGATATCTCCGACAGCGACAGCACAGATTGTTTTACCTACCGGCCGCCAGAACTAATCTGCCTCTGGTGACACCGGTGGGAAGAGCAATTAGTCTGCTGAACGCGGTCTCCTCGGAGATCGAAGTCTTTCATGTTAGTGAAAGTACGTTCAGAAGGCAAATAAATACTCTTAATTCTGGAGAGTATCCTGTCTTCCTAATGTTGAACCATCTCTTATGCATTTCTGGTAGTATACTATACATAATATAATATATAATATTATTTTACCTATTCTCAATAGATGCCTTAAAAATAAATTTTGTAATGTCTGTTGATGAAATAAACTGATTTGATTTGATTTGATTTGTTTATATTTAAATTATGAACATTTGATGCATTTTTATTTCCATGGCATGTGGCACGCGACATATGATTTAATTGAAAAAAAAAAATGTTTTGGCACTCAGGCCCAAAAAGGTTCGCCATCCCTGATCTAGGGCATGAACGTCAACAGTCGGCAACGATCGGCCCGTCTTGGTGCGGCCCGCAAGATTCTCGCCGCACGTGAAGGAGGAATTCATAAGATATTTTTTTCAATTCTGAATTATCTAAAGAACAAACACTGTTCACCTCAAAAATTAATATTTTGATTTTGATAATTTGGTTTGGTTCATGTGGTGCTTCTGTAAATTTGGAGATATTTCGCGTATAAGTGAATTGTTTTGGTCAATTAAACTGTTGCCGCACATTATAGTTAATTGTGACACGTTTGTATTGTTTTGCTATTAAAATTATATTAGTTTTATTGTTTTTATAAAGAATTTTGACAGGTGTAAAAATAAATTTTTAGTTTGTTCCAATGACAATTTGAATAATTTCTTCAATATTATTTTTAAGTTCTTGCTGGTTAAGTGCCTAATTACAGCTAATTTAAAATCAAGGTGGATACGTGTAACATAAATTAAATAAACACAAAAGTCCGGATCGTCCATGTCAACATGTGCAACATCGAAAAAAAGATTATGTGTAAAAACATTATGTGCTAAATTAAAAAAAAAACGGTGGATTCGTGGAACAAAAATTAAATAGACAATATATGCACCATCTAAAAAGAACATTTGTGTTAAATTATTTTTATATTGTTATTTTATTTTATATCATTGTATTTTATATTATTTGTTTTAGATTTATTTTGTGGGTATTGGACGATCGAAGTGTCCGCGGGAGATGCCTATTGGTGGCGATGAGGTTCGCAACCCATCACACCGCGTCTTCCGCGGAGCGAAAAGAGAAGGATGGAGTGCCGCATCAGTAAAAGTGTGACAGTCCATTCTTCCTGCCTACCCTTTCGGGGAGAAGGCGTGATGTTTAGTTATTTAGTTAGTTACAAACACTGTTCTCGGTTATCGGATTCACATTTAGACGCAATACTACGCGTCTCAAAAATTATCTAAAAATATAGTTAAATAAAAAAATATAGTTGGTTAAAATACTATCGCCTATGACTTATTTTAAATGAGCTTTCAAAAAAAAGCTTATATAAAAAAAAAACATTTATACGTCAAATGCAACCACAAAAATATCGTTGATAACTACAATAAATGTCGTAAAAATATACAATAAGCATTTTTTTTTTAACTAAAATATTTTTACACAAATATTGTAAGAGTGGGAGATGCTTATTTATGGCAATGAAGTTCGCAAGATGCCTATTGGTGGCGATGTGGTTCGCAACCCCTTCACACCGCGTTTCCCGCGGGGGTGAAAAGAGAAGGATGGAGTGCCGCATCGGTTAACGTGTGGTAGTCCATTATTTCTGCCTACCCCTTCGGGAAGACGGCATGATGGTTGGTTAGTTAGGTTAAATATTATAGTGACCCAAGTGCTGCCCGCATTAATCCCCACGTCAAATATTTGGCCCTTTCGCAACAAAAGGTTGCCGACCCATGATCTTGGGGATAGAAAGCTTGGCTCGTAATCCAGAGGACATGGATTCCATCTTCATAATAATGACCTAATTTCTGCTCTTATTGAAGATTGTAAAATAAATTCTAATACCATTGATTTAAATCCTAGGAGTTATTTTCCTTTTTTTAATAAAGTAATAATGATACGATTATTTTAACTTTCAATTCCAATTACTTTTTATAATAAAAAAGGCTATACATAAAAAAGAAAAATCGAATATTACCTTGCGAAATAGAGGATATCGTTCAGTGTAGATCCAGAAGAAGATACTGGAGGGACCATTTAACCCGAATGGATGGTGCATATACAGCCGCTTATGAAATCTCCTCCGGACACCGCCCACCTGGAAGCCCGCCTAAGAGATGGAAGGACAGCTGGATCTCATCATCCAACGAGACATGATTTTTGTGTCACAGATCGTCAGATCTATTAAAAGAAGAAGAAGAAGAAGAATATTACCTAGTTAGTTAGTTAACACAGAGAGGATGGATCGCCATACTGCTCTGTCCTGACATACCTCTCTAGATACCTCCACACTCGTACATAGAAACATGCGCGCTCTTCGATTTTCCGATCTCGAATATTTTATTTATTTTTGACATACTTCATCAACATTCATACATTGTGTCATTCACGTCATTCACGTCGATTTCTCCGAATCCTCACGTGGCCGACATTCAATATTTGATTTATTTTATCGTGCCGCGTTTTCCTAAATCTTCCTCTTTTTCTAGTTCCATTTACATCGTTAGCATATACTTTTTTAACCGTTATTTTTACTTGCGTCAATCTGCGCTTCGGTCAGAAAACTCCTCGGCAAAAAGCTTGAGCCAAAGCTCAACGAAGTGGAAAAAAAATATTTATAATAACAGTAATTGGAAGGAACAATTACAAATCAAATCAAATCAAATCAGTTTATTTTCTCAAAAGACATTACAAACATTTTTTATAGTTTAAGGCATCTATTGAGAACAGGTAAAACATAAGGAATATAATTATAATCCCAGGAACGCATGAGAGATGGTTCGACATTAGGAATACAAAATACTCTCCAAAGTCAAGATTATTTGTCTTCTGAATGTACTTTCACGAATATGAAAGACATCGATCTCCGAAGTAATCATGTTCAGCAGTTTGATTGCTCTCCCCACCGGCATCACCAGAGGCAGGTTGGTTCTGCATGCTGGGAGATAAAACAGTCTGTGCTGACGCTGTCGAAGATAGCCATCCGGAACATAAAGATGGATTGCCTCCAAGATGACGGAGTTCTCAAAGAATCCCCCGATAAGTCTGAAGAAATGGGTAAGTGTGCACCCATCCCTTCTTATCTGTAAACTATTGGTCCCCAGCATGCCCAAGAGGAATGCAGTGGGATAAAGCCACGGATAGCTACCAAACTCCCTCATGTAGAGATATCTCAGAATCTTTTCTGAACCCTCTCCAACATGAGCGAGTATCTCGCCTCGTGGGGACTCCATATCACCGAGCCACACTCGAGCCGGCTCCGGACCAATGAGTTGTACAAAATTCGCAAAACATAGGGATTCTTGAAAACTCTACCAGTTCGGAGAATAAATCCCAACATTTTCAGTGCAACTCCACATATTCTCTCGATGTGAGCATGGAAAGTCAGCCTACTTTCATAAACGATACCAAGATCCTTTATCGTTGAAACACGCTTAAGTTGCTGGTTATCCATTGTGTATCTGTAATAAACAGTACGCAATGCTCTCGTAAAAGATAAAATTACGCATTTAGAGATATTGAAATAAATTTGATTGGTTTTACTCCAGCGGACGATATTATTTATATCTGACTGGAGATGGAGGCAATCTTCGGGGCTTTTTATCTCAAGGAATAATTTAAGATCATCTGCAAATAAAAGAAATCGCGAAAATTGTATAACCCTCGCGACATCATTAATGAAGATGGTGAAGAGGAGTGGACCAAGGTTTGAGCCCTGTGACACTCCTGAATATACGGGAAAAAGTGCAAAATTATAAAAAGTGAAAAAGGGAAAAAGTGCAAAAATTACCCATAATTTAGACTCAAAAACGATGAACCATAATATATTATAGACTATAAACATTATAAGGAAGCAGATTACATTAATAAAAAAGAGGACAAAAGTTAAAAAGGTAAAAAAGGCTGTATTAAATTTTTTTTGTTATATTTTATAAAGGAAAAGTTTTTTATGTAGGTACTACTCGTATATACAAGTTACTAGACGCAAATGGCAGTAGATCGGTCACACTCTAAGATGGAACCCAGCCTGCATCGCTCAGGGCGCACTAGACTGGTCCCCTATGGGATTAACCCTTAACGTACCGTGTTCAAAACAAAACGCTCGCTCCCATGTGGTAAATTCAGTTTACCGCTAACTTTATCTAAATATCAAGCATATGACTCGATGAATCAAAATTTAATTTATGACATCTTGTAGGGAATTTCATTAGGAATAGATCGATATCTATAACATACATGGATTATTTGAAAAACATATCATTATTAATTTTTTTCTGGAACCATGCGATTTCTGATATGGAATGCGTCACAGCATACGAGCAACTGGACACCAAGTATAAACTTGTCCCCGCGCCGCGGCCGGCGGGGCGAGACTTTACGAGATTTTACGTATGATAAAGGCACCTAGGCAAAATGTATAGTACGTTCAAGACAACGAGTACGTATTAATATTTGTCCTTTTGGTAAAGTGTTAATATTTTCACAGTTCTGATATTATTAAGTTGCGTGCTGCGTTTCCGTCCACAGTCGGTATTATTACGTACCTATGAGAAAAGGCCAAAGATATAATTTATAATACGTTCAAAACAGCGAGTAAGTATTTATCACTTTTGATAAAGTTGTAAATATTAGCAAAACAAATTCTACCTTAACACGAATGAAGGTGAGGGCAGTCTTAATTTTTTTTTTTTTGGGATGAAGGAAGTAATTTTTTGCTTTTTTTTTTATTACGAAATATTGAGAACACTTCAATGGAGGATTACAATTTTTTTTATAATATTAGGGTCCATAGGTTTTAAGAAAATCAACTTTAAATTGGCAGTGGAAACTCAATTGACCACATGGCAACGCGACGGTTAAAAAGGAAGCGAGGCAGAAACAAAGGGCTCTTTTGTTTAGCAGGACGAGGTTAAAGCAGCAGGCCTCACTTGGGATGATGTTAGGCATCAAGCATGCGATAGAGCCGGGTGGGTAAGGTTTCTTAAGGCCCTATGCACCACAGAGATTTGACAGGACAAAAAGAAGAAGAAGATATACTAACTAACTAAATAACTAACCATCACGCCGTCTCCCCGAAGGGGTAGGCAGAAAGAATGGACTGCCACACCTTTCTTTCCTGACATATTTCTCTCGATTCCTCAACATTCATACATCGTGTCATGCACGCGCGTCGATTTCTCTGACTCCTCACATGGCCGACATTCAATATTTGATTTATTTGATCGTGCCACGTTTTCCTCGGTCTTCCTCTATTTCTGGTTCCATTTAAATCATTAACATATAATTTTTTTACCATTCTTTCTTCATTCATTCTTTCAATATGTCCAAACCATCTTAATGATCCTTTCATTATTTTGTTCATGACACCATCATTCGCACCGCATTCACTTCTTATATTTTCATTCGACACTCTATCATACACAGAATATCTACACATTCGTCTAAGAGATCTCATTATAGAAGATATACTAAGGGGCTAAAGTTGAAATTTGATTATTTATAACATTCAATTCACATTTATTTGCTTTTAAAATTTATTTATTTTCTAATATCTCTATTTTTATTTTATTTTTTGCTATATGCAAAAAAATGGATTTTTGGTTTCGAAAAGATGGTCAAAATTCATTTTTAATTTCCAGTGATTATACAATTAAAACAACAAATTCATAATCATTGATATTCGTGGCTCATCCTGTATGCATGTGTAATGTGTACGTCTGCTTGAAAATGCTGATTTAAAAACTTTTTCAATTCATTCTCGCAAAAAAAACATTTTCATTAAAGTAATCCAAGAATTGGTGTAACGTGGCTTTAGTAAACTTTGCGATTGGATTAGTTAATAAATACGTTTCTCTCTTTACATAAGGACTTGCATAATATTGATGAAACACGTGATTAAAAATAACCAATTATTTCATATTAAAAAATATATAATGATCTCTTAGACGAATGTGTGGATACTCTGTGTGTGATAGAGTGTCGAATGAAAATATAAGAAGTGAATGCGGTGCGAATGATGGTGTCATGAGCAAAATAATGAAAGGATCATTAAGATGGTTTGGACATATGGAAAGAATGAATAATAATGAATGTTAAAAAAAATATATGTAAATGGAACCAGAAATAGAGGAAGACTGAGGAAAACGTGGCACGATCAAATAAATCAAATATTAAATGTCGGCCATGTGAAGAGTCAGAGAAATCGACGCGCGTGCATGACACGATGTATGAATGTTGAGGAAGCGAGAGAAATATGTCAGGAAAGAAAAGTGTGGCAGTCCATTCTTTCTGCCTACCCCTTCGGGGAGACGGCTTGATGGTTAGTTAGTTAGTTAGTTAAAAAATATATCTCCAGAAAATGCTAGTATTAATATATATATTTTTTAAATATTATGTTTTTATTTGAAATTTCACGGTGCAAGTTCATTGTTAATAATAAAAAAAGAAAATTGTTGTAAAATATATATTTTTAATGTATATTTAGTTAAAATACACTCCATGTTGTGTGTTCGACCGGCTTTGGTACCTTGCTGAGAAGAAGCTCGCTCCTCACTAGAAGATTGCAGTGCACAATGGTGTTCTTATACTGAAACTAATAAATGGAAGCGAAGCATGGAACTAGCAAAAGAAGGCTGAAAGTTGAATAAATGCAGTAGAATTGAGATATTAGATAAAAACAAATTTGCATTTTCTAAAAAAAAAAAAATTGTAACTATACTGCCCTGATAAAGCTTGGGTCCAACGTAACTCGTTGGCATCAATTATGATAATCATCTTCTTCCTTTTTTATTCTTCTTCAGCCTATTGCTACCACGTCACGCTGTCTTGTGCAGAGCTTCTGGCTACGTGACTTGCCCGTGGTTAAATACAAATTGTTTTATTATTTTATATCTACAAGTTTTTAATGCTTTACCACATTACGAGTGCTTAAAAAATCTATAAAAAATAAAAAATGTATCTAAAAAAAATCTAATTTTAATGAATTAAAACACTGTTTTTACCACTTTTCCGTTAATTTTTCTCGACATGTTTCGAAGGCTTACACCTTCATCATCGGGAGAACGATATATGAGTTTATATCGTTCTCCCGATTATATAAGCCTTTGAAACATGTCGAGAAAAATAAACTCTAAAGTGGAAAAAACAGTGTTTTAATTCATAAAAATTCGTCTTAATGGAATTCCACAGTGTTAACGCCTTAAGTTTATCTATTTTAATATATGTTACTACGAGATTTGACCTGTATGGATTCCATTAATTTATATGAGACTATTATAAAATTAGTTAATTTGTTATGTAATACAGTAATAAAAGTAAATATTTTTTTAATTAATTCAAATATAGAAGCACATCCCAAGAGAACGTTCTTTTTTTAAATATACATACGTAGTTTATTAGTCATTGAAAGTTTATTACCACGACTTTTCATACGAAAAAACCCGTTTGTTTCTTGTGAATTAGACTAAGGACGACGTGTATGGAGTATGTTTGAGTAATTGTAGTCTTTGTATTGATAAAAGAATCGCCCAACTCTTTGAGGCACCGAATTTTTTTTTTTTTTTTAATAATATTACCCATTTTGCATAGTAGTTATTTATTTTTAAATAAAACAAAAAATCTGTCAAAACTGTTAATATTTGTAAACAATTATATAATATTTATCTTTTTCATTTTTATATGTACTTTGTATAACTCTTACTTAAAAAAACAACAACTGTAACTATAAAAAAATCAAAATTACATATCAGACATGTTTCGGACAACCGGTCCTTCTTCAGTGATACATTTTATAAAGATTCATATTTAAAATATTATAAAATTGTTTACAAATATGATCAATTTTAATATATATTATAAAGATTTATTTTGGAATTTAAAAAAAAAACAAATAAAACACAAAGTATGGCGAACATAGAAGAAATATTATAATATTTTAAATATCACTGAGGAAGGACCGGATTGTCCGAAACATGTCTGATAATTAATTTAATTTTTTAAGTTATTTTTGTATACAAAGTATATTAAAAAAATAAATAAAAAAATAAGTTTTATTTTGAGAATAAAGTAATAAATTAATTAAGTGTCAAAATTAATAAGACTTTTATGATATCACAATTTTTTTTATTCACATTTTCCGGCTTTCTTGACATCATCAGGTGTTACAAAAAAGTTGTTCGTAATATATGATGATGCCAACATAGGTTGGCGAAACAACTTCCACTACACTCGAGGCATAACAGTGTTTCGGCCAAAACAATGAGCTGTGGATTAAATAAGGAACAAGGAATAAAAAAAGGTAAAATAAGAAATCATGACAGTGTGCAACATTAGCGCAAATGGTGAAATTCTTCACAAGTAGATGAGTTTATACATTTAGTTAGGATGGGCGAGTGGAGAGGGACATTGAAAGAAGGGTTAGGGCAGGCATCAAAATGAATGGTACACTTAAAGTTTTCATTGCAAACAAAAGTCTATCTAAAAAAGCTAAAATGGAAATGCAATGGTGTTCGCGTACCAACCCTTTTGTATGAAAGCGTAGCATGAAACTGGCAATAGAATGATGAAAGTAGAATAAATGCAATGAAAATAAAATTTCTTAGACTAATTTGTGGAAAATCTATGTATGATAGAGTGTCGAATGAAAATTTAAGAAGTAAATGCAGTGCGAATGAAAGTGTTACAAACGAAATACTGAAAGGGACCTTAATATGGTTCGGACACATGGAGAGAATGAATGAATAAATAATGGTTTAAAAATATATATGTTAACGATGTTAATGGAACTAGAAATAGAGGAAAACCGAGGAAAACGTGGCATTATCAAATGATTAAACATTGGATGTTAACCACGTGAGGACTCGGAGAAATTGACGTGCGTACATGGCACGATGTATGAACGATGAAGAAGTAAGAGAAGTATGTTAGGAAAGAAAAGTGTGGTAGTCTATTATTTCTGCCTACCCCTTCGATGAGACAGAGCACGATGGTTAAGTTGTTGGTTAGTTAGAAAAATAAAATAAATGTATAAAAATAATAAAAATAATTCAAATTCAATCAAAATTTCGAGATGGGTCAAAAAATTCCCCACCGTGAATATTCACGCATTAAAATGGTGGAATACTCTAAATACTACCGTGCCTCAAAGAGTTAAAGTGCTTTCAGTAGATATTTTTTAAGAGTACAGTACATTACGTGTATTGAAAAGGTAACTAACATCAGCTAGCTAACTAACTTACTATCACATTGTATCTCTGAGAGGGTAGGCATATTGTTCAATTATTACATTCTACCGATGATCAAGGTAAATAATATCAAAATGTATCGGGAAAAATAAACTTATAAGTGAATAAAACAGTTGAAAAATTTACAAAAAAAATCTATGGGAGATCATATTTGGTAACATGAGAATATGATATTTATATAAGTGTGACAAATTTGTGTATTTGGGTAGCATGTTCACAGCAGAAGGCCGAACGGATAGTGACGTCGAAAGAAGGGTTTGGAAATGGAGCTTTAAGAATAGTTATTAGAAATAAGAATTTATCAATGAAAGCGAAAACGGCCGTTCACAATGGAGTTCTGGTTCCATCCCTAATGTATGGAAGCGTAGCATGGAACTGGCAGAAGAAGGATGAAAGCAGAAAAATGCGGTAGAGATGAGGTCCCTAAGACGTATGTGTAGTAGAACGATGTACGACAGAATCTCAAATGCTGATAAAAGAAAGGAATGCAGAGCGGAAGAAGGTATTATGAACAAAATTATGAAAGGATCGCTGCGTTGGCTCGGACATATAGAACGCATGGATGGAGAAAGAATGGTTAAGAAAGTATACGTTAATGATGTGAATGGGGCACGGAGTCGAGGCAGACCGAGGAAAACATGGCATGACCAAATTAATCAAATTTTAAAGGTTGGTCATGTTAGAAGTCGGAGGAATCGACGTGTGTGTATGACTCGTTGTATGAATGTGTAGAAATCTAGAGAGGTTTGCCAGGATAGAGTAGTGTGGCGGTCCAGTTTCTCTGCCTACTTCTGCGGGGAAACGGCGTGATGGTTTGTTTGTTTGTTTTGTTGATATTTGGAATGATATTTTTTTTTAGCAAATGCTCGAATTTGTACATCGTGCATTTCACCTGGCGACGTTTTGTATATAATCAAAATTTGTTCTTTAGTTTACAGAGATACTCGTATTTGTTCTAAAATTTTCTAATTAACGCATAATGTGCCAATGTATAATAAGTAAAAGTCTGATTAGAACTAAATTAAAATTGAACCTAATCGCACCATATAGCATTGAAGAAAATTCGGCAATCCTTCCTTTGTTGCGAATTTTTACGTCATGTTATACAGGATGTTTGATTCCTTATCAATTGTTTGCAAAATTTATAAATTATTTATTGCATTTTTTAAATATCATCCTCAACACAATTATCTGGAGTGGGTCATGGTTGTATTTGGAAGCGCCTTCACCAATCTCTGTATAGTTTGTTCAATCAATTATTCTATTATACTTCACTAAGAGTGCGCCTTATCGCAGTTTGGCCGGATTGTATGAAAAAAATACATTTTAATGGGTTTTTCTTAACCTCTATACTGCGGCTTGCAACATTTGAAGTCTGAAAGATTGGTTTTGAATTGGGGCCGACTACATTTGCAGCTTATATTTGAATGTATCTAATTATCAATCAATCAAACAAACAAACAAATCAATTTATAAACTCGAAAGACATTACAGACAGCATAATTTTTTAAGACATCTATTGAGTACACGTAAAATATTATATACATACAACATAATACCAGGAACGTATGAGAACCGAGTTTGACATAAGGAAGACAAGATACTTTCTAAAGTCGAGAGTATTTGTCCCTTAAACGTACCTTCACTAATATGAAAGACGTCGATCTCCGAGGAGATCTCGTTTAGCAGACTAATTGTTTTACCCACCAGTGTCACCAGAGGCAGATTGGTTCTGACGGCCGCTAGGTAATACCATATGTGCTGTCGCTGTCGGAGATATCTATCAGTGACAAAAAGACCAACACCCTCCAGCACGGCCGAGTTCTCGAAATATCCCCTGATTTATCTAAAGAAATGGGTGATGAGATGCCCATCTCTTCGAAGCTGTAGATAATTGGTTCCGAGCATTCCCAAAAGTAAAGCCGTGGAACTAAATTAAAAACATTATTACTTTAGTTCCTTACTATTCTTCTTCTTCTTCTTCCTCAGCCTATTTTCGTCCACTCTTGAACAAAGGCCTCCTCCATTTGCTTCCATGTCATTCTGTCCTGTGCAGACTGCATCCAGGTTATTCCGACGTGTCTGTTTAGATCATCCTTCCACCGTAGTTGCGGTCGCTCTGCACTTCTCTTCGCCATCCACGGTCTCCAAGTCAGCAGTCTTCTTGTCCATTTTTCATCTGAGCTTCTGGCTACGTGACCCACCCATTGCCATTTTAGAGTTGCCACCCGGTGGATGATGTCAGTGACCTTTGTTTTTTCTCTCACCGTATCGTTTCTGACTCTGTCTCTTAGGATTATTCCTAACATGGCTCTTTTCATGGCTCTTTGGGTCACTCGTAGTTTCTCGGCACTTTTTTTTGGACAATGTAACAGTTTCAAGATCATAAGTACCAACTGGCAGAACGCAAGCTTCATAAATTTTTAGCCTGTAACAGGCAGTAGCGTCTGATCCACAGTGGGCAGCTACAAACAGCGTCTATTCCCCATGTCAGGGGCGGCTGGAAATATTACACACCAACCCGCTTGGCAAGCGTGGTGTGGAAATGCCTAAATTCTCTCAATACTATTAAATTATACATAATATTATGATGAACTGAAACTATCTTACTGATCTGTTAATGCAGCCAACCGCAGTTTGAGACTTTTTTCTTAATGCAAATGAAGCCAGTCGTACGATCGGTGTTAATTATAATAATATAAATGAAAACATATATTTTCTAAAAGTTTTATTAAATGAATATTTATGGGAAAGACATGTTTCGCCTTTCTAAGGCAGTATGAAATGTTTTCTTACTCAGGATTTTTCTTTGTGGATTATTTTCTGGATTTTTCTTACTCATGCATCAAAGATGATTTCATGATTTTATTAATGAATAAAAATGCTGTTTTTCTCACTTTTGAGTTCATTTTTCTCGACGTGTTTCGAAGGTTTTACACATTCATCACAGGGAAAACGGTATAAACTCAATTTATTTTATATGATAAATGTGTAAAGCTTTCTAAATTCTCCGAGAAAAATTTATCTCAAGAGTCGAAAAAACATTCTTTAATTCATAAAAAAAAATTCGTCTTTATGGAATTCCTCAGTGTTAACACCTTAATTTTATAAAAGATTTCATGAACGTTATGACTGCAATCTTTCACCCTACTACTAACATATTCTGAAACACCTCAAAAAGCTTTGTTTTATATTTCGATTAGAAATTCAGGTATTGTTGTTTTTAACAATGTTGTAAAACTCCATAATAAATCTTCTTCTTCTTTATTTGTTTTTATTATAATAGTTTTTTTCCTTATACGCAACAGGTCGTCTGAACCCAATTACTGTTTACAATTTATTTTAGCTATTATATGGATTCTCATGACATGTGATAGGTAGCTAATCTATCGCCATTTTAATGTCACGCGAATTCTACACCAGACCAACGACAGTATAACAATCACACTGCCATCGCCGGAATCGAATCCGGGACCTTCGGTATGGATGTCAGAGCTCTAACGAAGGTCTTCTTCGACCTTCTTCATGCAGGATATAAACTTTCTTCCTGTGATGAAGACGACCAGCCTTTTTTCCATCTCTTTGGTGGTCGTCCTGGTGGTCGACGACCCACTGGAGTCTCGTGCATCACGATCTTAGGAATTCTTGCTAGATCCATTATCTCGATGTGGTCCCTCCAGAATCGTCTTCTCTGCCTACTTCATCCCACTATGTCTTCAATTCTGTAGGATTTGCAAATTTCTTCATTGGGTATCTTATCTCTGAGGGTTCTCCTCACAAAAGGTTGCAATGTTCTCATTTCTGCTACTCTTAAGAGATGTTTGGTTGATTCCGTACGTTATTATGGGACTGTATATTAATTAATTAAAATCATTCATTCATTCATTACTTGGCGCTACATCCCGGTGTGGGACTTGGCCTCCTCCACAACGGCCCTCCACTGACTTCTGTCTCTGGCCATCTCTCTCCATTTCCCAGCTCCAACCATTTTCTCCCAATCTTCTTTCACGCAATCTGCCTCTTGGTCTCTTTTTGCGGGGCACCCATCTGGATATAATTTGTGGTGTTCTACCCTCTGGGATTCTTTCCACATGGCCAGCCCACCGTAGGCGTTGAGACTTACAGAATCTCATTACTGTTTCCTGGTTAATCAGTTCTTTAAGTTCAAGGTTTCTTTTAATTCTGTAAATCCCATCCTACATCGTGGGTCCAAAAATTAATGAAATAATTATTTTCATTATTTAATGCGTAAACAACGTAGCACCTTTGTAATAATCAGCCTTGAGCTGACAATATTAGAACAAAAAATCTCATATAAACCACAGAAACGAGGATTCTCCGATGGATTCCAGGAACGACACTCCGAGACAGTGTGAGAAATTCAGAAAATGAGAGATCTGCGATGTCAAAGGTGTTGCGCGACAGGGAAGACTAAGAAGATGTGACTGTGATAAATCATGTGGAGGGCACGTGTTCTGGAAGTGTTATAAGTATAGTGACAAATAAAGTACCAACAGGTAATCGACCTCCAGGAAAAGTACTTCCCAAAATTAGGCGTGACAGCTGGATAAGCGAAGCGGCAATTAAAGTACCAACTGACAGCCGATCACGCAAAAGACGGCAAGACAGCTGGACATATATATTCCAGGAAAAGCCTTGGAGAAGTAACAGGACACAATAACAAAGAAAACAGATAAGGACATATATTTTTTATAAGTAAATAAAGTGAACATTAAAAAATTGCGTATTCATACGAATGAAAACGTCTGTTTTCTAACTTACTAACTAATTTACCATCACGCCGTCTCTCTGAATGAGTAGACAGAACAAATTACCTGTCCCACATTTCTTTTCTGACATACTTCTCTCGATTATCAACACTTATACATCGTGTCATACACGATGTATTGAGATCAGATTCTACGAGTACTTATTTTGCCTGGAACACTTTCTGTGACAATACTTGTTTCCGAGTTACCCCTCTCTCCTGGCAATGTATGCAAAAACAGTAAGATAGTTTTTCTTTTATTTATCGAACAGCTTAAAAAAATTGCCTGACATTCGTCGAGTGTTTTGATTAATTAAATTTCAGTCAACTTTCGCCATTTATTCAATCCAGATATACATATTTTTTTAAATAATTTATTTAAACTTTGGTAAGAAGTCATTACTTGGTGGTTTAAAATATTTAAAAATTGAACAAAACACATTTTTTAAAAAGCTTGGAATAAAACCACTTTATTTTTGAGTAAGGAGGACCAACCGGTTTCAGGTTCGACCGACTTTCAATATTTGATCGTTTCACTCATTCTTCCTCTATTTCTAGTTCCGTTAACATCGTTTACACATAAATTAAATCCCATTAAATCTTCATTCATTATTTCCATGTGTCCAAATCATCTAAACGATCCTTTAATTTTTTTATTCATAAGACTTTCATTCTCACTGCATTCACTATTTAAATATGCATTTGACACTCAATTATAGTTCTTTTGCCAGTTTCATGCTTCACTCCCATACATAAGGGTTTGTACAATAGCACCATTGTGCACTGCCATCTTAGCTTTTTTAGAAAGGCATTAGTTTGCGATGACAACTTCAAGTGCACCCACCATTCACTTTGTTGCCTGGCCCTACCCTTCTTTCAATATCCCTCTCCACTCACCCATTCTTTGATAACATGTTTCCTAAATATAAAAATTCATCTACTTTTTCCAGAATTTCACCACGCACGCTAATGTAACAGAGTGTCTACTATTTAAATAATCATACTAAACATTACAATAGCCCCAATTTGGGCATGTTCCTATTTGAAATAATCCCTTACATTTGAACTCCCCTGTATGCTACTAAATTAAGAATTATAAAGTTTACATTGTTATTTCCCAGATGTTCATGACTCACCATTCTACCATACTAATTGATCACGTACACACTGGCCCTGCTGTTTCTTATCTCTTTGCATCCCTGATTTAATTAATTGTTTATGTATTGATGATGTATGATAGAATATCAAATAATAAAGTAAGAAAGGAATATAAGGCGGATGAATGCATGATGAATAAAATAATTAAGAACAGGTCACTAAGATGTTTTGGACATATGGAGCAGATGGATAAGGGAAGAATGGTTTAAAAGACATATATTATACAAGTAGTGTGAATGGAAAAAATCGAAGAAACAAGAAATACATGGCATTACCAAATTGATCAATTACTGAAAGGCGGCCATGATCTAAGGATCAACAATCGACGAGCGTGCATGTCACGATGTGTGAATGTAGTAGAGGCGCGAGGCAGGATTGAACAATGTGGCGATCCATTATCTCTGCCTACTCCTCCGGGGAAACCCTACATTAGTTAGTAAGTTTATGTATTGTGTAGATTTCAGATCTTTATTAGTTTGTTTTGTAACCCCGACGAAGCTCCGGCGGGAGCGAAACCGGTTATTTTTTTACAAAAATAAAGAGATGTAAATAAATAAAATTTTCATTTGTTCCAATGACAATTTGAATAATTTCTTCAATATTATTTTTAAGTTCTTGCTGGTGTTTGATTGCTTTAAGTACCTAATTGCAGCTAATTAAAAAAAACGGTGGATGCAAGTAACATAAATCTAATAATCACAAAAGTCCGGATCGTCCATGTCAACAAGTGCACCATCTAAAATGAACATTATGTGTAAAAATATTTTTATTTTGTTATTTTATATCATTGTATTTTATATGATTTGTTTTAGATTTATTTTGTGGATGTTGGACGATCGAAATGTGCGTGGGAGATGCCTATTGGTGGCGATGAGGTTCGCAACCAATCACACCGCGTCTCCCGCGGGGCGAAAAGAGAAGGATGGAGTGCCGCATCGGTTAAAATGTGACAGTCCATTCTTTCAGTCTACCCTTTCGGGGAGACGGCGTGATGGTTAGTTAGTTAGTTAGTTAAGAGATGTAAAAACTATTTTAGTAAAATTATTTTCAACAATATTATATGTTTAACCCATTTTCAACAATATTATATGTTTTACCGAAATTCGATTTATCGGCTTTCACTACACTAACGAGAAGTACCAAATCCGGCGGATCGAAACCATTTGAAAAAAGAATCATATTCGCTAAAACGAATTTGTCTGTGGATTGTCTAAAGACAATCCATTGTTTTGGCAGAAACGCATTGATCTTTCAACATTATTAACTGTTTAAAAAAAACATTATGGAATATCACAATTGATTTTATTTCTTTCGAAATTGTCGCGACAGCTGTTTCTCCAACCGATGTTAGCATCGTCAGGTGTTACTTAGAACTCTTGCTGTCACAAGAATGTCAGGTGTTACAATCAACTCTTGTTTTCTCCATACAATCAACCCTTGTTTTCTCCATATCCATCTCTAATGCGTTCCTGGTATTAAAATGTTTATAATATTTTATCTGTACTCAATAGATGTCTTAAACATTTATGCTGTTTGTAATGTCTTTCGAGTAAATAAACTGATTTGAATTGATTCGATTTGATAAATTTAAAATAGGTTTGTTTTAATTTCCATAATTACAAGATTTATTTTACAGACTGTTTATAAATTATAGAATATATATATTAATTTTTTTTTTTTACTTACATTATTGAGGGTAACAAACAGCAAATACAGTATATGCATATAAACAAACAGAGACAACAAAACAAGGCCAATTACATGCTACCACAAATATTATATAACAACTGACATAAGGTTAAATATATAAGAAGAATAAAGAAACACTTTGATAAGTTAAAGAGAAAACTAGTAGTACTAGTAATAATGAATAATTAAAGATGAAATATAATTTTAAAATGTTAAAAAAGAAAAAGACAAGAAAAGAAAAAGTAGAGTAACTAGCTTCATTCGTCCCGACGGGTTGCTCCAATCATTTTTTTTTAAATCACTTTCATTAAGATGGAACACATCGATGTTATTAAAGCACTTATTGTACATGTCGCACGTCCGGTACACCGCCGCACTCTGAGCGGTTAGTCCGATAAGCAGGAAGGTGGAATATTTGGTTCGCAGTGTATCTTGTGCGAAGCATAGGGGTATTCAGTAATAATTTACTAAGAAGTTTGGAGTTGTCTATTTTGAAGTGAATGATTTTGTGAAGCAACATCATATCATTTCATGTTAGAGAGGGTTCAGAAAAGATTTCTGAGATATCTCTACATGAGGGAGTTTGGTAGCTATCCGTGGCTTTATCCCACTGCATTCCTCTTGGGCATGCTGGGGACCAATAGTTTACAGATAAGAAGGGATGGGTGCACCCTTACCCATTTCTTCAGACTTATCAGGGGATTCTTTGAGAATTCCGTAATCTTGGAGGCTATCCATCTTTATGTTCCGGATGGTTATCTTCGACAGCGTCAGCACAGACTGTTTTATCTCCCAACATACAGAACCAACCTGCCTCTGGTGATGCCGGTGGGGAGAGCAATCAAACTGCTGAACATGATCGCTTCGGAGATCGATGTCTTTCATATTCGTGAAAGTACATTCAGAAGACAAATATTCTTGACTTTGGAGAGTATCTTGTATTCCTAATGTCGAACCATCTCATGCGTTCCTGGTATTATATATTTATTATGTTTTACCTGTTCTCAATAGATGCCTTAAACTATAAAAAATGTTTGTAATGTCTTTTGAGAAAATAAACTGATTTGATTTGAATTTTTAATTGTATCTCAATAGAGACGAAGAAACAAACTGGAAACTGAATATGGATGATCAAGGTGTTTACAGGACTTATGACCTGTCATTAGTTGGGTTAAGCGCACGCTTTATGTAATTACAACATTCCCCATTCCACCATTGTTATTATGATCATGCATGATACATTTTTGGAAGTTGTATATATACTCAAATCCATACCTATCTTCACGTGTCAGTTCCAGTTAGCCATCTATGTAGATTTGATTGTACTAATTAATTTTTTAAGATTAATCTATACAATCCACCCACTAACGCCATCTATGAAGAATGATTGTTTAGCATTTAGCAAACTACTTTATTAGCACAATGCGAAGAGGCTACCGCCTCCTAGCGCACTGTTTTAGAAGTCGCCTGGAGTATCACTCCTATTTTATACGCCAAAGAATTGACCAGAATATTTACAAATATTTGTGAAATGTATACTTATATCTGTATAAGATATAAGTATACATTTCACAAATATTTGATTTGATTTGATTTGATTTAATTTGATCATTAATTGTTCGCCAATTTTCGAGAGAGTCCAAGGAATAAAAGGGCATAAATATTAAGGGCAGGATTATAATTTGTAAACGACCAAATTTTTTAATACTTTTGAATTCAAGCGAAATTAAATTAAATAAACAAAAAAGTACCGACTACAAAGGGTTAAAAACGTACTTTCTTATGATAATATTTTGTAACAACTAGACTCTTTTACAGTTCACGGTCGTTACAAATATTAGAAGGATATCAATTTGCCAAATTTGTTAGGTGTTAAGTTTTACGCAATTGTATGCTTGCTCGTTAAATATGATACGAATATTTCAATGCTCTGCAGTTGTGGTATTACCAATGTGTTTATTTATTCGCTTAAATGTTGATATAATGTATGTTAAAAACATGTTTTTACGCAACACAATTTTTCAATTTTCAATTATTAAATTTTTTTTTTAAATAAAATAATAATACACTTGTAGTATTTGTATCTGTACCACTTTATTAAGTTTATTTCTATTTTTCTTTTTTATACACTTTGTACAATCTCGAAATTTTAGAAATTAAATAAGCTATTAAAAATAAAGAAAATGTTATAAATAATCAAATAAATTTAACGTCGAGTCCAATCTTTGATTTATTTCCTTTGTTGTAAGTTTAAATTAACCTGAACCCCAAAAAGAACTTTAAATTTTTACTTAAAATTTTGTTTGTTATATTTGTTATAACAAAAGCATAAACGTTCCAAAATAAATCTTTATGACATCTGTCAGATCATGTAAACAACAACAATTTTATCATATTTTTATAAATATGTATCATTACTGAAGAAGGACTGTTTGTCCGAAACATGTCTAAATAATTTTATTTTTTTAATAAAAGTGTTGTATAAACAAAGTCTATAAAAAAGAAATAAACCATCATAACAACACAAAGTATGGCGTATATAGAAGAAACTTTTTTAGGTGTTTAAATAATGTGGTTCAAATACAAATATTAAAATTGTATTATTTGATTTAATTATGTCACACTACAAATAAAGTGCTTCATACGAAAGTTTAAAGTATTTTTTGTTAAGAAATATTCTAAAATATCTAATTAAATATATTTCAGATATCTCCGACAGCGCCAGCACAGATTGTTTTTTCTGCTAGTCGCAAGAACCAACCTGATTCTGGTGCTGCCGGTGGGGAGAGCATTCAGTCTGCTAAACATATTAGATAAAATACTATCACTCTTGACATTAGAGAGTATCTTGTCTTCCTACTTCCCATGCGTTCCTGGATTCTATCTGTTCCTCAAACACGAGTAGATGTCTTAAACTATAATGCATGTAATGTCTTTTGAGAAAATAAACTGATTTCACTTTAAAATTTCAAACCAAATTCTGTGGTTATATTTTAGGTATATAAAATTATCAGAAACAGCAAATGATGCAAGAAAGGTGTCTCCACGTGTAGTGTTACTATTTTTAATACGGCGCCCCTGGAAACGTTAAGTCGGCAAAACTTTCCACCACAATAGTACGAGAAAGAAGAAAGATACGTATTTGTAAGTCCATCTTCACAATATACCAATTTGCCAACTACAATAAGAATGATATATTATATGTATAAATAAATCACTTAAACTTTCCACCAATTGTTTCAGAACTTAACCAAAGTAAAATTTTACAATAGTTTACGATGTTTTTATGTATATCTCACAAATTAGATACGTATGTGTAGTATTATTCTTGGACTTTTACTTGGACTTGGATCTTCTGGCTTACAGAGGTTCAGCTCATGTCGTTATTCCTCTTAAGGAATCCATACGTTATTCATTATATGTATAAAATAAAATTGACTCACTTTGGTTTCATAATTAAAATCAAAATTAAAAAGCAAATTCTAGGGTGGCCAATTCTCGGAATAATTCTATATAATGTAATTTTTTTGTTTGAGATAATTAAGTTTAAATATTTCAAATGTCGGTTACTGCTGCCTAGAAATTTCCCCCTGGAGTTCTGAAATAAAGTGTATATGTAATCTGCCGATATAATATGTAATCTGCTGTAATTACCTTTGTTTCAGAACTCCAGGGGGAAATTCCCAGACACCAGTAACCGGGCCACAAGACATTTGAAATATTTAAAATTAATTATCTCAAATACAAAAATTACATTATATTGAATCATTCCGAGAAGTAGCCACCCTAGAATTTGCTTTTTAATTATATAGTAAACAAACTAACCCAAAACACAATAAATATACCCAATATATAATAAATAAATAAAAAATATTCCTGGAATCGATTACTGCCCAAAATGTGTTTTTGATTGATTCCAGACCCTAGCAGCTATATGGATGGGGAAAACCGAATAAGGCGATGCCAACCTTACGGACCAAGAACTATAACTTATAATATTTAAATTCAGTAATAATTAAAACAAAATTACCATTTTTTCAAACATTATATATGATTATGTAAGAGATAATAAAAATTAAAACCCATTGTATTAAATACGAACCTCCAAGAATACCTGTAATACCAATAGTTAAATTCAGAAAATTTTACATAAATATTTGAAGATTATTTTTGTATAGAATCATGTTTTCCACCCCTGATCTGTATGTATATAAAGGACTAAGTTTACAATAGTATTACCAGTCTGTCGATGCCAGCGAGCCTGGCGAAACCGGTCGCTGTCTAAATAAAGACAAAAGAGGAATTAGTTTAAAAAAATCGTTTTATTTAATTATTATTTATAATAAATATACCTTATATAGAATCATTTCAACTACAACTTAATAACAGTAATACATTATTTAAAATCAGGGAAAAAATGGTTAATCCTCACCACTATCATTTATTATATAAACCAAATAAATTTTCATTCTACAATATCGAACAGCCTCGGGCAAGAAGTCTTTTGTATTGGTAATAATGGGGAAGTAATTTTCGGAAGAGAAAATTTCCCTCCAGGATTAAACAATACAATTTAAAATCAATTCAAAAATTTATTAACTAAAACTTGTATAATAACTTTGTATTCAAACAGAATAAGCTTTAATTAATTTACTTGTCTAACATTTTCAATTTCTTAGAGAGATACAAAGTTTCAACGATCCCATAGTAAAAACGAGTCAAGACTTAATTAAATATTTTAACAGTGATCACAAAATATGGGTAACTAATCAAACCTTTCTGGGTGCAACTGTTTTTCCTATTATTATTCATTATATCCAGTAACGCTTATATACAGTGGCGGGTGATGCTACATATTAAAAGAAGAAGAAGAAGAAAAATAATACCTAGTTAAATTTTAATTGTATCTCAATAGAGACGAAGACGTAAACTGGAAACTGAACATGGATGATCAAGGTGTTTACAGGACTTATGACCTGTCATTGGTTGGGTTAAGCGCACGCTTTATGTAATTACAACATTCCCCATTCCACCTTTGTTATTTGTGATCATGCATGACAAATTTTTGGAAGATGTATATATACTTCAAAATCCATATTTATCTTCACGTGGCAGTTTCAGTCAGCCATCTATGTAGATTTGGTTGCACTAGTGAATTTTTTCAAGAATTAACCTATACAACCGACCCACTAACGCCATCTATGGAGAATGATTTTCGGCATTTAGCAAACTACCTTATTAACACAATGTGAAGGCTGTTGACCAACATATTGTTAGAAGCCGCTAGGAGTATTATTCCATTCTATATGCCAAAGAATTTTGACCAGAATATTTGAAGACCAAATATTTGTGAATGTATACTTATACCTGTATACAAATCCTGGATTTACACCAAAGGGTGGTTAATTCAAATTTTAATTGTATCTCAATAGAGACGAAGACGTAAACTGGAAACTGAACATGGATGATCAAGGTGTTTACAGGACTTATGACCTGTCATTGGTTGGGTTAAGCGCACGCTTTATGTAATTACAACATTCCCCATTCCACCTTTGTTATTTGTGATCATGCATGACAAATTTTTTTGGAAGATGTATATATACTTCAAAATCCATATTTATCTTCACGTGGCAGTTTCAGTCAGCCATCTATGTAGATTTGGTTGCACTAGTGAATTTTTTTTATTTTTTTCAAGAATTAACCTATACAACCGACCCACTAACGCCATCTATGGAGAATGATTTTCGGCATTTAGCAAACTAACTTATTAACACAATGTGAAGGCTGTTGACCAACATATTGTTAGAAGCCGCTAGGAGTATTATTCCATTCTATATGCCAAAGAATACCTAGTTAGTTAGTTAGCACGATGTCGACCTTCGTGGCAGAGTGGTAAGAGCTCTGACTTCCATACCGAAGGTTCCGGGTTTGATTCCCGGCGATGGCAGTGTGATTGTCACACTGTCTTTGGTCTGGTGTAGAATTCATGTGACAATAAAATGGCGATAGATTGGCTACCTATCACATGTCACAAGAATCAATATAATAGCTAAAAAAATAAATTGTATACAGTAATGGGGTTCAAACGACCTGTTGTATAAAAAAAATAAAAAAAACATTGCAGTATAATTTGAGAATTTAGCTGTATTTCTGATAATGTTTTAGGAATGCTGCATGAATGTTCTGTTATGCTGCATTTTTGAGAATATGATGCTATATTTCTAATGTGCTAAATTTATAATATGATTTTTACTAATATAATAAAGGGTGTTTTTTTATAAGTGTACAATACATATTCAAAATAACAAAACACATTTAAATAATGTTTATGACATTGGCTTTATTTAATAGATAATTTTATGCCATTATTGTTTAAATATGATTTCGGGCATATGAGCGCCACGGCTAGCTCGAATGAAGCGCAATCGTGAAGTAAAATTTTCGACAATTGTCGTCTTTGTGGAAGCGTATTATCCACTAGAGTGTACGTGGTGCGAAAACGATCCATTGTCGTCCGAATAACTTGCTTGGATAGACGATTATGTCGGCCGTAAAATGGACGTAGTGCACGATAAGTTTGGCGAACCGAATCATGCTGTTCTGACGTCGTCAGTCTATTCATGGTGAAATGGTAAAACGTATTGACTACAAATCAATTGTCATCTGTTAAATTGACAGCCTGTAGAAACAATGTTGCCAGTTTAAAAATCAAACCTCTAAAAAAACACCCTATATTATGTTAACTCTTATTCTAATGTATAATCAAATACTCCCTTCGTTCACATACAATAATAACATTATTTATATTATGTACAAATAAGACAGAGTAAACGAAAAACATTATGGCGACTCATTTGGGCACCAAACTAAATAATATAAAAATACTATGATTTGAAACTAAGAAATTACATGTAGCATATCTCAGAAGGATTTCAAATATGTCGACGTCAATGAAGTAGTACTCTTTCCAGAATCAATAATATTTTGTTTATGAACACTGCCTCACTGACACTAAAAATGTTCAAATCCGAGACGATTTTATTCAGCGTTTGAACTGCTCTTTCTACTAGCACATAGTATAATATACATTACTCATTAATTTTTTTAAGTTTATCCCTGCTATCACAAAATATTTGTTTGAGTATTATTTTCTTCTGATATAATTTTATTTTCAGATATTGCTTGCGCGGGGTTATCGGACTTTTACGGTCGAGTGAACCGAATTGAACCCATGCATTGCTGGCGACACGGTATAGCTCCCGCTTCCAAGGATGTAAAACTTTTTTTGTAAATATATTATTCAATTTAATAACATCACAAATACACATGAACATATTTTAAGATGTATCAAAAATCAAAAAAAAATATGTTTTGTCGAACCAATTTCGTACGAAAATAGACAGTATTGTTTTCTAACAAAGCTCCTGCGGGACCGAAACCGGTTATATATAATAATAAATTGGATAATTAAAAAGTGCCATTTTTATAAATTACTCATCTCAAGGGCTCTGTAGAAGATGCTCCGTTTTATCAACTAGATAATAATTATAATAATAATGATTACAATAATAATAAACATATTTAGTATGAGGGCTGCACCTGACGAAGTCGATCAGCCCTTCCCGTCAGGAAATGATAATTTGAAAAGGTGCGTTTTGAGTCTCGATCTAAACTCTGATTGATTCTCAGTGCACTTAAGGTCTGCTGGAAGACTGTTCCAGGCTGAAGGGCCGGCTACCGCGAAGGCTCGGTCGCCAAAGTTAGTGCTTGGACAGCGTTTTGGCACAGTCAATCTACCGATCGCAGAAGACTTAGCTGATCGCAATGTAGACTGTCTAGCATTCAGGTTCTCGTTGATGCAGAGTTCAGATATATAAGCTGGTGCCATTCCATGCATTGGCTAAATAAAATAAAATAAAGTTTTTTAAAACCAAAGTACATCTGTATTTTAAATATATTTAAAAATATGAATACAGTACATAATATTTTTAAATATAGGAAATATATTTTTTTAATATTTTTTTATGGGCCGCCAATGGACAAGAGTGCCATTATACCAGTATAGCAAGTGTTGTTGCAGCCGTTCATAAATTATCAAATTTCGTCAGGCGTCGGTAAATGAAATCACTGCATTGAACTAGATATACCGTGTCGTAAGCAACGTTTAATTCCAGTGCCTGAAATATGTCAATACGAAAATAAGAATGAAGTCCCATTGAATTAGCATGAATCCAACTAGCATTAAGGCGACTTAATTATAGTGACAGCGTACTGTTTTGCTGTAATATAAACATTATGTTTTAAGCCATTGTTCGACTCATTAAAACCTTTTTTGCTTGTACCGGGTGAAAGTTTATCTTAAAGTATACCTTAAGGTTTATTTAACCATCAAAAGTAATATTACAATAGGTACGAAGTGGTAAGACGGTAGACACGAGAAATTTTGCAAATGAAAAATGATATTTAATGTATATTGTTACCGGCAATATGAAACATCATTTATTTATTTATTGTCACAAACACTGCACATTATACGCGCGAGAGGTGGATGAGTATAATATAGTACATAGACCAAACAAACATCAAAAGTCGAAAGTAGTTCTGTGATATGGAATATTTGTGTGTATTTGTATGCATGTTTTATGTTACTCTCTATAAATTCATTTTGTTCAATTATTGTGAAGGCATGCTTGATAAACTGAACACTGCATCCAAACGAGTGGGTCTCGGGATGAATTTGGACAAGACGAAAATCATGTATAATCAAATCAATCAAATCAGTTTATTAACTCGATAGACATTACAAACAGGAAAATGTTTAAGGCATCTATTAAGTACAGGTAAAATATCATAAAAATACAACAAAGTACCAGGAACGCATTAGAGATGGTTCGACATTAG
Source organism: Lepidostoma basale (assembly GCA_022606425.2). Taxonomy (NCBI): domain Eukaryota; kingdom Metazoa; phylum Arthropoda; class Insecta; order Trichoptera; family Lepidostomatidae; genus Lepidostoma; species Lepidostoma basale. Next base: position 410,806 of record JAHDVF020001246.1, read on the forward strand.
GAAGACAAGATACTTTCTAAAGTCAATAGTATTTGCTCTCTGAGCGTACTTTCACCAACATGAAAGACGTCGATCTTCGAGGAGACCGCGTTCAGCAGACTGATTGTTCTTCCCACCTGTGTCACCAGAGGCAGATTGGTTCTGGCGGCCGGTAGGTAAAACAATCTGTGCTGTCGCTGTCGGAGATATCTATATATAATATAATTAACATATTATCCCGAAATCAGTAACGGTCGATGGGTTGGCTCTCGAAGTGGTACAAGAATACACTTGTCTTGGTCAAATCATACAATAAGGCAAAAAGAATTTCGAACAAGAAGTCGACCGAAGAATCAGTTGGTATGGGCGGCCTTTGGAAAATTATGTCATGTTCTCACTTCTAAAATACCACAATGCCTCAAGACGAAAGTATTCAACCAGTGCGTCTTGTCAGTCATGAAGTACGGAGCCGAGACGTGGACACTGACAAAAGGTCTAGTCTACAGATTCAAGGTCGCCCAACGCGCCATGGAAAGAGCAATTCTTGGAATAACTTTGAGGGACAGATTTAAAAAAAGAATTTATTCGACAACAAACGAAGATGACTGCCAGTCCATCGCCATAACTGTAGGAGAACCGACGCCCGATGGGGGAGACGGGTTTTGGAGTAGAGACCGCATACAGGATTCCGCAGAGTTGGACGTCCCCCTGCCCGCTGAACTGACGATCTGAAAAGGATTGCTGGACATGGATGGACGAGAGCGGCAATGGATAGGGGGCGGTGGCGTGCTTTGGGAGAGACCTACCTTCAGCAGCGGATGACAGACAGCTGATGATGACTTGAATCTAGTTGAACTACTATTTCGATTCAGTTTTATGTACTGTTAACTCTTATTATCATTTATTCTTGTGTTAGTGTCTAATTAGCCAATTTATTGTTTCTATGTGTTTTATTTATGTACTCTAATCGCTGTTTAGTACCCCAAATAAATGAATAAATAATAAAAAAATAATTAGTTGAAAATTACTTATTTTCTGTCTTTCTTTTTTACACTTTATTTACATTTATGTATAAACGATCTATTCACAAATAAATATTAAAAGGCTCGACAGTAACCGACTTTTTTGGTTATTGTGGTCCGCACCTTAAGGACAAGTAGGGCAAGAAGTTATTTAAAATTATGTATACTTATATATGTTTTACTAAAAATGCATACATAGGAAGCTTTTTGCGCTGTTACTGAAATAAATAAATTATTCTCCACTGCTCACCCTCATAAATTATATTTTCTATTCGAAACGGAAATCCCTTTCATTATTAATGTGAGCTGTTAAACTTCCATTGTAATGTACTGTAATTAATTAACGTGAACGATACGTGGAATTAACTCAAATACGGCATTAGTGATTAATGAAAGCGGTATAACTTTAAAATAATAAATTAACATATTAACTAACTATTACGCCGTCTCCCCGAAGAATGAACCATCATATTATTCTATCCTGATATACTTCTAACGATTCGTCTAGATTAATATGTCGCCGCCATCTAGTTAAATACGCCGCTCAATTGAACGGCTAGGCTGATAATGAAATGGCGGCATTCAATGACATGGCTAAGCCAACTTGTTGAACGCAACGTTCAACCAAAAGGCTAAAAGGTTATTGTGACTTTATATTATCGTGAATTTATTTATTTATTTGAACACAAATAAAATATAGATTTTGTTAAACAAGTTTTTAGCGTTTGCGTAAAAATTTGATGAGTAGGGGTAGTAATAGGGGATGTGGGATGTATTATTATTTTTTTTTAAACTTACTCCAACCTAAAGGTTCGATTCTCGGTGAAATCAATAATAATTAAAAAGTGTCATTTCTGAAGCCTGGGTGATTGTGATGTAATTCCTCTCTGTAATTGGGTCTTCCGTTCTGTTGAGGTGGTTAAATTAAAATACAACAAAATAGAAATAAAAATAAAGTTATGTTTTTATAAACACGCTATGCGTTAATATGAACATTATAATCGTACAAGCGCTAAGCTAATCTCAAAACTCGTTCGGTAGTAAAGAAGAACAGTACGTTTAGGTTAGAGTTAGTTTTTTTTAAATAACACATCCCACATCCCCTATACGCATGCTCTCTCTCTCTCTCTTTTGTTTGAAAATCGTGTTACTTTTTACTAAAACACATGTTATCGAATGCCGACTGACAGTTGGACATTGTTAGATGACTGCTAGCGCTGCAGCGGTAAAATATAGAACTAAAACGTTGAACAATCTTAATTTATTCAACTACCGGCCTAGTCACTTCATTGAATGCCGCCATTTCATTATCAGCCTAGCCGTTCAATTGAGCGCCGTATTAAACTAGGGGGCGGCGACATATACATCGTGATATACACGCATGTCGATTAACCGGACTCCTCACGTGGCCGACATGAAATATTTTATTGATTTGATTGTGCCACGGACATGTCTTTCATGCCTAAGAGACACTGTCTGAAACAATAATCATATGTTAGTGAAAAGCAAAGTTAGAATTCATCAAACATGCATCAGGCCCATAATGACATACGGAATCGAAACAAGAGCAGATACTGTCAGAACCAAACATATCTTATGAGTAGCAGAAATGAGAAAATTGGGACCTATTGTGGGGAGAACCCTTAGAGATAGAATACCCAATGAAGAAATTTGCAAATCCTGCCAAATTGAAGACATAATGAGATGGAGCAGGCAGAAAAGACGATTCTGGAGGCACCATATCGAGAGAATGGATCCAGCAAGAATTCCTAAGATCATGATGCACGAGACTCCAGAGGGCCGTCGACCACCAGGACTACCGCCAAAGAGATGGAGAGAAGGCTGGTCGTTTTCATCACAGAAAGAAAGTTGATATCCTCCATAAACGGATCGCAATATCTACAATTAGAAGAAAAAGAAGATGATTGTGCCACGTTTTCCTCAGTATTTTTCTATTTCTTGTTCCGTATAAATCGTATATACTCGTAAACGTACATACGTTATCCACGCCGTCTCCCTGAGTTGCCATATTGTTCTATCCAGACATACTTATTTTGGTTCTTCTACATTTATACATCGTGTCATGCACGCACATCAATTTTTCCGAATCCTCACGTGGCTGACATTAAATATTTAATTAATTTAATCGTGCCACATTTTCCTCGGTCTTCCTCTGTTTATTGTCCTTTCGTTTTACATTCGATTTTTTTACAATTATTTCTTCATTCATTCTTTACATGCGTCCTGACGATCTTATTCACCATTTCATGATTTTATTCATAACGCTTTAGTTCGCACTACACTGTTTTCTTATATTGACATTTGGCACCGTATCTATACAGATTAACCACGTATCCGTCTAAGAGATCTCAATTCCACTGCATTTATTCTATTTTCATCCTTTATTTGCCAGTTCCATGTTTCACTTACATGCATAAGTGTCGGCAGAAGAACACCATTCTGAAGATTTTTTAAATAATTATTTAGTCGAAAATACGTCAATAGATCTCCGTAATATTCAAAGTGAATACTGATCCCTGAGATGGTTTGGACATATGGAACGAATGGATGAGAGTAGAATGGTTAAAAAGTTGTACACAAACAGCGTGAGTGAGAAAAGAAGCCGAGGATGACCGAGGAAAACATGGCATGACCAAATTAATCAATTACTAAAAGGCGGCCACATTCGAAGTCGGAATAATCGACGTGCGTGCATGGTACGATGTATAAATGTAGAGGAAGCCCGAGAGGTAAGCCAGGACAGGCCATTGTGGCGATCCATCCACTCTGCCTACCCCTCCCGGGTAATGGCGTGATGGTTAGTTAGTTAGTTAATAATACATTTGTTGTAAATGAAATACGTTATTAGAGAACAAAGATATTTTAGGATGAGGATGGTAAATTATGTTTGATAGTACTTTGATAGTATTCAAACTCCTGCCGAAACTTTGCAATTCCGGTACGGAAATGATTGAAGTTTAATTGAGTTATTGTACGAGTATACATAATACGTGGAATATTCTAAAATTGAAAGCTCGTTGTGTATAAATTAATTCACACTTTGTTTACAGATGTTACCGTTGTCCACATACAACAAAATATAAATAGTGTTTCAGTTTTATGTACTCGTATAACTAGTCAATACTACTAAAACAAAATAATAACTGGTAATAAAAAATATCGACCGCCACACCGAAGGTCCCGGGTTCGATCTTGGCAATGCAGTGTGATTGTCACACTGTCTTTGGTCTGGTGTAGAATTCACGTGACAATAAAATAGTGATAGATTAGCTACCTATCACATATCACGAGAATCAATAGGATAGCTTTACCCTTTACATCGATTCGGCTCGCGCTATAATGATGTAAAGAGCGAATCAACAAAATAATAATAATGTGTTACTTAACATTTCTTCTATATTCGCTATCACTTTGCGTTGTGGATTCACAAATGAATACTTTTTTTTCAATGTATTTTCACAACACTTTTTTGCAGCTTTCCCAGATACGTTTCGGGACAGTGACATCCCTTCTTCTGTGTATGAATTTTAATAGTTTTAAAATTTATACACCCATGAAAGAAAGTCTGTTTCCCAAAACATGTTTGTGAAAAGTGCAAAAAAGTGTGAAAATACAATGTTTTCAAAAAGTTATTCATAAATACAAATATATTGAATTGAAGTGAAGACCAAGATAAAACAAATAAAAAATAAGAATTTCTTCTATATCCGCCATAATTTGTGTTGTAATTGCTTTGTTTCTCTTTTTCTTTTTTATACACTTTGTTTTTACAACATTAAGCATTAAGCATTAAAAAAATTACATAGACATGTTTCGGACAACCAGTCCTTCTTCAGTGATACATATTATAAAGACACATAGCATCCTTGGTTGCAAATATACATATTTTTTATCGTAAGTCTACGGGGGACGAGCCTGGGGATTGCACGAGTGAAGGAAGCTTCGGGTAAGCGGAGGAAGCCCTCTATGGCTCAGCCATATTTATAAAAATACGACCTAACCTTCAAACGTGTCGTTTATGCTTATGAAATGAAGGATTTTCAAAAATACTAACAAGACCCGATAAATTATCCGATTTAATGACAATTCAATGCCGCCAAACTGAAATAATTAAGCATTTTTTTCGTAACAATCGTAAAAAATAATAGACATTTATTAGCTTGACCCAAGATTCTAACGCATTTGTATGTGTACTGGAATATTGTTGCAGGAACATCGTATTACTTATCTTGCACAATATTTATGGCCTCAAATAAAACTTCATTAATTAAATTACAATGCATAAGTATAATTATTTATTATATTATAGTGTAAGAACATTGTGTTGTATTTCATTCCGTTCGTTTATGGCACTTATTAACGAATTTTTTTAATGTTCTAATGTTGTCATTTTGCAAACATCTTAACATTTAAGAAGTATAGTTACGATTTCAATATAAATTATTCAATGGAATACCACATATATCTACATTCAAAAGAATGACATATATTTTTCCAGTTTACCTCAAGCAAAAATATATTATTTTGAAAATGAGGCCAACATTCAGACACTTATTAAAAAGTTTTATTTAATTAAGGAGTTATGTTGATCATTATCATGATTATTCTGTTAAATCGCTCTTATAATAAAATGACGATAGATTAGCTACCTATCACTTGTCATGAGAAAAGAGCGATTCAACAAAATAATAATAATAATACAGTAATGTTATTATAGTATTTTTTATTGCAATTATCTTTGGAACCACATTTTTGTACAAGTTACAGATTGATTCGGTTAATATTGTATCAATAAATACCATTTACAAAAAATTAAAATGAATAGCCTTAATAAAACTTTTAAAAATATATTGTTTGAGTTGTGCCGTGTATTCTACGATTTCTTGTTCCATTCACATTATACCTGTACATATATTCAGGATGGAGTGCCGCATCAGTAAAAGTGTGACAGTCCATTCTTTCTGCCTACCCTTTCGGGGAGACGGCGTGATGGTTAGTTATTTATTTTGTTATATTCTGGGTTTTCCGTATATTTTCTTTAATTGTATCCAAATCATTCATAATTTTCCATCAAATTTACGTTAGTTAAGTGTTATTTGAGTATATGACGACCTTCATGCCAGAGTGGCAAGAGCTATCACTGCACACACCGAAGATAACGTTACGTCTTCCTAATGTAACAACCTAAAAAAGCGCTTAGTCTTCACTGTGATACTTAGGCTAAGTTTACTACTTGTTTACTGTAAGTTTACATGTGTAAGTGCGGGACATCAGAAGGGGAAGAAAGATTAGATTAAATGCGGCCTGCAATCCCCTTGCGATTGAAATACAATATTAAATGTAAGTGCCGAATAACGGGGAACAGGCCTAGAAAGTGCACGAGCGAGGCCGAGGAAAGGGCGCCGCTGAGCCCTATAACAGCCTCGGTTATATAGTGGGAACCCCTTCTATATTGTGAATATAAAAAATTGTGTATTGCAAGAGAAATATTTCTAGGTTTATACAATATAATAGTTAAGTACTGATCTGCTTATTTAGAGTTTATTACCCAATAATAAAATGACTGTTTAGTAATCTGGTTAGTTTTCGCAATTTGTCATTGGGGTTTTACCTCATTTCATTACTCCTTTCCTTTTCTTGGAAAAAAAGATATCGCGTTATTGGTTTCTTTATGAACTAAATCCTTGTATACCGCAATGAAAGTGCATTCACATTCCATTACAATATTGAAACATGATAAGCTCTATTAGCAATATGTATCTAATTTACGTCTTTGATGTAATCCTGTCCGATGGGTTTATAAGATTGCCACAACATAATTTATAGAAATTTTATTGATGTTTGAGGTATGAGTTTTGTAAAACTCCATATTAATTTAATAATAGTAAACACGATTGATTAGTGGTATTACTTGGATTTAATATATATATCAATTAAATAAATTGTGACAAATATGTTTCGCCTTGCGAGGGCATTCTCAAACTGCAGTTTGAGAATGCCCTCGCAAGGCGATATTTATATAAATTAAATCCAAGTAAAACCTTTTCTTCTATTATATATTCGCCATACTTTGTGTTGTAGATGCTTTATTTACACTTACATTAAATTTTTTTTAATTACATAGACATGTTTCGGACAACCAGTCCTTCTTCATTTTAATCTTTATATGTCTGTCTGATCATTTTTTTATATTTTAAATATGTATCATATGTATCAAATTTAATAATATTTGTAATATGTATCTTTATAATATGTATCACAGAAGAAGGACTGATTGTCCGAAACATGTCTATGTAATATTTTTTTAATGAGTGTTGTATATACAAAGTATCTATATAAAAACGAAAAATAGAAACCAATTAAAACCACTAAAAAATCGTGTTCACTATTATTTAATTAAAAAAATATGGAAATTTTATAAATTTTATTCGTTAAAACTATGGAATTCCTTAATGATGATTTGTTTTATATGAATACACAATATTTACACTGTTATTTCCACTTCTGATTATATTTTTCAGTTAAATCAAATCAAATCAGTTTATTTTCTCAAAATATATTACAGCAAAAATAGTAAGGTACCGGTGAGAACCGGTAAAAAAATAATAAATATGTAATTCCAAGATAACATGAGAGATGGTAGCAAGATTCATTAAAGGCATTCCAAAAAAGTCCCATATAACACAACATCTCAAAGAACTTCACTCGCTTAAGAGTCCAGAAAGAATCCAGTATAAACTCTGCTGGACAGTTTTCAAAGTGCAACATGGAATGGCTCCAAATTATATATCCGATAGCCTTAATACAAGTCCCGAAACGTATCTGTGAAAGCTGCAAAAAAGTGTTGTGAAAATACATTGAAAAAAAAGTATTCATTTGTAAATCCACAACACAAAGTGATGGCAAATATAGAAGAAATGTTAAGTAACAGATTATTATTATTATTATTATTATTTTGTTGATTCGCTCTTTACATCGATGTGAAGGGTATAGCTATCCTATTGATTCTCGTGATATGTGATAGGTAGCTAATCTATTACTATTTTATTGTCACGTGAATTCAAACACACCAGACCAAAGACAGTGTGACAATCACGCTGCATTGCCAAGATCGAACCCGGGACCTTCAGTGTGGCGGTCGATATTTTTTATTACCAGTTATTGTTTTGTTTTAGTAGTATTGACTAGTTATACGAGTACATAAAACTGAAACACTATTTATTTTTTGTTGTATGTGGACAACGGTAACATCTGTAAACAAAGTGTGAATTAATTTATACACAACGAGCTTTCAATTTTAGAATATTCCACGTATTATGTATACAATAACTCAATTAAACTTCAATCTTTTCCGTACCAGAATTGCAAAGTTTCGGCAGGGGTTTGAATACTATCAAACTACTATCAAACATAATTTGCCTTCCTCATCCTAAAATATCTTTGTTCTCTAATAACGTATTTCATTTACCACAAATGTATTATTAACTAACTAACTAACCATCACGCCATTACCCGGGAGGGGTAGGCAGAGAGGATGGATCGCCACAATGGCCTGTCCTGGCATACCTCTCGGGCTTCCTCTACATTATACATCGTATCATGCACGCACGTCGATTATTCCGACTTCGAATGTGGCCGCCTTTTAGTAATTGATTAATTTGGTCATGTCATGTTTTCCTCGGTCGTCCTCGGCTTCTTTTCCCACTCACGCTGCTTGTGTACAACTTTTTAACCATTCTACTCTCATCCATTCGTTTCACAATTGATGTCGGCGTTGTCGCAGATAACCACCAGGAACAAAAAGATCAATTTGAGAAGAACAGAACATGAGATTTTTTGATAGAACCCGAATCAAATTGAAAAAAAATAGTCGCTTTCAACCATTCACTCCTCAGTTCAAGGGAGTTATACTCTAGCATACCCAAGAGAAATGCCGTTGGATATAGTCAAGAATTTATTTGTAACCCTCTCTAACATTAGATAATACTGAGCCTCATGAAGATTCCATATCACGGCAACTCCCTAGAGCCTGCTTCTACCTTAGGAGTTATATAAAGTTTTAAAAGTTGCCAAGATCATGGATCAAACAGCTTAATTGAAGTGGCAGAGCTGTATATAATGTCAAACAGGACAATACCTGATGGGCACCTAGAATACTCCAATGGAGACCTTAGACAAGGAAAATGAGACAGGAGACCATCTAAAAGATAAACTGATGACATTGTCCGAATATCTGTGACGTTCTGGATGATATAGGGATAAGACAAGGACGAGTGGAGAAAAATGGAAAAGCCCTATATTCAACAGTATAGGGAAGTGGGCTGAAGAAGACGAAGAAAGTATATAGTACTTCATAAAGATGTAAACGCCAGTTTTCTGTAAGTTTTATACTCGTATTTTATAGGAATGACATGTTTTGCCTTTCTAGAGCATTATCAAATGTAAGAAACATTTGATAATGCTTTAGAAAGACGAAACATTTTATTGCTTTAAAATATACTATAATAAAATTTTAATGAAACAGTCGTTCCAATCGTATTAATTATAGAGTTTAAAATTTTTTTTTTAAGAAAAAATAAATATTTAATGTTTGTTTCGTTCTCACTATATTATATTTTGTTACTATTGCTATATTATCAACTTTTCTGGTTATTGATTAGGTTGTAAACATTGAACTGGTTTAACATTTAGAATCCTAAACAAAGATATATCATTGTTTATAAAACCATGGATTAAATGCTAATAGCAAACGACTTAAAAACTGACTCATAAATAGTAGAATTTGAATACATTATGCACGCCAAATAGTGCATTTTACTCACACGCTTCTACGAATAAGCAAGAGGGAAAGAGAAAACGCGCATTCGGTGGATCCTCGCGATCTCTTTCGCGCATGAAAGCTAAAGTTTCTGAAACAGAAAAAGAAATAAAAATTAATTCATACGAATGAAAGCGTCTGTTTTCTAGAAGTTTATTTTATTCAATACGAATAGCGTGTTTCTCCTTTCAGTACATTATCAAATGAAATAACATTATATCATAACCATAGTATTAATTATATAATATTGAGTTTTACACCTTTGTTCAAAAAACAATTTAAAAAAAATACATTAGGGTGAACTAAAAATATTTAAATAAATTATATAAAATATAAATAATTCCAACTATGGTTCTATGAACTTATTAGTAAAATTGTTTAGTTTTTTATCTAATGTACACTAGTAATAAGTTTAAAAAGAAACCTTTGTGATATCAGATTAATCACTTCAATTAGATGTGTACACCAATTTTGTAATACTAGAATTAAAGTTGTAATGCACCACCCTTCAGTGTACGCAACTGTCAGGTAAAATATGACATGATCATAAGATCAAATAAAGCAAATATGAAATGTCGGCCATGCGAGGAGTTGGAGAAATCGACGTGTGTGCAAAACACAATGTATGAATGTTGAGGAAGCCAAGTGTGTTAGAAAAAAACGGCGTAATGGTTAGTTAATTTTTTTTTAAACACAGACAAATCAAATAAGATAAAGCAGTAACTGAAAAAAAATGAGAAATTTAACTTGTTGTATTAAAAATGTTGCTTGTGCTGTAATGGTATAAATTCTATAAATACTCATACGATAAAATGTTATTGATTCAAAGCGTTTTAATTAGGTTAACAAAATAAGTAAGTATTATGAAAATCGAGCAATGTGCATTTACGCAAGAACTGCGTGTAAAATATAACCAGTGCTGTGTGCTCGAATGATAATCTCTCTTTATCATTCGCATTTGGCAGTCAAGTTTTAATTAAAAAACTGTTTATTTCCACTTTTGAGTTTATTTTTCTCGACATGTTTCAAAGGCCTACAACTTCATCCGGAGAACGATATAATGTCTTAATGATGAAGGTTTCGATACATGTCGAGAAAAATAAACTCTAGAGTGGAAAAAACAGTGTTTAAATTCATAAAAATAATTCGTCATTACGGAATTCCACAGTGTTAACGCCTTAAGTTTATCTAAAATCAAGTTAACGTGAGTAAAGTCCTATTTATTGTTTCTTAAACAATGATATAAAATTCCACATCAAATAATTAATACGAATGAAAACGTCTGTTTTCTAGAAGTTTTTATTGTATTTTATGTGAATGGGATGTTTCCCCTGTCTAAGGCTTTATTCAAACGTTTTGTAGACATTTGATAATGCCTTCGACATGCAAAACATGTCATTTACATAAAATATAATAAAACTTCTTGAAAACAGACGTAATCATTCGTATAAGTTAATTCCAGAATGAATTTCCGAATGGAGTTTTTAATCTTTGTTCAAGAAACAATAAACATATTATGCATATCATTGATTGAAAAATCAGTCTCTTGGCTCAGATGTAGAGATAAAATGCAGAATTCAATAAAATGATATCACTATTCTGCAATGAAAACATAAATTTGAAACTCCGCCAGAGAATGATCAAATGCTATGTGTGGTATGGTTTATTGTATGGATGTGAAACGTGGACCTTAAAAGTCAACTCAATGAACAGACTGAAAGTATTTGAAATGTGGCTCTATCGCCGAATGCTCAGAATTCCTTGGACAGACATGGTTACCAATACCAAAGTCCTGAGGTGAGCTAGAGTTGACAGGAAGTTGTTGTCAACTATCAAGGTACGGAAGATTTCACATCAATACTCTGTCTCCCAAGCTCCCATTCCCAATCATACGCAAATTAATCATTTATTTATTTCGATATAAATTATGTATTTTCAAATGTACTCGTATGTTTTTTTCTAAATTACAATTTTTCATTTTTATATTATCGTTACATATTATTATTGTTTAATATTATTTATTAGTTCTTACTGATCAAAAACAATTATTATTACTTGTAACTTGCCCAGGTTAATTTTTAAATTTATATTATTGCATCGAATTTGAAATGCGTTTTTATATAAGTCTTTATTTTATTAGTTTTTATTATAAATTTACACCTGTATTGTGATTTTTAATATTTTGTGGATAATAAACAAAGTTATTTTCAATTTCCTAAGTGTATTACTATGGAATTCCACAGTGTCAATGCCTCAGTTGAATAAGTTTATATATATTAACTCAAAGAAATGACGTTTTAATTAAAATTTATTAAATAATACATTTAATACCGTTTCAGGTGTCAATTTTCATGTGTTGTTTTCTGAACGTTACAACGTAGCAATGCGCAGTAAATGTTAAGCAAGTATGTGCGTGGACTGAAATTACCGGCCATTATTTGGCAACGACAGTTGTTTAGACACAATAATTTATTTCAATACACCACATTATCAATATTTCAAAATCGTGTTGCGATTTCTTCACGAGTTTACGAAAATTAAAACACGTACGATCAATTGACAATGACAGTGCCCCTAATACGAGCCAATAAATTTGCAAGTTACTCCATTTTTTTAGCATAAAATCGCAACTGAAATATGAAATTCAAAGTCTTACAAAACACCCCAAAATAGATTCATATTGTGTTTAATTAGTTTGCCCAATATTTATAATTTGATTAGTAGATTAATGTTTCAAGTAAAATAAGCACTAAACACGAAGAAAAAAATGAGAATGCTATTTCGTTGCATATGGCGTATTACGAAATTGTATACTTAGTTTGATTTCTTTAATTTGTGGCAATTTTGATGACCTTCGTGGCAAACTGAAAGATCTTTGACTGTCACACCTAAATGTTAAGGGAGGCGGGAAGATGTTTAACATCGCCTCCCTCATACACCATCTTCTTCCTGTTTTAAAATTTAGTTTGTTATATATTTGGGAGGATGAAGTTGGGAGAGATGGAACAAGATTGTTAAGAGTGTCAGATTGGAGGGTCGAAGCGGAGGACAGGAGGAGTTGCAGGCGAAGAATACTGGAGGCTAAGGCTCGATATGGGCTGTAGGGCCATCGAAGAAAAAGAAGAAGAAGATATATTTGTCCTATTGTGTATTGTGTGTTTTATATAATTTTAATGTGTTTTTTTTTTTTTACTAATTTAAGGTGTGCTTTATATAATATTTACTTCTGATTTTATTTCATAATAAAGAGATATATAAGGTGACCATCATCCAAGGCCCTTGCAATGTAATCTGTGAATACCATGAGATTAGTTTCAGTCGAGCGCCCCTTCCTGAATCCATGTTGTTCTGTTATAATATAGGGGTCGACTTTGGGAAATATCAATTTATGTAAAATTGATTCAAATAGTTTGGCTGGAGCCGACAGTATCGCTACAGGTCTGTAGTTTTCGACCGACTCTTTTGCGCCGCTCTTGAAAATAGGACTGATTCTGGAAAGTTTCCAGAGATCAGGAAAAGTATTTGTACTTAACGATAGGTTAAATAAAAAATACAGCGGAGATATTAGGAGCTCAGAGCAGCCTTTTAAGAAGTAAATGGGAAGAAAATCAGGACCAACCGAGTGCGAATTCTTCATAGCTTTAATGGAGGATATAATATCATTCGCTTCTATTTGCGATATGACAAAGCCATGACCACAACAATTGGCACTTAACTCAGTCGCTGAATTGAAATTAAGCCGCGATTCTCTTTTACTCCGCTCTTTTACTCCGCTCGATCCTCGGCAACTCTCTTCAACTCCGCATAAGAGGTGCAGACAATATCTCGGTTAATCTGGTCTAGGTACTCTTGGCGAGGTCGTCTTTTGCCAATCGATTCCTCGACCATTCCACATTATGCAGGAAACATTCGTGTCGCAACATATGACCAATCCATCTTGGGCGCCTCTCCGCTGTGGTGTTCAACATGTGCCTACTCTCTTCAACTCTGCTGAGAACTTCTTCATTTGTAATGTGGTCCCTCCATGAAACATGGGCAACTCGTCGGTAGGTCCACATCTCAAATGCCTCCAGCCTTTTTAAAAAAATACTTGTGTGTAATTTTATCTTTCACGGTAGCATTGCCTACTGTTTATCAAAGATGCACAATGGATAACCAGCAACTTAAGCGCGTTTCAATGATAAAGGATCTTGGTATTGTTTATGAAAGTAGGCTGACTTTCCATGCTCACATCAAGAGAATACGTGGAGTTGCACTGAAATGTTAATAATATAAACTCATTGGTCCGGAGCCGGCCGAGGGTAGTTCGATGATATGGAGTCCCCATGAAGCGAGATACTCGCTTATGTTAGAGAGGGTTCAGAAAAGATTTCTGAGATATCTCTACATGTGGGAGTTTGGTAGCTATCCATGGCTTTATCTCGCTGCATTTCTATTGGGCATGCTGGGGACCAATTACTATTGCTATTGGTATTTAACTATTGGTCCTGATCATGCTCAATAGTAATGCTTCTTCTTATTCTTATTCTGCTTTATTTAGGACCGTGTACTGTTATTTCTTGGAGCCTGTTACTGGAATGCAGATGTCCAACTATCTCGCCATCTTTTAGGTGGTCTTCCTGCAGGTCTATTTCCTGTTAGTACTTTATTTGCGGCTATATTTATCACTCTTTCAGAACATGTTCTTTCCACACGATCTCTCCAGTAACATATTCTCTAAGAGGAATGCAGTGGAAAAAACAACGGATAGCTACCAAACTCCCTGTACAGATATGTCAGTTTAATACTTGAATAGCTACAATCTCAAGACAAATATATATTTGTTATATTATTCGTGTAAATTTAATATGTTAGCAGAACCAGCTTCTAGCTAAACTATGAAAGTAGAAATTCCTGAAAGAAAAATAATTTGTTTTCCAAAAAATGTTATTGGATTATTTTTATATTAGAATCGGTAATAACAACAAAAATTCTCATAAAACAGTTATTGTTAATTCCATTTTATTTTTTGGTAAAACTACGAATATCTTATATTAAATTTGCTTTGAATGTTTTTTATATGAAATCTAAGAAAACCCGAGTTAATCCCATTGTTTTTTGCTAAATCATATATTTTTATTGTAAGTAAGATATTGGTTTCGGAAAAAATAACTTATTTTTGTTCATTTTCAAATACCAGTTTGTATTTTTGATCTTTAATGTAAATATTATTCTATAGATTTTTTCGAAGAAAAAATCACACATTTTAATATTTGAATCATTTGATCATGTTACGGTTAACAAAACACCTAATAAATAAATATAAAAAAGTAACATACCTCATGGATATTTGATGCAAGCTGAAACAAGAACCAGTTAACAGCGTTTTCCGCAAACCGTTATTCGACCAGTAGTCATCATAGCAAAAAAAAAATCGGATATCACTTAAGTAAAATATGGTTTTGTAGAAAATTTAGAAAAACCGGCAATAAAAAATGATTGAATTAAGCCTAACACTGCAATACTATCAAACCGAGGTTTCGCTGGCTAGAAATGCAGCTGTCTACATATAATTAAAGAGCAGCAAAAAAGAGAAACCATTGGAGGTGTTATGATTATAATAACGATGAGTTATATCAAAATAAACATAAAATACGAGGAAGCGGCAAATGTAGGTCTCGAAATTAACATGTCCAAGACAGTAGACCTACGAGTGTCCACAAATAACTCCACCCCAATCTTGATCCACGGTGTTCTCCTTGTGACCACGACCAGCTTCTGCTACCTCGGTAGTATGATTGCAGGCTCAGGAGGTACGGAGGAAGATTTAGTCAGCAGATTCAACAAGGTAAGGGGAGCTTTCACTATGCTTCGCCCTGTATGGATGGGAGACTTGGAAATCTACCGCGGACATAATTGGTAAACTCCAGGTGTTTATAAATAGGTGCCTTTGCTCAATACTCAAAATCTATTGACTCCAAATAGTGTCAAATGCCGTTCTCTGGACCATGACAGGCGAAAAGCCAATTAGAGAACAAGTTGCTAGACGTAAATGGCAGTGGATCGGTCACACTCTGAGACGGAACCCAGCCTGCATATCTCAGGGTGCACAAGACTGGTCCCCTATGGGGAAAAGAGGAAGCGAGGCAGACCTAGAGCAACCTGGAGAAGAGCCCTGCAGGACGAGGTTAAAGCAGCAGGTCTCACTAGGGATGATGGCATCAGGCATGCGATAGAGTCGGGTGGAGAAGGTTCCTTGATGCCCTATGCACCATGGAGGTGTGACACTACAAAAAGGAGAAGAAGAAGATATCGAAAAAAAGGTTTTCAATCGAATGAAGCAAATCACTTCATGCGTGTATACTAACGATGGTTTAAAAAAGATATTCAATTATTTGATTTACACCAAAATTAATTCAAGGAAGTTTACGGATTAGATTGTATCATCCTTTCTTAGGCACCAGAAATTTCATGATATCTTTAACCTGATATAAGGATTTAACTTAACACATAAGCTTTCAAACATATACGAGTATATTTAAACCAAAAAAATTATGGATACAAGTTGTAAATACGAATGAATACATCTGTTTTCTACGACATTAATTGTTATTTATTAATAGGTATTTTGCTTGTCTAAGGCATTATCAAAAGTCTTCCCAAAAAAATTCCACAAATTATAATAAAACTTTTTGAAAACAGACGTCTTCATTCGTATAAATTATTAATTTTTTTATTAATATTAAAATTATCCTGGGACGCAGACCTGGTATTGCAGCGGAAACTTGGAGGCATAGGATTAACCAAGAGATCCGTACGATGACCCAGCAGCCCCTCATAACGAGCACTGTGAGAGCCGGTCGCCTAGCATGGATTGGGCACGTATGCCGAGCCGAAGAGGCCATAGAAATCAAGACCCTGTACTTGTCTAGACCGACTGGAGTAAGACCTCTAAGAAGGTCTAGTCAGCGCCTAATGGACAATGTTCTGGCTGACCTAGCTAGGTTGGGCGAATCGGACTGCTGGGAGCAAAAGGCGCAGGATCGAGGATCTTGGCGAAAAATCATTAAGGAGGCTAAAACTCTTCAAAAGTTGTATGGCCATAGGAAGACGAAGAAGAAGATCTTACATCATTGTTCAAAAAACAATTAATAAGTGGAAGTTGTTTTCATTTTTTTTTTTTCAAATTAATGTCGAATTTCAGAGACAGCTTGTATTGCGAGATTAAAATATTAATGTATGCACTCGTAAATTATTGGGCATATTTTTTATTAGGATTATTAAAAAAAAACTAACTAACCATCACGCCGTCTCTCCGAAGGGGTAGGCAGAAAGAATGGACTGCCACACTTTTCTTTCCTGACATATTTCTCTCGCTTCCTCAACATTCATACACCGTGTCAAGCACCCGCGTCGATTTCTCTGACTCCTCACATGGCCGACATTCAATATTTGATTTATTTGATCGTGCCACGTTTTCCTCGGTCTTCCTCTATTTCTGGTTCCATTTACATCATTCACATATAATTCTTTCTTCAGTCATTCTTTCCATATGTCCAAACCATCTTAATGATCCTTTCATTATTTTGTTCATGACACCATCATTCGCACCGCATTCACTTCTTATATTTTCATTCGACACTCTATCATACACAGAGTATCTACACATTCGTCTAAGAGATCTCATTTCTACTGCATTTATTCTACTTTTATCCTTATTTTGCCATTTCCATGCTTCGCTTCCATACATAAGGGTCGGTAGAAGAACACCATTGTGCACTGCCATTCTAGCTTTTTTGGATAGGTTTTTGTTTGCGATGACAACCTTAAGTGCACCATTCACTTTGTTTATTATATCGTATAATATTAATTACCGCCTGTTACATAAAACGATGAACCTAGAAGAAAATAAAATTGAACTTCCGCAAGCATCTTAGACTGCTGAAACCCTTTTATAAATACCCGCGCATATCATAAAAAATTAAGCGAGTTACCTTAACTAAGAATAATTGCGTCGCAAGTGAATGCTCGGCTTTATAAAATAAATTAAACATAATGTTTTACACAATATAGTCGAAATTCTAGAATCGCTGCCTATTCACTGGAACAAATGTAATTTTGCAATGAAATTTGCGAACCAACATTTCTCTTCAACATACGTGACATTAATTCACTTGATGTCTGACACGTACTAAGGCTCCGTCATCGACGAGGTCGGATGCGCGGAGATCTCGTCGTCACGAGACGTAGTCTGTGGAAACAATGAGACCGGAGCTACGCTAACCATTCCAACAGTGATGTTAATTCTATAAGCTTAAATGTGTTATCCAAAAATAGCGTGAATTAATTGTATTTGAGAAATTATTTCAAACAGAATACAAGTACCTGAGGTGAAACACGTACTAATTAATATAATGAGAATAGGAGGGTTAGAATCTAAAATGTAAACACGAGTCAAATAAACGTTGTTATTTAAAAATTCTTTGTATGATTTCATTGTAAATAATCTTAAATGAAAAACAATCCTTTGAAATGTCCTAGTATATTTTGTTTTATTCCATTTAAATTTAATATGTAAATGTACATTATGAAGAAAGTTTTATTTAAAATATACATATTTTAAATTTTGAATGTTCATTTTATATGCACAAAAGGTTTTTAAATAGTCCATTGTTTTGGCCGAACCACTATGATATCCTACATTTTGATCTGTTAATGAATAAACTTTGTTTTTTGTATCACAATTGTATTTTATTTTACGCGACAGCTGTTGACCATGTTAAATAATAATTAAATAAAACGATGTTTTTTAACTACTTCCACTTTTGTCTTTATTTAGACAGCGACCGGTTTCGCCAGGCTCGCCGGCATCGACAGACTGGTAACACTATTGTAAACTTAGTCCTTTAAACATGATTCTATACAAAAATAATCTTCAAATATATGTAAAATTTTCTGAATTTAACTATTGGTATTACAGGTATTCTTGGAGGTTCGTATTTAATACAATGGGTTTTAATATTTATTATCTCTTACATATTCATATACAGTATTTGAAAAAATGGTAATTTTGTTTTAATTATTACTCAGTAATTATTATTATCAGTCATTTTTTATGAATATGTAAGAGATAATAAAAATTAAAACCCATTGTATTAAATACGAACCTCCAAGAACACCTCCATAAATATTTGAAGATTATTTTTGTATAGAATCATGTTTACCACCCCTGATCTGTATGTATATAAAGGACTAAGTTATCAATAGTGTTTCCAGTCTGTCGATGCCGGCGAGCCTGGCGAAACCGGTCGCTGTCTAAATAAAGACAAAAGTGGAAGTAGTTAAAAAACATCGTTTTATTTAATTATTATTTAAAATGAACTTCCATCAAGAGATTGTGATAAAAAAAAATGGTTTATTCATTAACAGTTTAAAAGGTTTTAACTTAATAACATTTATAGTGAGAGTTCAAATATATTTGCTGATAGTTAGTGTTTAATTTTTGGGAGATAAATGTATATACATTTAATAAAGAACATTTGAAAAAAATCTCATAATTTCAATAAAACAGATATAAGAAAATAAAAAAAATGTTTTTTTAAAAATTCACGATGTATAAATGTCGATGAAGCGAGAGAAGTATGTCAGTAAAAAACAATGTATCAGTCTATTCTCCTCCCGTTCAGTGAGATGGCGTGATGGTTAGTTAATTAATTAATTTAATATTATTTTTAATTACCATATATTTAATTGATATATTGCTTTCTTGGTCGTACAGCTTTCGAAGACTTTTAACGTCTGTGATGATTTTATTACAAGCTCTAATTTTGCTCTCATCTTAGCTTGATCTACCAGAAATTTATTTATTTGGCGCTATCTAGGCCTTACAAAAGAGGAGCTTCCTTTAACAACCAACATTGTTTTGTGTTTGATTATGTAAAAAAAAAAACAAGTACACTTTTATTTATTGTGACAACACAAACATATTTGTTTATTACAAATTACACCTATTCCAAAAAGTATCGGAGTACTTTAACGTGGCCCAAGTTTCATCCTACGTGAAATGCTTATTGGGAGAATCTGTGACAATACAGCACTAAACTATGATAATAAACAGATTTCACATACAAATGAAGAGGCGTTATTTTGACCTGATGCAAGATCTCAGAGTATTTTAAGTACAGCTATAAAAATACTTATAAAGTAATACATCCAATGGTGCATTTTTTAAAACCTCATTCAACATACAGGTATTATTATTTTGTTTATTTATAATTTCTAGAACAATTATGTAAAACTTCATATAGAATATTTGATAATGAAAACGTACGTTTTCTAGAAGTTTTGTTGTATTATAACTAACTAACTAACTAACCATCACGCCATTTTCCCGGAGGGGTAGGCAGAGAGGATGGATCGCCACACTGGCCTGTCCTGGCACACCTCTCGGGATTCCTCCACATTCATACATCGCACCATGCACGCACGTCGATTATTCCGACTTCGAATGTGGCCGCCTTTTAGTAATTGGTTAATTTGGTCATGCCATGTTTTCCTCGGTCGTCCTCGGCTTCTTTTCCCACTCACACTGCTTGTGTACAACTTTTTAACCATTCTACTCTCATCCATTCGTTCCATATGTCCGAACTATCTCAGGGATCCTTTTTTAATTTTATTCATGATGCAGTCATCTGTCTTACATTTCTTTCTTATTTCATCGTTCGGTATTCTATCATACAACGTTTTCCCGCACATTCTTCTTAGTGATCTCATTTCTACGGCGTCTATCATGTATTATATTTTAATGAAAAAGACGTTTTTTGTCTTGCTTAGGCATAATCATATAAAGGACATGTTAATTATTTTAAAATATGATTATCAAATGATTTTACTGAAGTCCATTTTAAATAGTAATAAATTAATCCAAGTTTTTTAACTTCTTCTAATTTGTATTAATTTTGACAGCGACCGGTTTTGCCAGACTCGCTGTCGAAATAAAGACAAAAGTATCTGATCACATCTTAAACTGTTCAAATAAATATCTTTGTTTTTTGTATCACAATTGTATTGTATTTTAATATTTTAAAAAATAATAATAAATCACAAATATTTGACATTTGATATATTATTTTAAAACATATGATGTCAACATAGGTTGATGAAACAGCTGTCGCGTAAAATAAAATACAATTGTGATACAAAAAACAAAGTTATTTAATTTAACAGTTTAAAATATAAAGGTAGCGTAGTGTTACAGCCAAAACAATGGACAAAAAAACAACTTTTATTTAATTATTATTTTTATAATTAGTCAATACCCGTGGAGTCTGTGAAAAACTCACAACCCCTGTCTCGTACTGCTCGTGACTAAGGGTCGTGTCCAGCCCGTAAACCATCCATCATAGCTCGTCATGTATTTTTGTTAACGCTTAGTCTCTAGATTTTCGTCGCTTTCCCTAAACTTTTCCCATTATTATTAACTATTCGGCTATTAGGTTCCTATTTCTTAGGGATATTTGCCCAACATAGGTTAACACATTCTAAAAGCCCTTGACAGTCTTGCTCTGATCTCAGCCGGCCAAGGATCAACTAGTTTGTTCTTCTCATCGTTCAGGATATGCGCAGCATTATTGCGTGCATGTCACGATGTGTGAATATAGAAGATGCGCGAGAATTATGTCAGGAAAGAACAATGTGGCGATACATCCTCTCTGCCTACCCCTCCGGGGAAACGGCGTGAACTTAAGTTAGTTAATTTATTTTATTTCTCTTCTGTGCTCACGTGAAAAACGGCTATGGACATCATATGAGTATGTGTTAAAAACACGATTGTTTTTTTGATTTCACATTGATATTTTCTTATTATATACTCGTATAAATAATAATGACAATTTTTTCGCCTTGCGGGGGCATTCTCAAACAGTTTATGCATGCTCGCACACGGCTACACAAATTTGTCACAATGATTTATATACTTTTTTAATAATAATAATAATAAAAAATGGAAAACCAAAAGAAACAGGTTTTCATTACATACTCGTATTATAATGAAGTTTTTCCAAATTAAAATCAAAACCACCAAAAACGGCCATGCTATATATTATTATCATACTTTAAAACTAGTGTTTTTCACCAATATTCTTAAGGAGTAATCATTTCAGATATCCAAATGTTTTGCCTTAACGGGATATTGTCAAATATCATGGGTAAAAATCTTTCGAAATTTCTGAAAAATATATATATTTCACAATATTTAATCTGATGCCTCAGGTCATAGACCATTGTTAAAGCAACAAGGAATATATTAAAGAAAGTGGAGTTGAAAATTGTTGATCAATCAATATCTAAGAAAATCTTATTTCTTTTCTACTGTTTGGTAACTTATTTTAAAACGTTATTTTTATTGCACGGGATACCAGATGGACGGTGTCCACCAGTAAGACCCCCAAAGTAATTGAAAAATAGTTCAGCACCATAGGAGAAGAATCCTGTAATAACGAGACTCTTAGTAACGAGTTTACGAATAAGAAGTGTTTTCACAACACTTTTTTACACAGACATGTTTCGGGCCACAGATGGCCTTCCTTGGTATTGATTTTCTCTCTCAATTTTTCCCCAAAATCTCTTCATTCTTCCTTCAAAATCTTAAGCGTATTCGTTGTATGTACTCCCTAATTAATAAACGCTAATTTATTTAAAATTTTAAAAATATTTAGATATCATTACAATTCAAAGTTCACGTTTGCAAGCAATGGAAATTAATAAATAATATCAAGAAATATTTACCACGAAAGATAACGTCTTTTTTCTAGAAATTGTATTACTTTTTACGTGAAAGGCATATTTGCCTACATGAGACATTATTAAATAAGGCAACAGACAAATGCTCTAGACAGACAAAACATGTCATTCACATAAAATATAATAAAATTCCTAAAAAACCGACGTTTTTATTCGTATTAAGAATTTGATTTGAAGTTTTACATTCAAGTATTATAATTTTATTATTATTCAAGAAACCAAGAAACAATAAATATTTTAAAAAAGGTTTCTCGCTTGCCTATGCGTTTAACTAATGTGTATCCATAAACTTTCACCCATCATAGGACACAATATTTCTTTACTCTTGTTATAGTTTTCCCAAGTCACAAATAATTGTATTTGTTACAATTATCAATTTTATTAAATAGCTTAACAATTTATGTATGTTTCTAAGTAAAGAGTTTATTCATTGTAAGATCTGTGCTATCGCAATTTTTCAAGGTATGCATATGCACTTGTTTTTATTAAAATAATGACAGATATCTTCAACAAAATTAGTAGATATTGTTTATGTTCACAATGCGGAGTTCCTCTTCCAATGGCATTGCAACATCTCTATTTCAATCATTCATAGACGGATAATTTTTTTTTAAATCGGTCATAAGACAGATGAAAGTAGAATAAATACAGTAAAACTTAGATCTCTTAGTGTGTGGAAATCTGTTTACGAAAGACTGTGGAATGAAAATATGAAAAGTAAATGCGGGGTCAATTAAAGTGTTATGAACAAAATAATTACAGGAATATTAGATGGTTTGTACACATTACTATTATTATTATTATTTTGTTGAATCACTCTTTACATCATTACAGCGCGAGCCAAATCAATGTAAAGGGTATATAGCTATCATATTGAGTCCCATGACATGTGACAGGTAGCTAACTTATCGCCATTTTATTGTCACTCTGTTGTATTGTACGTGAATTCTACACCAGACCAAAGACAGTGTGAAAATCACTCTGCCATCGCTGTGAATCGAATCCGGGACCTTCGTGGTGGCTGTCAAAGCACTTACCACTCGGCCACGAAGGTCGTCATTGAAAGAATGAATAGTAAAAAGAGTCAATATTTACTATGTGAATTAAAACAGACAAAGATGAAGACTTGGCACGAAATTTAGAAAAACTTAGAAAACGTAGCAAGATCAAATTAATCAAACATGACGACCACGTGAGGAGTGTAATTTGAACGTCCCTTTGATTCAGAGTTTCCAATTTTTCCAGGTTTCTGAACCACTTCTATATAAAAAACTGGATTCATATATACATATTTTATTTAAATGTTTGTTCTGAATTTATATATAGACATACATTTTTTTTTTCAAATATAATTTTTAAGAAAATTATTAAGGTTTTAAAAATTTCACGAACAACCATTTGCGATGTACATATCATTTTGCGTAAATATTTATATGAATCACATATAAGTAACGTAAATGTGATACCATGTTAATATCATAGCCAACTAGAGAGAAATATTGAAACAACTTGTTAAAAACCTGACCTTAACATCTGAAGGGGTTAGTGTATTGACATGTTGACATATTTATATCATTTTAAAAATAAAACACACATTTGGTTCTACTTCCTAAACACACAGAGACCAAAAATCATTTCAAGGTTTTAACACTTATGTTTAAAAAAACTAGTGAACGTTATTTACAATATATATCTTGCAATTGTTATTTTTCCATAGCTGATAAAAGGTCGTTAAGATCAAAAATATAATAAACTAAACATCGCACCGTCTACCCGAAAGGAGTGGGAAGAAAGGATGGATCGCCACACTATTATTTTCTGATATGCTTCTCTCTCTTCAATATTAATACATTATGTCATGCATGCTAGTTAATTTCTCTGGCTCCTCACGAGGCCGACCTTTAATATTTGATTGATTTTTAGTTCGGTTTACAACATTAACTTATTTTTTATTCTTTCCATGTGTCCAAATCATCTTAATGATCATTTCATTATTTTGTTTATAACACTTTCATTCAAACTGCATTCACTTATTATATTTGTTTTAGACGCTCCATCAAACACAGATTTTATACACATTAGTCTTAGAGATCTGATTTCTGCTGCATTTATTCTGCTTTCATTATTATTTTCTTCTTCTGCTTATATTTAACAATTAATCTTCGTTTCTTTACCATTCTTTCTTCATTCATTATTTTCATGTGTCCAAACCATATTAATGATCTTTTCATAAATATTTGTTTGTTTATTATATAAAATTTTATATCTTTGCTAGTTCTTGAGATGCCACATGGGACTTTAATGCGAAGGTTGCTTTCCACATTTGCGATAATTGCTTTACACATTTGCGCTACTTGCTTTCCACATGTATGATACTTGCTTTCCACATGTGTGACACTTGCTTTCCACATGTGTAATACTTGCTTTCCACATTTGCTATACTTGCTTTCCACATTTGCGATACTTGCTTCTACGTTTGCGATAGTTGCTTTCCACATTTGCGACAGTTGCTTCCCACATGTTTGTATATTGTTAAGTCCTAAAAATCACGAACAGTACATGTTTTGGAAAACTTCATTTCTCTTCTCTGGCAAACAATATGTTGATGACATAAACCTCTTTATCGGAATGCAACAAAATTGGGTGGTGTCAATATCAATTTAACTGCAGAATACTCGTATATGATAGAAAGTATCAAAAAAAATATTAATAGTCATAGCGCCCGTTAAGAACAAATCGCGAAAATACAGTGCGTGGGCTTTAGAGGTAACACTCTTGCCTCGGTTTCACAGGGTTACGGGTTCGATTACCTTTTAAATATTCCATTTTGGCGATAAGCGAACATTTCGATAAATCAATAATAATAATATTTGACCGTACAGAGTCAAATAAATATCAAGGAAGTAGTATACCTACACATTCTATGTAAATATTTTTTTGAATTGTGTGTATGCCATTGAAACTGAATCTTATTATTTTTTAATACTTTAGACACAGAGATCTAATCTTTCAATTTAGCAATATTTAATAATCATAAAAATGACATTGATTAATTTCTTTTTAGATGTAAATAAATTATTATTTTGAAAGTTATAATATAAATTAGTTATAACATTAGCTATAAATCAAATTATTATTATAATAACATTTTGAAGTTCTTGTTAGAGTTGGATTCTTTTAAGTGCCTTGTTACAGTTATTTAAAACAGCGTACACGTGGAATATTAATTAAATAAACACAAAAGTCCGGATCGTCCTGCTTGCAACATTTGCACCATCTAAAGTAACATTATGTGTTATATTATTTTTATTTTGTTATTTTATTTATTATTACATTGTATTTTATATTATTTGTTTTAGATTTATTTTATGGACGTTAGACGATCAAAGTGTGCGCGGAAGATGCTTTTTGGAGGCGATGAAGTTCGCAACCCATCACACCGCATCTCCCGCGGGGGTGAAAAGAGAAGGATCTGGAGTGCCGCATCGGTTAAAGTGTGGCCACCCATTCTTTCTGCCTACCCCTTCGGAGACGGCGTGGTGGTTAGTTAGTTAGTTAGTTAAGTTATATAATTTTTTTTTTTTTTATGATGAATAATGTATGAAAGAGCTAATAGGGTTGGGGATGTAGGTGCCGAAAATGAGCGGAGTGTCAGTAAGCTGTCTCTTATATGCAGATGACGATGTCCTACTTGCAGACAACGAGCATCAACTACAATTCCTGGTGAATAGTATGCATGAGGTATGCATGCGAAATGATCTGATGATAAATGTGAATAAGTCCAAGTCAATGGCCAAAGAAATCTTGACAGGCTGCAACATTAGCGTGAATGGTGAAAATTTGGAGCAAGTAGATAAGTTTGTGTATTTATGTTAACAAAATATGGACGAATGGAGAGAGATATTGAAAGAAGAGTTGGGGCAGGCAACAAAGTGAATGGTGCACTTAAAGTTGTCACCGCAAACAAAAACCTATCCAAAAAATCTAAAATGGAAGTGCACAATGGTGTTCTTGTACTGACCCTTATGCATGGAAGCGAAGCATGGAACTGGCAAAAAAAATATGAAAGTAGAAAAAAGGCAGAAGAAATGAGATCTCTTAGACGAATGTGTACATACTCTGTGTATGATAGTGTCGAAAGAAAATATAAGAAGTGAATGCGGTGCGAATGATGGTGTAATGAACAAAATAATGAGAGGACCATTAAGATGATTTGGACATATGAAAAAAAAATGAAGAAAGAAAGGTTAAAAAAATTGTATTTTCACGATGTAAATGGAACTAGAATCAGAGGAAGACCGAGGAAAACGAGGCACGATCAAATAAATCAATAATTGAATGTCGGTCACGTGAGGAGTCAGAGAAATCGACGCGCGTGCATGACACGATGTATGAACGTTGAGGAATCGAGAGAAATATGTCAAAAAAGAAAAGTGTGGCAGCCTATCAGTTCTGCCTACCCCTTCGGGGAGACGACGTGTTGGTTAGTTAGATAGTTTAGTTTAATTGTATTTAAATATATAAATGATTTATGTAAAATGTCTTAAATATAATTTATTGAATCATTTCTTCTACTTGTTCTGACACACTTTTGTAGTATAATAGGGTTTTGTGGTAGTTTGGAGCTGGCAAAAGAAGGATGAAATCAGGAATGAGATCACTAAGAAGAGTTTGCGGGAAAACGTTATATGTTAGAATACCGAACGATGAAATAATAAAGAAATGTAAGGCAGATGACTGCATCATGGATAAAATTAAAAAAGGATCCCTGAGATGGTTTGGACATATGGAACGAATGAATGAGAGTAGAATGGTTAAAAAATTGTACAAAAGCAGTGTGAGGGGAAAAAGGAGCCGAGGACGACCAAGGAAAACATAGCATGACCAATCAATTACTAAAAGGTGGCCACATTCGAAGTCGGAATAATCGTCGTGCGTGCATAGTACGATGTATGAATGTAGAGGA
The DNA here is from genome assembly GCA_022606425.2 of Lepidostoma basale. Lineage (NCBI taxonomy): Eukaryota > Metazoa > Arthropoda > Insecta > Trichoptera > Lepidostomatidae > Lepidostoma > Lepidostoma basale. Next base: position 438,392 of record JAHDVF020001246.1, read on the forward strand.
AGCCCGAGAGGTATGCCAGGACAGAGCATTGTGGTGATCCATCCTCTCTGCCTATCTCTCCGAGGAAATGGCGTGATGGTTAGTAGTTAGTTAATTAGCTACATAGGGTTTTGTGAATTTAATTAAAGAAATATTTTATTGTTCCTCTCCTCTTGAATAGTTTGTCCTCTTATTAAATAACATCTAGGCTTTTTTACTTTGAATGCAGTGGCTCGATATGATATTGTACCGTTTTTTAGTCAGTATATTTTTCTTCTCGCGATACATTGTTTTCCTTTGTTATTACTTATCACGCTATCATTACACAATAATAATAATTGTACAAGGTCTGTCCAATAAATACGGGAACTGATTTTTTAACTAACTAACTAACTAACTAACCATCACGCCGTCTCCCCGAAGGGGTAGGTAGAAAGAATGGACTGCCACACTTTTCTTTCCTGATATATTTCTCTCGCTTCCTCAACATTCATACATCGTGTCATGCACGCGCGTCGATTTCTCTGACTCCTCACATGGCCGACATTCAATATTTGATCGTGCCACGTTTTCCTTGGTCTTCCTCTATTTCTGGTACCATTTACATCATTAACATATAATTTTTTTACCATTCTTTCTTCATTCATTCTTTCCATATGTCCAAACCATCTTAATGATCCTTTCATTATTTTGTTCATGACACCATCATTCACACCGCATTCACTTCTTATATTTTCATTCGACACTCTATCATACACAGAGTATCCCCACATTCGTCTAAGAGATCTCATTTCTACTGCATTTATTCTACTTTCATCCTTCTTTTGCCAGTTCCATGCTTCGCTTCCATACATAGGGTCGGTAGAAGAACACCATTGTGCACTGCCATTCTAGCTTTTTTGGATAGGTTTTTGTTTGCGATGACAACTTTAAGTGCACCATTCACTTTGTTACCTGCCCCAACCCTTCTTTCAATATCCCTCTCCACTCGCCCATCTCTTGTAAACATACTACCTAAATACACGAACTCAACTACTTGCTCCAAATTTTCACCATTCACGCTAATGTTGCAGACTGATTTGTTTTAAATTTTAATTCCAATATTTAGGGTAGATCAATCTTATCCCCTTCAAAATGCTCCCCATTTGTAGCAATGCACTTGTCCCACCACCGTTTCCAATGTTCAAAACATTCCTGGAAGTCTTTTCATTTTTAATTTTCATTTTCATTTATTTTAATAAAAATTACAAACCTTACATACATATTTCCAGATCGTTTGCAATTACATTATGAGAATTTAAAAGAGAAGCATAAAAAAATTAAAATAAGCTTAAGAATTAGAAATAATCATTACATTGATATTGCATCCCCGAGGTAACTCACACTATCACGAAATATGTCGACCTCCGAGGCGATCCGATTAAGCAATAAGATTGCCCTACCCACAGGCATAACCATTGGCAGGTTGGTTCTGCAGCGCGGCAAATAAAACAATCGGTGCTGTCTCTGACGAAGGTAATTATCAGGGACAAATAAACCTACATCACTTCAGGAGCCTGCTGACAGATAAAACCGTACTGACGCTGTAGAAGATATCCATCCTAAATATGGATAGTCTCCAAGATGATGGAATTCTCAAAGATTCCCCTGATAACTCTGTTGTGTATTTGTGATCGGTCGTGGTTCCACTGCATAATTTTTTTTATTAGCAATATGAATACTTCGGTATTATATCACTTCCTCGACATAACTCGCGTGCGTGTGGCGGAGTGGTAGGGTACCGCCTGATTATTATGTAGGTCACTGCTCGATACCTGAGCGTGGCAACGAGTTTGGCGGCTTTTTGACCGAATCGTACGATCATATTATAACCCTCTCGTTGCCTTGAATTTCTCCTCAAGGCAACCGAATAGTCCATTGAATTGCGATATGCACCTTTATAATATACCTCCGGGTACTTACTTATGACTAACTATTTCATCTATCCATCACAAGGGTAAGGTTTTTGCAAGGATCGTGGTACCTACGCACGTCGATGTTTTCGCCTTCTAACATGACTGCAAATAAGTATTTATTTAATAAGTCATATTATGTTCCTTTGGGCTACAAAGAATACTTTTTTTTTTTGGTTTTGATTTTTAGTTTCTAAAACTCCGTTATACATTGTAATGAAAACGCGATTGCTTAATCGGCTTTACTGTAATTTTTTAATTATGTATAAATAATTACTTTATTACAACAACAACAAACCATCACGCCGTTTCCCCACAGGGGTAGGCAGATAGATTGGACCGCCACACTACTCCATCATGACATACCTCCCTAGCTTCCTCCACATTCATACAGCGAGTCATACACGCACGTCGATAAAAATTAGATAACAATTGGATAACAATTAGATAACACTTTAGATTTTTATTTTAATTTAGTTTTTTTCTGCATTGTGTAAGTATTATTTTAAACGAATCATTTAAAAAATTTATTACACGTATTAAATATGCATTATTTAGAGTCATTAGAATTCTACCTCAACCGCCATCAATCACAGATACCAGACGATGGCAGTGAACTACCAAAATCGATCGAAAATTCATTATTATTATTAATAGATTAAAATATGATATACGAGTCGTTACAAAAATAGATATTAGATTAGATTAAAATATGATATACGAGTCGTTACAAAAAAATCGTTACAAAAAATCCAAAATCACAATGATGTTTTTTTTTAATTTCCGATAATAACCAAATCTTATTATTATACTGTATATGTAAAATAGTAGTAACGAATATATTGATTTCATTTTAAAATAATATTTTTGTAGTATCCTTCATAATTGTCTGAAGTTTATTTATTAAATATATAAAAAATGTACGAAATGATATAATAAAGTATCAAAAATCAAATAATATATTATTGAAAATTATAACAACCATTATAAATTATAATAGAGACTAGATTTAAAAATGTATATTTTAATTTCTTTTGTATAGTAAATAAGTACCACCCAAAATTTGCATAATACCATTACCCCCACCCTTTCACCCCACCCCACCCCAAAAAAACATATTTATATGGAAACACTGTATTGCGATTAGGTTAAGTTTGATAATGCCCTCGCGAGGTGCATCATTATCAATTTAGCAATCACGTTTATATTATAATTTAAAAACATGTTTATGATAATTTGATTCACCATTTAGTGTAGTTTATTATTAAAACTAATAAAGAATGTATTCTACATTCATTGAACAATGGTTATTTCTTTGTTAACAACACTTCATTAAAAATAATAATTAAACTAACACTAACGTGTTCCGGTCACAGAGTGCAGTTAATTATTGTATGTACTCTATAAAATAAAGTGTTTAATATAGAATTAATTATATTTCGCATATATCACAAGAACGGAAATTTCTTCCGTAACCTTTCACTTTCATCTCAGTCCGTGTAAGGGGTTAAGAGAGAAATTGTGGGATTGACGAGGAAACACAGTCCTAGGTCAATCGGCGCAGTGTGCTTTACGTAACTCGGGGGGTTACGTAAGAAATGTAAGGGGGTAACCATAATCCAAGCGGACAAACTTACTCGTACCATCATTGACAGCCGGGCCGTACTGCCGAACACATGTTGCTCGGACACGCTACGCGATATGTCTTAATAGATTTTTTAATAAATACAATCATAAAGAAATAATTAATATAAATACGAAAATAAAGAAAAAAATCGCGGTTTTAAATTTAAAACAAGCGTTTAAGTGAAAGTAACAATAACAAATAAATATTTAAAAAATTTAAAAACTTTTTTTAAATAGTTTAAAAAACTTTTTATTAATTTCATATACATATATAAAAGAAGTGATGTATTTTTCACATAAACAAATATAATACTAATAAAATATTAAGCTGTAATTTTTTTTAATATAACAATGTACTAAAATGAAATATCTGCAAATTTGTTTTTTGTATGTTTTTTAAAACAGTTTATTATGTATGTAATTAATATTGTTTGTGCAATGTTCGGGTTCAAAATGAATTCGGTATTATTGCTGGTTATTTGCTCGTTGTTATCGGTGACAAATCAGGCGGAAGTAAGCGAAATTTCGTCGGAAAATGCTTCCGCTTCGGACCGAGTTGCGCAGTCGCTCCCGGCGATGGGAGTAGACAGTGTTACGAATGGTGGTGCTGTGGATAATTTGCTAGAAGTGTCCTGGAGGCTAAAGGTCGGGAACCTGAACATCAGCGAGGAATGCGCGAGAGACACGCGCATCATGTACGATAGTCTTCAAAACCTAACGCTGTGGGCTTTTGAAAGTAAGTAAATGTTTTATAATATTTTATAAATAAGGATTTTTTTTAATAAGGCTTACATAAGTAAATGGTGTTCTCCTACCGACCCTTGTGTATGGAAGCGAAGCATGAAACTAGCAAAAGAAGGATGAAAGTAGAATAAATGCAGTAAACATGAGATCTCTTAGAAGAATGTGTGGATACTCTGTGTATGATAGAGTGTCGAATGAAAATATAAGAAGTGAATGCGGTGCGAATGATGGTGTTATGATCAAAATAATGAAAGGATCATTAAGATGGTTTGGACACATGGAATGAATGAATGAGGAAAGAGTGGTAAAAATGTATATGTTAACAATGAAACTGGAATCAGAAATAGAGGAAGACCGAGAAAAACGTGGCACGATCAAATAAATCAAATATTGAATGTCGGCCATGTGAGGAGTCAGAGAAATCGACGCGCGTGCATGACACGATGTACGAATGTTGAGGATGCGAGAGAAATATGTCAGGAAAGAAATGTGTGATAGTCCATTATTTCTACCTACCCCTTCGGGGAGACGGCGTGATGTTTAGTTAGTTAGTTAGTTTTACATAAGTAAAATTACTTAAACAAAAAATGATATAAAGATAAATTATTCAAATAATAAATGTCGGTCACCCGAGGAGTCAAGGAAATCGACGTACGTGCTTGACAAGATGTACGAATGCAGAGGAAGTGAAAAAGTATGTCAAAACAGAATAATGTGTCCATTTTGTTAGTTAGTCATATATCGGAGATGAAGCTTTAGAAGACTTTAGTAATTTAAATAAAATACTAACGATTCAAATGAAATTATACTTGACCCATATATTTCTTAAATAATATAATATTATATAATAACATTACATATTAATACAAAAAAGGGCCCCTCAAAGGAGTTCTTTGTCAATTAATTGCAATTAAGTTAATTAATATTAATACTTCTATGTATTCAACAAAAAGTATTTTTTTAATATATGTCATTTTCGTAGATTTTAAGTGTTAATTATTTTTATAAATAATTAAACAAACTATTCATCTACTCGTAATTATACTAATACCCAACCATACATAAATTACTATTATATAGTTAATATAATGTGTCCAAAATCACTCTTATTTTAGTACAAAATTCAACACTGGATCTGGAGTGAGAAATAACGTTTTACACACCTTAAAATCAAAATCTTTTTACATATTGAAAAAAGCCAATTTTAAAATAAACCAATAAGCCATTCCTACAAGGTACAATAAAACTTCTAGAAAACAGAAGTTTTCTTTCATATTAATTATTTCCACACCCGTTTTTCCTTATTACTCGTATTTATATATCCTTGCAGCCTCTTCAGCTGTTGACTTTGTTGAATGTTAATTCATATACGAGTATACAACTATGAAAACGTTTTCTGTGTATTATCAGAACAGTCTGTTATAACATTTTGAAGCCATCACAGCTGTCTTTTTCTGACCTCACTAGGTCTAATTATTTTCACCATTGGTTACATCAAATTTAAAAAAATGTTTTAAGAAGCACCAACTTTGTGGTTAGAAATTTTAAACTAATAGATATAAATTAATAAAACACTTTGTATTTAACCATGGAATGGTTATTAAAATTGTTATACTGCCTTGATGAAGCCAATGCACCCAATCCAAGCGAAACTAGTTGGCATCAATTATAATTAACAAACCGTGGTTAAATATAATACAAAGTGTTTTATTACTTTATAACTAACTAACTAACCATCACGCCGTCTCCCCGAAGGGGTAGGCAGAAAGAATGGACTGCCACACTTTTCTTTCCAGATATATTTCTCTCGCTTCCTCAACATTCATACATCGTGTGATGCACGCGCGTCGATTTCTTTGACTCCTCACATGGCCAACATTCAATATTTGATTTATTTGATCGTGCCACGTTTTCCTCGGTCTTCCTCTATTTCTGGTTCCATTTACATCATTAACATATAATTTTTTTACCATTCTTTCTTCATTCATTCATATGTCTAAACCATCTTAATGATCCTTTCATTATTTTGTTCATGACACCATCATTCGCACCGCATTCACTTCTTATATTTTCATTCGACACTCTAAAATACACAGAGTATTTTATATCTTTAAGTTTAAAAAGTCAAGACATATATTTAAATATTAGGTCCTTACATATGAAATTGGCGTTTTGTATGGGAGGAACATAAAGTTGATTTTTTTTTAATATAATATATTTATTTAATCAAAGTATGTACCATTGCTATCTATGCACTTTTGCCATCTCATAGGTAGTTCATCGATCCCTTTACTAAAAAAAACATTCGGACGGGAATCAATAAAATCTTTGAAGTCGGTTTGGACTGCCCATCGGAGTTGAATTTTTTCCCTTGCAAGAAGTTATCCAAATTTCGAAAAAAATAGTAATCTGTTGGGGCAAGGTCCGGAGAGTACGGTGGATGTCTTAGACATTCCAATTGAAGCTCTTCTAATTTGGTAGCCGTCTGTTGTGCAGTGTGTGGTCTAGCGTTATCATGAAGCAGCAGTGGCCTAGAGCGATTAACCAGCCTCGGTTGTTTAGCAGCTAGATTTTCCATCATGGTTTGCAGTTGCTGACAATAGACATCTGCCGTAATCGTCTGGCCAGATTTAAGAAAGCTGTAGTGAACGACACCAGCACTAGTCCACCAAACGCTCACAAGTAACTTTTTTGGAGTCAATTTTCGCTTGGGGCATGGTTTGGCTGGTTCGGCAGGGTTCAGCCATTGCGATTAGCGCTTCCGATTATCATACAGGATCCACTTTTCATCACAGGTAATGATTCGATTCAAAATCTCTTCATTATTGTGCCGGTTGAGTAATGCAACGCAGCAGTCAACGCGCGTTTGTTGATTTGCTTCACTCAATTCGTGAGGTACCCACCTTTCAAGCTTTTTCACCTTCCCAATTTGCTTCAAGTGGATTAAAACAGTTTTATCACTAACACCGCAGCCTGCAGCTAACTCGGACGTGGTTTGCGATGGATCCGCTTCCACAATAGCCTTCAATTCTTCATTATCAACTTTGGTCTCCGGCCGTCCACGGGGCTTGTTCTGCAGGTCGAAATTTCCAGAACGAAAACGTTGGAACCAAAAACGCACTGTGTTTTCTTTTGCGGCACCGTCGCCATATACATCATTAATCCTTCGAGCCGTTTCTGAAGCACTGGTGCCACGGTGGAACTCGTACTCGTAAATAACGCGATATTTCAAGTTTTCCATTTTGTAAATTGAGTGACGCAAAGAAAAAAAACAATTGAGGAAAAAACAAATGAATTATAATTTTTGAAACACAACTACTTGAGTAAATAGCTGTATAAATTTGAATTTGGAATTCCTAACCAAAGAGAAGATATTTGAGATCAAAGTTGCCAGAACGGCAAAACGCCAATTTCATATGTAAGGACCTAATATTTAAGTATAAAGCTATACATATATGTCATCAATGATTTATTTGCTTTACGATATTTTGGATTTTTCTCGACATACCTGTTTGACGATTTTCGTGGCAGAATGGCGAGAGCTACGACTGCCACAAGGAAGATCCCGGGCTCGTATCCCGGCAATGGCAGCATGTTTTTCACACTGTCATTCGTCGTCTGTAAAATTAACATGACAATAAAATAGCGATAGATTAGTTATTTATCACAGGTCATGAGAATCAATATATAAATAGTTTGTGTACAGCAATTGGGGTCACATAACCTGATGTACCATATACACATATGAAAAGCGACGGAAATCATCCCCATTAAAAGGTACAAGTAGCTTCCCAGAAAACAGTAAAAATTGCAAAAAATAGCTTAGTCAGCTGACTTATTTTAATATAATTAAAAAAACACCATTCCACTTGGCAAACAAGTTAATGATCCGAACCATATATCTCGAGATGTATAAGTTTATTTGTTGAACAAATATAAAACAATTTACAAAAATGACATTTGCCTACAACAGAGATCAGAGCGAAATACTTCTGAACACATACGAGATGTGATAACATGGACAGGACTCCGACAGCAAGAATGTAAAAAGTGTTGATATTTTTTTTTAATATCTTAAAAGAAGACTAACTAACTAACTAACCATCACGCGTCTCCCCAAAGGGGTAGGCAGAAAGAATGGACTGCCACACTTTACTTTCCCGACATATTTCTCTCGATTCCTCAACATTCATACATCGTGTCATTTCTCTGAATCCTCTCATGGCCGACATTCAATATTTGATTTTTTTGTGATTCTGATTTGTGATTGTCTTCCTCTATTTATGATTTCATTTACATCGTTACCATATATTTTTGTACCATTCTTTCCTCATTCATTCTTTCCATATGTCCAAACCATCTTAATCCTTTCATTATTTTGTTAATAACACTATCATTCGCACCACATTCACACAGAGCATCCGCACATTCGTCTAAGAGATCTCATTTCTAATGCATTCATTCTTCTTCATCCTTCTTTTGCCAGTTCCATGCTTCGCTTCCATAAACAAGGGTCGGTAGAAGAACACCATTGTGCACTGCCATTCTAGCTTTTTTGGATAGGTTTTTGTTTGCGATGACAACTTTAAGTGCACCATTCACTTTGTTGCCTGCCCCGACTCTTCTTTCAATATCCCTCTCCACTCGCCCATATTTTGTAAACATACTACCTAAATTCACGAACTTATCTACTTGCTCCAAATTTTCACCATTTACGCTAATGTTGCAGACTGTCATGATTTATATATTTATATATATTCAGACTACATTTTTTTTAAACCTTTGGAGGTAAGACAGCATCTAACAGGGATGTTGTGCTGTAAATGAATTATTTTCGAAAAATTTCTAACCTGGATTTTCTTCTGCTCCCGACACTTCGTTTTTTTGTCAATTTTACATTGGACAATCAGTTGCAACAATTTGTATTCATCGTTTGCATACACTGTCAAAAAATATTTTAAATCATCTCAAAAATAATCTTCGTATGCTTTGTATACTCAGCGTACAAAAAGTAAAATGAGATCATAAAAAAACGTAAAACCTTACGTTTTCTATCAAAATGTTTAGTTTCTTTCATATTAAAACATCAATCATTTAAAAATTACATATATAATGAATAGTACAAAAGAAAATGTATATTATCGTGTGAGAAAACGTTTATTTCTATTAAATCAAATGTTCTATTTATTAAATCAATTAAATCAAATGCCTTAGCAAATATTTGATAATACATTTTTCGCATTAATTTGTTACTTTTGTTTATATATTTTTATACATGACTAAATAAATGTAATGTATATAAAAACACATTCGCGCTTTTATATTACATTAATTAAAAAATAACATTAAATATGTTCACATAAAAAAAATCAAGACTTCGATAAAACAGACATTTTCATTCGTACTAAATATTTAATATGGAGTTTTATACCATAGTTCAAGATACAATAAAAAATAGGTACAATGTTTTAATAACATCAATAATATAATACTCGTATATGCTAAAAAATGTTTCATAAAAAAAAAATTATTTTTTTTCAGAAAAATTCTAATATTTTCACATGATAAAAACCAATTATAATTTTTCATAATAAATAAAGTAAAAAAAATATTTTATTAAAACACTATGACTTTAATATTTTTTTGATATAAACTTTCTATCAACGTCGTTTAAGACAATAATCTGCGTGTTTTTTGATTATATCAATGAATTTTAAACGACAGTATTTTTTTCTTATCATGATATGTTTCACTTATCTTAGGCATTATCAAATATTTGAAACATTAAAAAAAAACAATAATAAGGAATAACATGTCGTTCACATAAAAATATAATTAAACTTCTAGAAAATAGACGTTTTCATTCGTATTAATTATTAATTTTTTTTTCCGATTTTTGAAGAATATCAATGCATATAATATATTTGTGTTATCACTTATTAACAATAAAATATTATATTTAAAAATACTAAAACATTGAAAAAAAAAACATATTTTTCTGATATTGATTAAATAATTAATGGTGAAAAAACACATGTCCATGAAATGTGTGCGTGTTTCATACTATATATAAATGTGGAAGATGTTGTAAAATTTATTTTTGTAATTTTAATATTACGACAATAACTGTTATTATTATTATTATTATAATTTCGTTAAATCGCTCTTTACATCATGACAGCATGAGCCAAATCGATGTAAAGGGTATTATAGCTATCATAGTGATTCTGGTGACATGTGATAGGTAGCTTATATATCGCTATTTTATTGTCACGTGAATTCTACATCAGACCAAAGACAGTGTAACAATCACACTGCCCTCGCCGGGAATCGAACCCGGAACCTTCGGGGTGGCAGTCAATGCACTTACCACTCGGCCACGAAGGTCGTCAACTTTTTAAAACTGGCTGTTTTCGATGCAATTATTATATTCAAAAGAAATAAGTAAAAAAAATGTAAAAAAGTTTGTTAGCACTAAAAAATATATTGATTCATCCATTCATTCAAATCTGTTAAACGGTGAAATGTTTCTTTAATTTCAAATCTTATTTATAATTCCATTATTCGAATATTCAAATTTATAACCGGGAATTCCGAATTGCGCATATTTGATTACAAAACGCCGTCTCTAAGAAGACGCCTGAATCCATAGGACACCAATGTCGAAATGATTGATGAACGAATGGTACAGTCAACAAATTAATCACAAAACAACGCATCTTTCCCAACGACTTAGTGCAATTAGGATAAGCCAACGGCCGCTATCACAATTCTCGCGAACAACAGTTCGTTCATAAACAAACGCGAAGTAGGCAGAGCGAATTGCTTCACACACTAATCTCTGACATAACAGCTTATCTCACTAGCAAGCCAGCGAGAGAAAGTTTTCAGTTACTCACAGAATTAAACTTTAATTTATTTAATCACGTTTGTTGTACGTATTTTACGGATTTTAATTAAATGCGTGAATCACTACACTGTAAAAATTTATGCAATTATTGTATACATTCGTAAAAAAAATTGGTCAATATTGTTATATGAGCATACACGAGCTTGAGATACATTTTCTAAGAAAGACTTCTTGTATCATACATATAAGAATTGTTTCCTCGCTAGGTAAATCCTCCTGAAAATTATTATAATTATAATTATTATTATACCGACCCTTATGTACGGAAACGAAGCATGAAACTGGCCAAAGAAAGACGAAAGTTGAAGAAATGCAGTAGAAATGAGATCTCTTAGACGAATGTGTGATGATAGAGCATAGAATGAAAATATACGAAGTGAATGCGGTGCGAATGATGGTATTATGAACAAAATAATGAAAGGATCATTAAGGTGGTTTGGACACATGGAAAGAATGAATGTGGAGAGAATGGTAAAAAAATATATGTTAACGATGTTTTTATGTTTTTAATGGGTCTTGCCACTTTGCCACCAATTTTATGATTTATCCTTCGGGTGAGGATTTTAGGGATGGAACTTCCAACACGATTGAATTTTTATGTATAGAACTTTATTTTAAGACGATAAACAATAAGAAATTACATAGGTAAAGAAGAGTTGTAATTGTATCTGGACGTGTTACTTTTAAGGAAATGCAATTGTATCTGGTTTAATCCTAGATGCGGTTCGGCTTAAATAGTGTGTATCTCTTTGTTCGATGACACATGTAGGTACCTGTAGGAACAGATCAATAACCTCGCGTTCGAGCCCTTATATTAATAATATAAACAAACTAGTCGGACGAAGACGTGGGAACAGATCAATTAATATATCCCTGAATCCCCAAATGTTTACTTAGGTAATATAAACAAATATTGATTGAAAATATAGAGACGTAGGAAAGTGATTTGTGGTAACGGGTGGTTAGGTACATAACAATGTAAATGGAACTAGAAATAGAGGACGACCGAGGAAAACGTGGAACGATCAAATAAATCAAATATTGAATGTTGGACACGTTAGGAGTCGGAGAAATCCACGCGCGTGCATGACACGATGTATGAATGTTGAGGAAGTGAGAGAAATGTGTCAGGAAAGAAAGTTGTAGCAGTCCATTCTTTCTGCCTACCCCTTCGGGGAGACGGCGTGATGGTTAGGTAGTTAATTAGTTATTATTGTTTTTTTGAATCGCTCTTTACATCATTACAGACGGCCCTTGACTTTCGCTGAAAATGTGTGCGAAAGTTGAATGTGCGAAAGTAGAGGTCGTGTAAAAAAACAACAAAAAGTGAGTATTGTTATATATTTATTTATCAATCATAAACCTTCATACGTAATAGAATAACGAAACGAATTAGGACTTAGAAATCTTCTTTACAAATTTGTCAAAAGATTGTTGAATATCGTTTCTTTCTTTTTTCCTGATAGAGAGTTATATAACATGCCGTGTCTTTTGGAAATAATTTTTGTAAATATATTTCCACAATTTTGAACAAACTCCATTATTTTATTCTTGTTTTTCTAAATCGAACATATCATAGACCGGTTAATGTCGTATGAACGGTCAATCCTAGCAAAAGATTCGCCGCTCTCAGAACGTCTAATTATTTCCTTCTTTTTCTCAGTCGTATGAAGTTTATGAGTCGTTGATTTTTGATTGTTTGTATATATTAACACTTCAGTGTTTGAGTTTTTTCTGATTCTTAATGTGTAACGGCGAAATGTTCACACGTATATACCGCATATAAACAGATAAACCGGCAAAACGCGTTGTGTCAGTCCGTCTACAAAGCAAAACTGAACTTGTTTCAAACGTACAAACGGAGATGAGAGCGACTGCACATGAGACACAAGTGAGCAACGCGTGAGCGATCGTCTATCGAACGAAAAACAACGATCGAAAAATGTGCGAAATAGCGAATTGTGCGAATGTTGAACGTTCGAAAGTCGAGGGCCGCCTGTACAGCACGAGCCTAATCGATGTAAAAAGTATAGATATCATATTGATTCTCGTGACATGTGAAAGGTAGCTAATCTATCGCCATTTTATTGTCACGTGAATTTTGCACCAGATCAAAGACAGTGTGGCAATCACACTGCCATCGGCGGGAATCGAACCAGGGACCTTTGAGGTGGCAGTCAAAGCACTTACTATTCAGCCACGAAGGTCGTCTGTCGAGAAAAATATGTATATATAGTCTTGCCGAAGCGTTGCCCTGGCACAAATTTCGGATTAATTTATTGTTTCTTGAACAATAATGTAAAACTTCATATTCCGCTCTCAATCTAAAGATTGGGCTGCAGCAAGGCGATGCATCTCCTCTTCCACTCCGCTCGGTCCTCGGCAACTCTCTTCAACTCCGCATAAGAGGTGCAGCCCATATCTCGGCAAATCTGGTATAGGTCCTCCTGGCGAGGTCGTCCTCTGCCAATCGATCCCTCGATCATTCCCTCGCAACACATGACCAATCCATCTCGCGCGCCACTACGCTTTGGTGTTCAAAATGTGCCTGTTCAACTCTGGTGATAACCTCCTCATTTGTAGCGTGGTGCCTCCATGAAACATGGACAATTCGTCGGTAGGTCCACATTTCAAACCCTCCAGCCTTTTGCGCTCTCTTTCGCCCAGGCACCAAGTCTCGCAGCCGTATAGTAAAACACTCCACACCAATGTTTTTATGAGTTGTTTTCTAAGATTTTTGTCTATGTTATTGGACTAGAATATTAAATAATAACAAAAAAAAACCTAAATAATTAATGAAAACGCTTTTTTTTTGTTTTATTATATCGTATATATAATACATATATTGGGAATTGCAAATAATATATATAATTACATTTGTAAGAGTATTATAATTCATAAAAAATCGTCACTAAAAAATTCTACCTGTAAACACCTTAAGCTTAACAAAAAAATCTATATATATATATATATATATATTTATTTTAAATACACTAATGTTTGTGTCTTCAACCGGTTTCGGCAGCTTGCTTCCATCTTCTGGTCAAGATCGAAGCCGATCGAAGACACAAACGTCAGTTGATTTTAACTAAATATACATTTTTTTTAAGTACGTTTTTTTATTTTCATTATTTACAATGAAGCTACCATGAAATTTTATATATCAAAAAGATTTTTTTAAAGGAATGACATACTTCGCTTTACTAAGGTATTATAAATGTGTGTTTTATCTTACAACACTATCAAATGATATTTGATAATGCCTTAGTAGGGCGATTCATGTCATTCCCATAAATTATTATAAATCTTCTAGAAAAAGACGTTCTCATTAGTATCAATGATTATTTCAACATATTGTCAAACTCTTGAAACTTGTGAACAACGCGAAAGATATTTGAATCGTTTTTATATTACTTTGTTTGTAAACATTAATGTTGTTTAAATTTTTCAAAAAAATTTAAATGCACATAACACATACCACTTTAAGCGTTCAACAAATAAAAATCCGCGTTCCGAAGTAAACCTGTATTAAGACATGTATTAATGTTCTTCTTATCACTGGTTTTCGAACTCATGTTTACGCTTGACAGTTTTAAGCCAACTTTAGGGGACTAGAAAAAGTTTCATTTATACATAACTCTTGTTTTTTAATAATCAAATCTCATATTTCAAGGCAACTAACTAACTAACCATCACGCCGTTTAACTGAAGGGGTAGACAGAAAGAATGGACTGCCACACGTTTCTTTCCTGACACACTTCTCTCACTTTCTCAACGTGCATACATCGTGTCATTCACGCACGTCGATTTCTCCGATTTCTCACGTGACAGGCATTTGAAAACACATAATTTATACAGAAATTAATAAATGATTAATTTGCATTTGATTGGGAATGGGATCTTGGGAGATTAAATGTACACATAGAATTTAACCGTCGCGTTGCCATGTGGTCAATTGAGTTTCCACTGCCAATTTAAAGTTGATTTTCTTAAAACCTATGGACCCTAATATTATAAAAAAAATTGTAATCCTCCATTGAAGTGTTCTCAATATTTCGTAATAAAAAAAAAGCAAAAAATTACTTCCTTCATCCCAAAAAAAAAAATTTTTTAAGACTGCCCTCACCTTCATTCGTGTTAAGGTAGAATTTGTTTTGCTAATATTTACAACTTTATCAAAAGTGACAAATACTTACTCGCTGTTTTGAACGTATTATAAATTATATGTTTGGCCTTTTCTCATAGGTACGTAATAATACCGACTGTGGACGGAAACGCAGCACGCAACTTAATAATATCAGAACTGTGAAAATATTAACACTTTACCAAAAGGGACAAATATTAATACGTACTCGTTGTCTTGAACGTACTATACATTTTGCCTGGGTGCCTTTATCATACGCGGCGCGGCGCGGCGGGGCGAGACAAGTTCATACTTGGTGTCAGTTGCTCATATGCTGTGACGCATTCCATATCAGAAATCGCATGGTTCCAGAAAAAAATTAATAATGATATGTTTTTCAAATAATCCATGTATGTTATAGATATCGATCTATTCCTAATGAAATTCCCTACAAGATGACATAAATTAAATTTTGATTCATCGAGTCATATGCTTGATATTTAGATAAAGTTAGCGGTAAACTGAATTGACCACATGGGAGCGAGCGTTTTGTTTTGAACACGGTACGTTAAGGGTTAAGGAGAAATGAGTAAAAAGAGGAATCTGATGTTTTCACCCAATTTCACAGACTTGAGGATTTCTACATTTTCAAGTTTGTTTACTTTATTGCTATTGTTAACTGTGTGTAGAAATATTGTGAATTTTTTTCAATTTTTTAATTTCTTAAGTATATTACTATGGATTTCCACATTGTTAATGCCTTAGCGTTCCATAATAAGTAGTATATTCGATTGTTTTTGTAAGCATTTAATTTATTATATAAAACCAACAAAATTTGAATTTATTATACATATTTGACCGAATTTTGAAAAAGTAAAATATATATCTAAATGAAGTTATTGCCATATTTTTTGGATCCTGTTCCATAAGTGGTGCTTTGCGGTGATCATTATTACTTCTGACAGATTCATCTTAGTTAAAATTCTTCGTCAAACCATTCATTAAACACTTGCACCCGGTGTGTTTTTTTTATCGAATATGGAGCAAGTTTGTCGAGAAGAGAAGTAAAACGCTGTGTTTCAATCAATTCATCTAATGACCTCTCCAGAAAACTGTTATACTTAAGATATTGTATGCTTGGGAAATTTCTTGTTTTTTTTATTGATTATGTTGAATACTTCTAAGTTCAATTCTTTCTAGTACATCACACTATACCTATACACGTAAACCTATGATAAAGAACATTCACTTATTGAAATTAAGGTAGTACTCCTATGTTCCATTACTTCACAGGTTTAAGTGTTATTACCAGCAATTTCACACTCTGTTAATAACTGTTTAATTACGAATTAAGTAGATATTATGTATAAGGTACACACAAGATACTAATAATGAAACATTCTAACTACCATGAATGTTTGCTTCACATACGGCGTTAAGCAATTAAGAAAGTATGAGTTGGGCTTATGTGAGAAAATGTACTTTTTAAATATATTTTGATAATCTTTGTACGAGTATATCAGAACTCTCACGCCGTAAGTTCTTTCTTTCTATGAAGGTTAGTTAGTCAGTTAGTTAAAAAATATATAATATATATCACATTCATTTCTGTATTGTGAACAATGCTTATTCAATGTAGGCTAAAAGTTTAAATCAAATAAAAAAAATTCGAGCGTCGGTATATATTATAATAAAATATAGTTTTATTGATATAAAAAAGCATATAATTAAATTGATGAATTGATTTCATAAAGACTTATACGGAATTTGGTTTTTGAATGTATACAAATACTGGATTTTACCGATTACAAGTGCATTAATTGAATCTCACTAGAGATAAAGATGTAAATTATTTGGAAGCAGAATATGGTGATCGAGGTGTTTACAGGACTTATGACCTGTCATTGGTTGGGTTAAGCGATGGCTTCGATCGGTTCTCCATTCCGTCCTTCTACGAACACCACGTCTGACAATTTTTTGAAAGTTGTATACTCGTATATGCTACCATGTTTCTCAACATGTTAATTTAATTATTTCATATGGAGTTTTACATCATTGTTCAAGAAACAATAAACAAATATTAAACCTCTTATGGAGTGGGAGAATACGACATGCGTGAATGACACGATGTATTACTGTTGATAAAGCGAGAGAAGTATGTCAGGAAAGAATAGTGGGGGAGATGACGTGATTGTTAGTTAGTTAGTTTTACATAATAGTTAAAAAAATATATAAGATAACTAGCGGACCCTACAGACGTCGTCCTGCGCGAGCGCTGGCTTGTCTGCTATGAGCCGGTTCAGCCAACGTTTTTTCGATATTCGAATTTTTTTTAAACTTTATATTAAATGATAAACTATATATTACATGCACATGTAAAATATATATAATTGAAATTCATGGAAGATCATGTAAGATATTCAATTCAACACTGCACCTTACACATTTGCACTCTGTACGAGTATGTGTTTAAGTACACTCCATTTATGATTTAAAACGTTATTTCAATGTGATACATGGAATATCGAAACACAGCGAACAGAATTTTAAATCTGCGCCACGCCACAACGCAAGTGATTTGCGAATGCTTATCAAATAAGAATTTGACATCAGCGCCATCTATGGTAAATAATCAAAACTATGAATTATTTTAAGAAAATCATGAGCTCCCTATAAGGTTTTAACGGTCACCTACCGGGTCTAATTGTAAATCTAAACCATCCAGGGACTTACTCAAACACACACAAAAAATTTCATCAAAATCGTTACAGCCGTTTAGGAGGAGTTCAATTACATTTCCCCGTACAGAAGATTTATATGTATAATATAAAAATTATAACACCAGGTTGTACAATCAGAGGTCACAAAAATAATGAAGAAATAGTACATGCGTCAATCGGAAATATAATATTTTTATAGATCGGAGATTTTACAGCCTGGTTTGATATCAATAAAGGTGTTGAACAGGGGTATGTAATGTATCCATGGCTGTTCAATTTCTATATGGACAAGTGTATGAAAGAGCGAAAAGGGTTGGAAGCAGGTGCAAAAATGAACGGTGTGTCAGTAAGTTGTATGCGGGCGACGCTGTGCTACTTGCAGACAACGAGCATGAACTACAAGCCCTGGTGTCTAGTATGTATGAGGTATGCAAGCGACACGATTTGATGATGAATGTGACTGAGTCTAAGGTAATTTTCGAAAAAGAAGGAAACATGACAGTCTGCAACATTAGTGTAAACGGCGAAAATCTGGAACAAGTGGATGAATTTGTTTATTAAGGAAGTATGTTTACAAAGCATAGGAGAGTGGAGAAGGATACTGAAAGAATGGTTAGGGCAGGCAACAGAGTAAATGGTGCACTTAAAGTTGTCATCGCAAACAAAAGCCTATCCAAAAAAGCTAAGATGGCAGTGCATAATGGTGTTCTTGTGCCGACCCTTATGTATAGAAGTGAATCATGGAACTAGCAAAAGAAGGATGAAAGTAGAATAAATGCAGTAGAAATGAGATCTCTTAGACGAATGTGTGCTAAATCTGTATATGATAGACAGAATGAAAGTGTTAAGAACAAAAAAAAATTAAAGGGTCATTAAGATGGTTTGGACACACGGAAAGAATAAGTGAAGACAGAATGGTGAAGAAGGTATACTCGTATGTAAACGGCGTGAACGGAGCTAAAAATAGAGGAAGGCCGAGACATGATCAAATCAATCAAATATTATATGCCTGTCACGTGAGGAGTCGGAGAAATCGACGTGCATGCATGACAAGAAGAATCTGTACTAAAATAGCTAAAGTGCCTTATTTGGCTTGCGAGCCGCTGTTTACGACCACTGTTAGTTATATAACAGTTTATGCAAAGACTAATTAACAGTCACAAAACACATCCGTTATAATATGCCTACAACAGTCAACCTGCAAAGCTAAGATGGCACTATATAATAGAATTATCTTACGGGCTATTACGTAAGTATGGGCAGAGTGGATCTGATGAAAGAAACGTATATAATTTTTTTAATACAGAGGAGGTCAGATGTCAAATTTGTGAACAATATAGGAATCAGAAAGAATGCTGATTCAATAGAAAGCAAAAGATTTATCAAAATAAAGCAATATATATATTATTTTGAAAGTTTATTTAAAGCTATTAGTAAATTATGAAAATAGTTCAAAAATCGTATTTCGGATAAATACCGTTCATTACTCAATTTCTTTCGTATGAAGCACTTTATTTGTGGTGTGACATTATTAAATAAAATAATAATACACTTTTCATATTTGTATCTAAACCACTTTATTTGATAACACCAACAGGTTTCGCTCCCGCCGGAGCTTCTTCAGGGTGAGAGAATAAACTAAACTTGTAAAGGTGTTATCAAATAAAGTGGACAGTTACAAATATTAAAATTGTATAATTATTTCTTCTATGGTCGCTGTACTTTGTGTTGTAGATGTTTTATATTTTTATTTTTTATGCACTTTGTATATACAACACTTATAATAAAAAATAATAAAAATTATATAGACATGTTTCGGACAAACAGTCCTTCTTCATGGTCGCTGTACTTTGTGTTGTAGATGTATTATATTTTTATTTTTTATGCACTTTGTATATACAACACTTAAAATAAAAAATAATAAAAATTATATAGACATGTTTCGGACAAACAGTCCTTCTTCAGTGAAGATATTATACATATTTATAAAAGTATATTTATAATTGTTGTTTAAAAATAGAAGAACTAAAAATTCTATAAATGATATGAAATATTCACGACACGTGTTTCGTCTTATGAGGACATCTTCGAGTCCTCATAAGACGACACACATGTCGTGAATATTTCATATCATTTATAGAATTTTTAGTTGTTCTTTTTTTAAACAACTTTTGTTTATTTTAATAACATCATTATGGAATTTTATAATTGTTGTTTTTTACATGATAAATATTTATAACATCTGTCGGATCATGTAAACAACAACAATTTTATAATATTTTTATAAATGTGTATCTTTTCTGAAGAAGGACTGTTTGTCTGAAACCTGTCTATATAATTTTTTTTTTTTTAATATCAGTGTTGTATACGTATACAAAGTGAATAAAAAAGAAAAATATAAATAAACCATCATAACAACACAAAGTATGGCGTATATAGAATAATTTTTTTAATATTTTAAATATCTATATAACATCACTGAGGAAGGGCGGGGTAGTCCGAAACATGTTTGATATTTAATTTGTTTAAAAAGTGAGTGTGGGTTTTAAAATTCTTCCAGAAGTAAACACTTTTAAAAAAAAAACTATTTTTTAATATGTAATTAGTTAACATCTTCTACTAATGTTTGTGTCATTGACCGGTTTCGACAGCTCGTTACCATCTTCTGGTCTCCAAAAGATGGCAGCGAGCTGCCGAAACCGGCCGAAGACAAGAACATTAATGGATTTTAACTTAATACACATTTATTTTATCTACGATTTTTTCAACTTCTACCATGTAATTTCAAATGACAAAATTATCTTGAAAAATTATTGAATAAACCGATTTATATGTATGTCACAATTTTCTGGTATCCAATGTATCAGAGTGTTATTTTACAATTACGAAAATATGTACCGCGCTTAACGCAAATTCCTGAGTTTAATTGCCGATTTCTGGTTCATTCTCTCACAACTGAACTGCCAATGTTTGCCAATTAGGTTAACAACATTACTACATTTTACCACACGATTTCCTTATCATTAGGAGCAATTACATGCGGAGATTAAACATTATTGAGAAGTATGCGAGACAGTTTAAATCTCAAAATTGGTACGCTATTTCGAATTCAATTATAAATATGCTGAATAAGAAAGCACGGTGAAGACCACTCCTTGCATTGCACAATGCAAATAGGCTTAGGCGTATAATAAAATATTATTCAAACAAAAGTTTATACAATACCTTCCAATATGGAGACGTACTTAAGAATTGAAAATGAGCATCTCGGTTATATAATATTTTATTTCCATAGCTTCATTATGTTATATTTCATAAGAACAGTTAATTATTACACAAAACACGAACAAAAAATATTTTTGTGTCATATCGAATATAAAATTAAGCGCCTTCAAACTAACAAACCATCACGTCGTTTCCTCGGACGCGTAGGCAGAGAGGATAGACCGCCACGCTGTTCTATCCTGACACAACTCTCGTGCCTCTCTGCATTTATACATCGTGACACGCATAATCACGGATACTGTAAATACTTGATAAAATATCATATATTTTTGTCAGTTAACAATCGGTTAACATGTTTAGAATACACATTTTTAAATAGGTAATAAGGACCTTTTTTTAAATGTGGACCCTCGTGGCCGAGTGGTAAGTTCATTGACTTCCACCCCGAAGGTTCCGGGCTCGATTCCCGACGACGGCAGTGTGATTATCACACTGTCTTTGGTCTGGTGTAGAATTCACTTGACAATAAAATTGGCGATAGATTAGCTACCTATCACATGTCACGAGAATCACTATGATAGCTATAATACCCTTTACATCGAATTGGCTCTTGCTGTCATGATGTAAAGAGCGATTCAACAAAATAATAATAATAATAATAATAATAAATTTTCCGTAAATTCCGTTGTGACACGTTACACAATTTCGTGTCACTTGTCACAAAATGGAATCAAAATACTTCACGACCTAATCAAGGACTTGGACTTGAATATTCTGGCTTACAGAGGTTCAGCTCTTGTGGATTTTCCTCTTACATTGGATGGGAACATTGTTGGAAGGTGATTTGGTGGGTTGTTGGTTTATGCGGGGGCATGATTTTTGTGGCCCGGAGTGTTCCTCTGAAGGAGGATAGATTTTGTGCGCTTGTGGTGGCTAGAAGTGTTTGGGTCGTAATTTGAGAGGTATTTAATTGTGGGGTTAGGATGTGAAATGAGTCCTTTGTAAAAACGTTCGGAAAGTTTCAAAATGAATTCATATATCCCATGGATTCCCGATTCTAGGTGCAGTTGTGTAATCCTGGTCCATGAAGATGCACCAAGCGATTAACGAATAGCCTTATTATGCAGAATTTGGAGTTTTCGTATGTAACTCAAAGCTGCATACCCCCATATTGGGGCTGCGTAAGTGAAGATCGGCCTTATAACCGTTTTGTATATCCGGAGTTTATTGTCGGTGCTTAGTTTACTGTTTCTAGCTAACATTGGGTAGAGGGCTGAGATGTTTCTTGGTCCGTCTTTGGCTTTATTGTAATGTGTGGCCTCCATTTCAGCTTAGAATCCAAAACATTTTAAAACGCACTTAAAATCTAAAAACTTTGGGGTATTTCAGTAGCACGCAGATTTTATCCACAAGCTATCTAAACTTCCAAAAAATGCTCAATTTTAGATAGAAATAAGACCAACAAAAAATATAGCAGGGTTTGCAAAAAATTTGGTAAGGTAAGATAAGTATCAAGTATCATACCATCTTCAGAATATATGTTTTAGATCTTTACGCACCCATTTACGTTCACGCATAATCAATTATATAGACGTGTTCTTTATACGTGACCAGCGTGTGCCCGTTCGGATTTCAAGTTCGTTTAAAAGAATGAAAGTGACAAATGAACAACGTGACATGATTAAAGTATCGCTTTCATACATTTATGAATGTTTGAAATTGGAACGAAGCAAAACTATTTGCAATGTCACGTGAACCTTACAAATGGTTTCGTTTGTATATTTTATACTATCATTTGTAATGATTAACTCTACATACACTTATTCAATATAGTTTTAAATACTATTTGGGTCGATACAACTGCAATTTTTTTTTTCAAAATAATACGAACAAAAGTTTTACCTATCGCCATTAACACATATTCCATCTTACAAGGACGTTTTACGTAGAAACATAAATTAACAAAAATTTTCAGCTAATCCATTGTCTTGGCAGAAATACGTTGATATTTAACATTATTAAATAAAAACACGGTTAAATAATGAAAGTTGATTGTATAAAAAGTTGATTGTACGAGTAACACCTGACGATGATAACATCGGTAAGCGAAACAGCTGTCGCGACAATTTCAAAATAAATATAAACAATTTTGATATTTTATAACAGTGCTTTTTATTTAAACAGTTAATTACATTATTTAACGAAAATTTTATGAAGCCTGTGTTCTTCTAGTTGGTACTTATGGTCTTGAAACTATAACATTGTCCAAAAAAAGTACCGAGAAACCACGAGTGACCCAAATAAATAGAAAGAACCATGTTAGGAATAAGCTTAAGAGACAGAGTCAGAAACGATACGGGGAGAGAAAAAACAAAGGTCACTGACATCATCCACCAGGTAGCGACTCTAAAATGGCAATGGGCAGGTCACGTAGTCAGAAGCTCAGACGAAAAATGGACAAGAAGACTGCTGACTTGGAAACCGTGGACGGCAAAGAGAAGTGCAGTGTGACCGCAACTACGATGGAAGGATGATCCGAACCGACATGTTGGAATAACCTGGATGCAGTCTGCACAGGACAGAGTGACATGGAAGCGAATGAAGGAGGCCTTTTTCCAGGAGTGGACGGGAATCGGCTGACGAAGAAGAATAAGTAGAAATGTTTTTGACGTTGATTGATTATAAATATATACATTAATACTATGTATGTAAACTAAAATAATATTTATAGTTTTGATACGAGAGAAACGATAATTGTAATTACTGAGTCATAAATTTACCATTTTTATGGTGACTTAATTGTGATATATTAAACCAGCTATTTTAATTATCCAATAGTCCTCACCTCAATGCAAGAAAGTAATTTTAAGGGCAGTAAGTTAAACGAATTTGAAAAATACTGATCTAAAAAATATATGTTTAAATTTTACAAAATCAAATAATCTTAATGCAACATAACAAACTAACTAACTAACCATCACGCCGTCTCCCCGAAGGGGTAGGCAGAAAGCATGGACTGCCACACTTTAACCGATGTGGCACTCCATCCTTCTCTTTTTGCCTCCGCGAGAGACGCGGTGTGATGGGTTGCGAACCTCATCGCCACCAATAGGCATCTCCCGCACACACTTCGATCGTTCAACGTCCACAAAATAAATCTTAAACAAATTAATATAAAATACAATGATATAAAATAAAACAACAAAATAAAAATAATATAACAAATAATATTCTTTTAAATGGTGAAAATGTTGTCAGCTAGACGATCCGGACGTGTTTATTTAATTTATATTCCACGTATCCACTGTTATTTTAAATAACTGTAATTAGGCACTTAAAACAATCCAATTCTTGCAAGAACTTCAAAATGTTTTCAAATTCGAATACTCTTAATGCAATATTAATAATAATAAAAAATAATAAAAAGAGAAACGATTAATACAAAGTGCAGCAAATGATTATACAATGTCAAATTAATAGATAACAAACTTTCGGGTGAAAAAGTATATCCTGACAAGAAAACCTTCGAGAATGGTTCAGTTGCAGCACAATATCCCTGTTTAGATCTGCTGTATCGAGGGTAGACATGATGTTGCTCGACCTCTGATATGAGAGGAACAACAACAAGAAGAAGAAGAAAAAAAAGGATTTATTTTAAATGTTTTACAATTCTTCTTCACTTCTTTCTTCTTTTTGTCCTCTCATACCTCCGTGGTGCATAGGGCCACAAGGAACCTTCTCCACCCGACTTGTTACAATTAATATATATTTTTTAAATTCTTTGAATGGAGGAGGCCTTTGGGCAAACAGGCGAAGTGTCGCAATGGCCACCGATGAGATGGATCGATGATATTGTCAAAAGGGTTGGAAAATCTTGGATACGAAGGGGGCAGGATAGAGACGAGTGGAGTAAATTAGAAGAGGCCTATATCCAGCAGTGGGGGGAAAGGCTAGCGAAGAAAAAGAAATGCTTTGAAATTAAAAGTTAATTTCAGAACACAATTTATTTTGAATCGTACGATTAATGACGACACAACGTAAAAGTTTTTTCACGAGAACGCTTATGGAAATACATCATTAGCAAACGCACCGTGAAGCAATCATATCTGCCGATATTAAAACATATTACACTACACATTATGTATGTGTTACAGCGATTATATAACAATACGGCGAGACATCGATCCACTTACCGACTTACGAATCACATTTTGCATATACAGCACCCATATTATCATAAAATTGTGTACAAATATCGCACGCTCAAAACGAACCGATTCTAACTCAATTTTAATTAGATTTGAACAAAGAAATCGCATAGTAACCTAAATTAATTAATGAAGAATTTTAATGTTGGGGGAAAACGTTGCTTTTTAGTTTTATAATATTTGAAGTAAATTGACGTATTTCATGGAAACTTTATAGTTAAAAGTCTGGAATTCTACAGAGTTAAAAAGCTAAGAAATTTTACAATACATTTTCAAATTACAGTTATTTATACATCTAATGATGGAGTGAATCTCTTCAAAATGTTGTGTTTATTTGTTTTTATGACAATATAAATATATAATTAATGGTAACATACATATAAATTGCCTTCCAAATTACGTATTTGCCATTGAAACTAGATTTGAGAATATGCTAGAATAATGAAACATGTCACTATTTATGAAAATATTCAAGTACAATTCTAATTACATGTTTTTATGCAAAACATCTTCAAAAACTTTCATAATACCAAATAAGAAAGAAAAAACTGAACTATGTATTGTGAATACATATTTTAAAACTTTGAAAAATATTGTAATTTCAAACAATTTATCGCACTCTTCATAAACATGCTTTTGATTTTATAAGGAGAACATTAAATTGTTATAAAAATACCTCAGTTTTCAAGAGTTTTACAAAACAGTGTTTTAATCCATATACAAATTCAGTGCGTACATTAATTTTAATTGATTTATTGTTTCTTGAACAATGATGTAAAACTTCATATTAAGTCATTTATAAGAATGAAAACGTCTGTTTTATAGAATTTTTATTATAATTTATGAGAATAACATGTTTCGCGTTTCTAAGGCATAACAAAACTAACTAACTAACTAACCATCACGCCATTTCCCCGGAGGGGTAGGCATAGAGGATGGATCGCCACACTGGCCTGTCCTGGCACACTCTCGGGCTTCCTCCACATTCATACATCGCACCATGCACGCACGTCGATTATTCGGACTTCGAATGTGGCCGCCTTTTAGTAATTGGTTAATTTGGTCATGCCACGTTTTCCTCGGTCGTCCTCGGCTTCTTTTCCCACTCACACTGCTTGTGTACAACTTTTTAACCATTCTTTTCTCATCCATTCGTTCCATATGTCCGAACCATCTCAGGGATCCTTTTTTAATTTTATTCATGATGCAGTCATCTGTCTTACATTTCTTTCTTATCTCATCGTCCGGTATTCTATCATACAGCGTTTTCCCGCACATTCTTCTTAGTGATCTCATTTCTACGGCGTTTATCCTGCTTTCATCCTTTTTTTGCCAGCTCCAAGCTTCACTTCCATACATGAGGGTTGGCACTAGAAATCCATTGTGTACTGCCATCTTTGCTTCTGTGGATATATTTCTATAACAACATGTTATAAATTATAATAAAACCTCTAAAACAGACGTTTTCAGTCGTATTAATAACATATTAATGTTATTTATTGTTTGTTGAACAATGACGTAAAACTCCAAATTAAATAATTGATATAAATGAAAACGTCTGCTTTCTAGGAGTTTTATAATTACATGTTGTTTAGTAAGTTTTATAATAAAACTCCTAGAAGACAGACGTTTTCATTTATATTAATTAACATTTAAATGTATTTAAATAAATTGACATTCAGGATAAAATACTATATGCTTTAAAATCTATATAAATTTTTAAGTCTTTTAAAATTATAATTGAATAAACTATTGAGTGTATCCTAATATTTAAAGATAATATGTTCTTATAAGCTCAGAGGTGAATAAAATTGTTTTATCGAATTCCAATATATTTTTATTGTATAGGTAATTTTGATTGTAAGTTATAACAAATAGACTCCAGCAATACGACGTGTTAAAATTTAGCCGCAATCAAATTGAAGCGGTTAGTTTATCGAAGAAAATCGCGTCTCGTGATCTATATTAGAGTTTTTGTAACACTTATTGTAACCGGTGTAGAGGAAAGTGTATAAACGCTTGAATTTATAACGATCTTTACGATTTCTGTGTTGAAAGTGATGTGTTGGCCAAGAATGTGATTGTTGTAAGTGTAATACCGCATTATGAAAGTAAGGTGATGAATAATAATATGATGAGTGTCCAATCACATCCTTATACGCCTTGATAGCTAATAAAGTCTTAACATTTAGGCCGCCGCGTTCAGTGATTCTCAGAAGATTTCTGCTTTAAATTACGAAATAAACTAGTTATTGGTACGTGCCAATAAAAATAATGAAAGGGTCATTAAAATGGCTTGCACACATGCAAAGAATGAATGAAGAAATAATGATAAATCTAGTATATGTAAACGACGTAAACGGAGCAAGAAATATAGGAAGATCGTGGACACATGGCATAATCAAATCATTCAAATATTAAAGGTCGGTCACATTAGGATTCGATGAATTATTTCTTTATATTAAATATACAAATGAGACATAATAAACGAAAAACATTTAGGCGACTCATTTGGACATAAAACGAAGTAAGAAAGATAAAACAACGACATGAAACCACAAAATTATACATATCAGAAGGAACCCAAATATGGCGACGTCAGCGAGGCAGTACTTTTTCCAGAATTTTCAATATATTTATTTTATGAACACTGCCTCACTGACACTGAAAATGTCCAAATCCGAGACGATTTATTCAAGTCTGAATTGCTCTTCCTACCGGCATCACCAAAGATATGTTGTTTCTGCATGATGGAGCAACGAACAATTGATGTCGTCGCAGTCGCAGGTAATTATCAGGAACAAAAATGACTACTTTCTCCAGAACATAGGGGTTATCAACACAGCACCGATACCCGAAATAGACGTACGTGCATGACACTGTATATGAATGTTGATGAATCGAGAAAAGTGTGTCAGGAAAGAACATTGTGGCTGCCAATTATTTCTGCCTACCCCTTTGAAGAGACGGCGTGATGGTTTGTTAGTTAGTTTTTAGCCAATAAAAAAATAAGGCAAAGGTCTACCGGACACTGATATTTGGAAGTCCAGTTTGGCCAACTGATAAGATTTGTAGACAGAAACTCCATTCAACATAAATGGCTATACTTCGATGAACGAGAGGAGTAAAATACGAGAAGGGAAGCTTTAAAATTGCTCCAACAATTAAAAAAAAACTTAAATGTAACTAATTTTAAGGTAGTTTGTAAGTTGATGCGAGTAAATACCTAGAGACGGCGATGAGGTCCGCCACCCATCACGTCGCTTTTCCCGCGGGGGCGAACAGAGGAGAGTGGAGTGCCGCATCAGTACTTGGAACATAAAAGGAGGTATGGAAGGGAAGTTAAATGAGATGTGCGATGAATTTGAGAATAAATGTTTAGATATTCTGTGTGTGACTGAATGCATGGTTAAAGAGTGATGTAAATGGAGTAAGGAATCGAGGTAGACCGAGGAAAACATGGCATGACCAAATTTATCAAATATTAAAGATTGGTCATGTCAGAAGCCGGAAGAATCGACGTGCGTGTATGACTCGATGTATGAATGTGGAGATAGCTAGAGAGGTGTGCCAGGATAGAGTAGTGTGGCGGTCCATTCTCTCTGCCTACCCCTACGGGGAAACCGCGTGATGGTTTGTTGTTGTTGTTATATTAAAAAAAAACGAACACAATCCCAGCTCCGATGGTTCGGTCATGTAATACGAGCATAAAGAGCCCGTAAATACGAGTATGTCTTGAAAAAGTACCTTTTCGTGGCTGCTTAGAAGAGGAAGGGAAGACCCCGAACCACTTTGCTGGCGATTGCAAAGTGTGCTCCGTAAAGCCTCGTGGTTCCGCAAGGCCTCAGCAAGAACTTCGCCGCGACCAGCAGGATGATAAATCTACAATAATACAACGATCATTAACCTCAAAAAAAACAATTTAGGTGGTAGCCTTTCACATTGCGTTAAAAAGATCTTCTGCTTAATGCATAAAATACAATCTTCATAGATGGCGTTAGTGTGTAGATTTAATATACTACCGTGTAAAGGGTGGTGTTAGAGATTACCATATATACAACTTCCAAAAATTTGTCAGACATGGTGGTCACAAGAAAAATAAGGTGGAATGGGGAATGTTGTATTACATAAAGCGTGCGCTTAACCCAACCAATGACAGGTCATAAGTCCTTTAAACGCCTTGATTAACCATATTCTGTTTCCAAGTTGCATCTTCGTCTCTATTGAGATACAATTGATTCTTCAAAACAATTTAGCTTGTACGAGTAGGTATGTGCCGACTTGATACTTATTAAATGCTTATAATTAAGTATTAAACATATTTTTATTCAATTACCATATTATAATTTTAAAAAGATTAACTAACTAACTAACACATTCGTCTAAGAGATCTCATTTCTACTGCATTTATTCTACTTTCATCCTTCTTTTGCCAGTTCCATGCTCCGCTTCCATACATAAAGGTGAATAGAAGAATACCATTGTGCACTGCCATTTTAGATTTTTTGGATAGGTTTTTGTTTGCGATGACAACTTTTTCGTATCCACCTTTATGTTCTGGATGGTAATCTTTGACAGCATCAGCGCATATTATCTTATCTCCCAACATGCAGAACCAATCTGCCTTTGGTGATACCGGTGGGGAGAGCAATCAAACTGCTGAACATGATCGCTTCGGAGATCAAAGCCTTTAATTTATGTGAGAGTACGTTCAGAAGACAAATACTCTTGACTTTGGAGAGTATTTTGTATTCCTAAATTCGAACCGTCTTTCATGAGTTTTTGGAAATACATATTATATTTTACCTGTTCTCAATAGATGCATTAAACTATAATTGTTTTTGTAATATCTTTTGAGAAAATAAACTGACATGATTTGAAAAAGACTTTGAAATATGAAAAAGAATTATTAAAATAGTATCAAAATTAAAATAATTATTTCCTCTATAAAAAATCGCCTTATTATTTTTTTCTCTTAAACTTAGCTAAACGTTTTATAGGGAAACGTCTGTTTTCGTATAACACGTATATTTTATAAATTTGTATTCCGAAAGCAATCTCATTTATATTCAGTATGGACGACAAATTAATTTTCCACCGCGGAAAATCGTGAAATAAAGATTCCACGGAACCTTGCCCTTATCCGATTACGCAAGACCAATCCAATAAGTTATCTCTCGGAAGGCGGAAAATCTGTAACTGTTTTTAACCTGCTCATTGATTTGTTTAATAAACTGTTTTATATAACCCCTATTATTCGCAAAAAAACACAGAGCGAGCAAAGTTTTTTTATCGTTCTTCTTGTCTTTCTAGAGATTGGTTTTGCAACAAAGTATATTATTATAACATATTTTTTGCTGGTTCCTGGGATACCACTACGACCTTTTTATTTTAATAGTTTCCCGTAGACGCTACTGGAGAGAGCGTGTTCGGAAAAGGTGATCAATATAGCCGCAAATAAAATACCAACAGGAAATCGACCGGTAGGAAGACCACCTAAAAGATGGCGAGACAGTTGGACACCTGTATCCCAGGAACTGGCTCCGAGAAATAACAGGACACAGTCCTAAATAAAGCAGAAGATGAAAAAGAAGAAATTTGAGAACACGAAAAGCACTCACTTGTAAATGTCAAATCATACGCGATAATGAAAACAGCTTCGAGAAGTAACATGACACAGTCCTAAATAAAGCAGAAGAAGAAGAAGTTTCCCGTTGCTTTTAATATTTATTGTAACAAACAAACAAGCAAACTAACCAACACGCCGTTTCCCCGCATGTGTAGGCAGAGAGAATGGACCGCCGCACTACCCTATCCTGGCACACTTCTTTAGCTTCTTCCACATTCAAACAGCGAGTCATACACGCACGTCGATTCTTCCGACTTCTAACATGACCAACCTTTAAAATCTGATTAACTTAGTCATGCCATGTTTTCCTCGAGTAAATGTATAACGAACATAGTTTTTTAACGGATTTTATCTCTCTTTTCAGTGTGGGATTCATCATCAAAGCAGCCATTTGGCTACATCCACGGTTCCACGTATCAACTGGGTAACTTCGACGAGTGTATCCAGCCTCACGCGTCGTCCATCGGAGGAATCCAGAGGCAGTATTGCCTGGCGGACGTTTCCGTGGACGTAGAAGCTTCTAACTCGAGAAGATCAGAGTTTAAAGAGAGCTTTGATCCTTACAGCAATGTCCTGGATAAAATTTATGTAAGTATATTTATAGCTATTTATCATTCTCAGTTTCGTTTAGGTTCATAAGAAGCATACTGATAGATGGATTAGGATTTTGAGATTTCAAATGAAATCAGTTTATTTTCTCATAGAATTAAAAATAATAATTATAGTTTAAGGTATATATTGAGAACATGTCAAATATAATATATAATACCAGTAACGCGTGAAAGTTGGTTTGACTTTAGGAATACAAGATACTCTACAAGGTCAGGAGTATTTGTCTTCTGAACGTACTTTCACTAATATGAAAGACGTCGATCTCCGACGCGATCATGTTCAGCAGTTTGATTGATTTTGTTTACTAAAGGGTGCCATAAAATTATATTATATTTGGCATTATGTAGTATGACTCCATTATATCGAAACAGATTGCATGGTTCCTCATAACTAGTCTTCTGCTATCATCATATAAATAAGTTTGTCGATATAGTTTATATATTTTTGTACATAAATAAATCAATGTAAAACCAAAAAGTAATCGAGCTTCTATTAAATATATATTTTAATAAAAGTCCTGGCGAAGCCGGTCGCTGTCGAAATAAAGACAAATGTGGAAGTAGTTAAAAAACATCGTTTTACTTTATTATTATTTAAAATGAACTTTCATCAAGAGATTTCGGTAAAATCATTTGATTATCTTAACAACACTTATATTAAGTGTACTTGATTTCTGGATTCATCCCCCTTTTTTAAACATCGGATTATTATAACCTGGATTCCTTTGAATCTCATTTCGACGTCGTTAGAACAGATTTTAAAAACTAATGAAAAACTTCTCATACTATTAAAAGTTGAACTAAAACAGTTAAATAATAACTTTTCTTAATATCTTTTAATTTATATGACACAGAACAAAACCCGCATACAGGAATTCTTAAAAAAATTGATATCAAAGAAAGTTCGCGAATAGAAGTAGGAGTATCAAGGGCGTCCTTTCCTCTTCAGTGTCATAACTTTTTCCGATAACTCGAGAAGGCTATCCAAACAAGTTTGAAGCAACTTAAACTTCGCTCACACAATCGACCTGCTTATCATTACGGAGGCACTCGCCTTAAAATATAATGTCAATGAGAAGATTATAGGATTTAACGCGATTTTAAAAAAAATCTGTGGTGCTTTTTTATCGTTTTCATTCGAACAGTCGTTCAAACAGCCTCAAAATTTGAGCGAATTTATCAAAAGTATACAGTTTATAGTAACTTGAATAAATGATAAGGTTTTTCATTCTTTCAAACATTTTTTATTTGTTTATTTGGGATCTTGGGAAAATCCCTTTAACTCATCTTTCTCTATCAAAATTCAGGAGTTCGTCGCAGTGTCCAGTGTGGTTATTAGATAAATCATAACTACCCTGATCTAATAATATAACAATATCATCATATAAATGACAACCACCCTGAAGATAGACACTTGCAACGATATTGTAAATTTCGGTAGAGAAAAACGAGTTACTTGAATTTCTACTCTCCTACTTGATGATTTTTCGCCAAGTTCCTCGATCCTGCGCCTTTTGTTCCTAGCAGTCCGATTAACCCAACCTAGGCAGATCACCCAGAACATTGTCCATTAGACGTTGTCTAGGCCTTCCTAGAGATTTTACTCCAGTCGGTCTAGACGCATACAGGGTCTTCTTGATTGTTCTTGTCTCTTCGGCTCGGCATACATGCCCAATGCATGCTAGGCGACCAGCTCTCACGGTGCTCGTTATAAGGGGCTGCTAGGTCATCGTACGGATCTCTTGGTTAGTCCTATGCCTCCAAGTTCCCGCTGCAACACCGGGTCTGGGTCCCAGGATCATTCTAAGTAATCTATTCTCAATTTTTTTTTACCAAATCCCAAAAAACAAATTAAAAATCACATTATATATTTTATATAATAAATAATATCTTGTACGAGTATATTGCTTGTATAACTTTGTGTAGCGGATTTATTAATGTTTCTTTTTTTACTTTGTACACAACACACTTTATTACAAAAATTAAAATTAAAAAACAAGCATATTTCGGACACAGTACTTCATCAGTGATATGTGATAAATATTAAATAAATATTACAAATATTTTTAAAAAATTCATGAATTTGGTCAGTTTTGATAGATATTAAAATTATGACAGATTATCAACACTGACTTCATTCATGATTTTTTTAAATATTTATAATATTTATGTAATATTTATCATATATCACTGATGAAGGGCTTATGTGTCCAAAACAAGGTATTTTTTTAATATTGATAAAGTGTGTATTATGTACAAAGTAAAAATATATATATATATATATATATATATATATATATATATATATATATATATATATATATATATATCACATTATTTGATCAAGTTGCCATATACTGTCACTTGTGAATTAATCGTTCAAATTTTAAGGCTGTTGAATGAATGAATGAATGAAAACCTTAAAAAAAAAAAAAAAAATTGTTAATATTTTTTTTTTATAACATGGTGGTTTAAACAGTATTAGAAATTCTCCTTACATATTAGAAGAAATTTAATAAGATTATTTTATTGATGGTTGAGGTATTAGTTTTGTGAAACTTCATTATTAATTTATAATAGTAAACACGATTGTTTAGTTGTTTTACTTGGATTTATTTTTATATAAATTGTGAAAATTTTGTTTCGCCTTGCGAGGTCATTCTCAAACTGAACCTAGTCGCCAAACAGACTCCTTAAATTAAATTTATTAGGGTGTCCTTATTTTATAAAATTTCTCGAAATTCAGCTGTAAATTTACCTATCACTCACTATTACATCTAAGAAAAACCTTAAAATTATTTTATTTAACAACTCAAAATTTTGCATTGTACGAGTATACTTTCACCCCCACCCTGAAAATTTCTAAATTCAATATACGAGTACACAGCGATTAGGTTCAGTTTGAGAATGCCCTTGCAAGGCGAAACAAATTTGTCACAATTTATATAATTAATTTAAATTAAATCGAAGTAAAACCACTAAATAATCGTGTTGACTTTTATAAATTAAGGTCATTTTGATTTAAATATCACAAAACATTTAAATGTTTCTTCCTATTATACCCTATAATTTTATAACATGAATCTGCATCAAATGAGAGTAGACAGAACAACAAATTGGATGAATTTATGGATTAGTTGTACTCTAAGTAGCCATAAATATCCTTTGTATCAAAGTTTTTATACCCAACTCACGGTTTACCGAATAATTCCTTTCCAGAAACTCATCGTATCCGGAAATTTGCAAATTGAAAATCCCTGTACCCTATTCCTTTCTTTGTAATAATAGCCAACACAAAACCTTATTTATATTAAAGTTTTATTAACCCTCCCTTCCCTATGATGGGTATCTTCTACACGTTGCTTCTAAAAACCATCAATATCTATATAAATATAAAAAATACAAGGTTAGGATTTTAGGTATTTCTCCATAATATATTTACGCATTGATTTAAAAAATAATATTAATAAAAATCATAATTTATCGGGTACATCAGAGGTATTTTATGAAAATCGAAAACAAAATCGCGTATAAACAGCGCTTTGAGTGCGCCATACTATATTCGCATCTCACTCTTGCATATGTTCTAGCTCAATGTTCTCACTCTCGCCGTTCCGCCGCGCCGGCTGTCACTTTCGGGCTTGCAACCAGAGCGGATCTATGCCCGTTCCGTGAACGTTGCCGGATGGTTTTTTAATGTTTTTAGCAATTAAATCTCAATTATTATAATTTTTGACTTCAATTATAATTATATAAGGGGATTAGCGATGAATGTTCCTATTTTTCCGATTTAAAATCGCTAATTTTTTAACGCGTACTGACTACCCTACACCAGAACGCACGTTTTTATTTTAGTACCGTAAGGAAAAGGTTAACATCTTATTTAATTCTACATATTCGGCTTGAAAAGGTTATCGACAAGAACGGTAGAAGGAATGAACCGCTAGACCGTAAACTTCTTCATCCGGATACAACTTTTCTTCCTTCGAGGACTGCAAATCGTACAAAAGACAAATACTCTTGAATTTAGAGAGTATCTTGTCGCTTTAAATCGAACCATCTCTCTCATGAGTTCCTGGTATTTTACTTGTTCTCAAATAGATGCATATAATACTAATGTTGTTACATCACATTATTTTGTTTTATTTGATTTATTAAATAAGTCAAATGTTGAATGTCGGCCACGTGAGGAGCATGACACGTATAAATAATAATAAATAATAATAAAAATAATAAATAATAATAAAAATAATAAATAATAATAAAAATATTAAATAATAATAAATAATAATAAATTATAATAAATTATAATATATCAATAAAAAATAAATGTATGAATAATAATAACTAAATAACATAAATTATGAAATAAATATGTTTAAAAGTAGTATAGCGAAGGACTATGTTTAATGTCACAAAATAAACATGAAAACCATTTTTTAACACAATCGAATGATTTGACTGAAATCTTTTGATGGAAGTTCATATTAAATAATAATAAAATAAAACGATGTTTCCCACTATTGTCTTTATTTCGACAGCGACCGGTTTCACCAAGCTCGCTGGCATCAGTTTGTCGATGCCAGTGAGCCTGGCGAAACCGGTCGCTGTCGAAATATATGTCGCAACTATAAGATTGTGTTAAATTGATTATAATAAGTAAGTTAATAAGTACGTATTTCAGCAACTTAAAGATATTGTAAAAGTTTATTATAACTAAAAAAAATACGTGTTTTCTTGCCAGATCCAAACTTCACTTTTTTTACGTATAAAACAGGTCGCTTGAACCCAATTACTGTATACAATTTGTTTTTAAGCTGATATATTGATTCTCGTGACATATGATAGATAGCTAATCTATCGCCATTTTATTGTCACGAGAATTCTACATCACACCAAAGACAGTGTGACAATCACACTGCCATCGCCGATAATCGAACAAGGAACCTTCGGTATGGCAGTCAGAGCTCTCACGACTCTGCCACAAAGGTTGTCGCCACTTCCATACATAATAGTCAGTACTAGAACTCCATTATATAAATAAATATAACCGCAGAAAGAAATAACCAAACCGCAGAGCTAAAAAGAAGAATTGGATTAAGCTGGGCAGCTTTCGGAAATATGAGTTACATCCTTAAAAACCGGAAAATACCGATCAACCTGAAACGAAAAGTCTATGAAACCTGCGTTCTGCCAGTTGGTACTTATGGTCTAAAAACTGTTACACTGTCCAAACAAAGTGACGAGAAACTACGAGTGGCCCTAAGAGCCACGGAAATAACCATGTTAGGAATAAGCCTAAGATACAGAGTCAGAAACGATACGGTGAGAGAAAAAACATAGGTCACTGACACATCCACCGGGTGGCGACTCTAAAATGGCAATGGGCTGGTCACGTAGCCAGAAGCTCAGATGAAAAGTGGACAAGAAGACTGCTGACTTGGAGACCGTGGACGGCGAAGACAAGTGCAGGGCGACCGCAACTACGGTGGAAGGATGATCTAAACAGACACGTCGAATAACCTGGATGCAGTCTGCACAGGACAGAATGACATGGAAGCAAATGGAGAAGGCCTTTGTCCAGAAGTGGACGGGAATAGGCTGAGAAAGAAGAAGAAGAAGAAGAACTCCATTATGTACTGACATATTTGCTTTAGTTGAAATATTTTAATTTGCAGTGATGACTTTGAGAGCGTCATTAATTTTGTATAAAAACATATTATAATGTTTACCCCGCGCAATGTGTTAAGTGGTGCATTTTAGCTCACAGATGTTGTAATGTAATGCTACTTTCATCAATATAATAATTTCACGTTGCATGATACGATGTTACAGAAACATTTCGCATAATGACATTTAGCTGGCTCATTCGGAATGGCCCCAGGGCTATGCGCTTCTCATGTATAGCCCAACCGATACAAGTGTTCAAATGTGACGTTATTTGATTGCACGAGTCCAGGGTTTCCCAACCTTATTTATACCGTGCCCCACTTCAACGATTCAAAAACCTCTTAACCACACTTCCCCCCCCCCCCCCCAGCCCCTCTAATTTTTATTCATTTACTATACAAATTCTGAAAAAAATCAATATTCAAATAGTTAATTGTATCTCAATAGAGACGAAGATGTGTATTGTTTTTCTGGGAACAGAATATGGTGGCCAAGGCGCTTACAGGACTTATGACCTGTCATTGGTTGGGTCAACCCAACCAATGATAGGTCATAAGCCCTGTAATCACCTCGGCCACCATATTCTGTTCCCAGAAAAACAATAGACATCTTCGTCTCTATTGAGATACAATTAATCCTTTAAAAAAATATAATAAAAAATATTAAAAATTATTTATCCGCAATGGGTAAAATCCAGCATTTGTCTACAAAAATTTGTATACATTCAAAATGTTGACTTCAAATAGTATTAATTGCACATATGCAATAATAATTTTTATTTATTTACTTAACAAATTCTGAAAAAAAAACGAAATGCTTCAAATAGTATATATTGCAGATATGCAATTTATAGGAATGATATGTTTCGCCATGCTAAGGCATTATCGAATGATAACTTGTCGAATTAAACACACTTTTTGCTGTTGTATTGCTATTTGTGTACGGTGGGACAGCGAGGGAGAGTAGCGTAGCTTAAATGTGGTCTGGTTCCCCCTTGGTTGCAAATATACATATATTCATTTTTTTTTAACGTAAGTCCCGCATAGACGAGGGACGGGCCAAGTGAGTGCACGAGTAAAGCTGACGAAATAATGAAAATAAAATAAAATAAATTAAGAATTTTTCTATGTTTATTTTTAGTGTAAAATCTACTTATTAAAAATAAACAGAAAAATTCTTTAAAAAAATATATTTTCATTATTTACAATGAACTTCTACCAAGAAATTTCTATCAACAACATCAATAATCTGACGAAAGGTGCCGCTGCGCCTATAACAGCTTCGGGTAAGCGGAGAGAGCCCTCTATGGCTCGGGCATATTTAAAAAATATATATACGTTTTCGTGTTGCCGTAACTTCTTAGCGTGTATCGATATTTTTGTAACACCCTATATTTTCGGTGCAAACATTAATTGGTCTGACTGTACCTCTCCGCGAAGAGCAGAGAGGAGGCGAGCAACAATGGGCAATGGTAATGTCATCGCATCGGGCGAGTATCATACACTTCTACTTTTCGTAGTATCGCAATTACGAGAGAGAGTGTGAGAAATTATGTTTCGCCATTCTCCGGCACACATCGGCTGTTTCCGTACTGGGATCGGCAGAACCGGATTCAAACGGGTTTTAAAAAGTATGTAACATGTTATATGCTTGCACATTATGTGTTAATATCATTTATATTGTTATACTAAAGAATTTCACATTCACATGTTTTGAATTGCTTCATTTCTTTAATTGTTTTTTGTATTCTATTTAAATCAATTTTACAAATATTGGTATTCAAACTCCTTTTGAAAAAATATAATTATTAATGATTTCCGGGCGGAAGACAGCGGCATCGTTGGCAAGACGGTATTATCAAGGACCTACATTCGTTGGGAGTCAGATCAGAGGTGTGGAAGTCGGCTGGAGAAACTTTTTGGAGGTGGCCTAGATCCACGCAAGACTGCAGAACCAGAGAGAAGAAGAAGAATTATTTCTGGCTAAATATTTTAACAATATCATAAAGGGGAACAACTATTTACAAACATACTGCAAAAAACGAATTTTCAAGATTTATTTCAGACCGATTATGACCTACGGCGTGGAGACAAAAGCGGATACGGAAAATTATCAACACGTTAATAATAAAACGAATGAATCGAAGTATTTATTACTAAGTATCTACTATTATTCTCCTTTAGATTTTTACATTGAATTTCCATGGAGAAATTTTAATCAAAAACACTGTAGTTGATATAAGGCAAGACACTAAGAGAGAAGCGAAGAAGAGCCAGAATTAGAGATATATGTAAGGCTGAGGATATTATAATATGTAGAAGACAGCGAAGAAGAAATTGGTATGGGCATGTTCAAAGTATGGACACCACCAAAGGAGTCTGTGGTATTGCAGTACATAATTAACCTCAGGGTACTCTTCTTCATGGAAGACCATTTAAAATATGGAAGGGCAGCAGGGAATCCACTTTACATAAAGAGCAACCCTCTGCAGAACAATATTCAATCGTATATAGCAAATCTATTACCAAAAAGCTGGATGCCTTTGAAATTTGGATATATCCTGGAATATTTAAAATATCGTAAACAAAGAGAGTCACAAACGAGGAAGCACTGCTGTGAATGAAAAAGGAAAAAGAAATTGTCAAGACCATAAAGCGCAGGAAACTGAAATACTTCGGACATATGAGAAACGATTAAATTCTGCAATGATTGTCGAAAGCAAAACTAACGGAAAATGAAGTATTGCGAGAAAAAAATATCTTGTCCAGAAAACCTTCGAAAACGGTTATGTTGATAACAGAGATATTGTGCTGCACAGCATCTGCTGTATCAAGTTTACAAAATGCCATGTTGCTGTCCATCCTGCGAAAAGAGTGGAAGAAGAATAATAATAGCAAGGAAAAATAAGAATAATGTGAATTTACCATTAATACGAAGGAAAATATTAAAACGTCCATTATATTGGCCAAAACACTATGATACTATCAATAATGACCCTTTACCACCAAGTTATCCACCATCATTCAGTTGTTTACCCCTCCCGCAATGCGGATAAAAAAAAATCCTCCCCGATAGCCCACTATGTACTCCGCCAAACAAAATGGTCTCACGCAGGATGCTATCTCCTACCACAACTCCATCCAGGCACTGCTCCTCTTATCTTCCTCTCGGATACAGACTTTTTTATAAATACAATCCCAACTCTAACTGGTCTTCCATTCCTTGACAATATTGTAAGACTTTATCATAAATTCTAAATCCCCCCTCGCCCTCTTTCGGAGGGACACTCCGGGCCATACATTTAGCCCCAATCATAAAACAACTACCAAATCACATTCCAACAATGTTTCCTACAGGCGTAAGAGGAATTGCCATTAGAGCTGAAGCTGTATAAGCCAGAAGATCTAAGTGTAAGTCTAAGTTCAACAGTAATACTGTTAAAATTTAAAACCCTGTTACATTATCACAATTTCTTTTTATTCACTGACAGTGTCATAAGAATCATAAGAATCATAGAGAAAAAATATAAATTAGCTTTAGATAGATAGGATGAGATTTACTACCGAGTTTACAGATTTAACATTTCTCTCGCAATCAATAATGATGACGGCCCTGCTTCGTCCTATAAAATGGATTATAAGCGTTGTGTTTATAATCATATGGCTCATAATGCAACCATACGAAATGTCGGCTTAATGATAACGCGATTATTTTTGTAATACTTTCATTTGGTTGTGACATGGCTGCGAAATGATCGGTTTAAAAAGGGTACATATTTCTTATGAGTCAAAGCAGTGGTTCCCCATGGGCTGGTACCACCCAGGTCTAAAGGAGACCAAGGTGACGGGCATAGTAAGGCTTCAAATCAACGTGGATGGCAGCAGAATTGAGAATGTGGGGACACCGGACACCGGGAACACAATATTCGAATGAGCCGAAAAACCAAACCGCAGAGCTCAAGAGAATAATATTGGTGATTGCTCTAGTAGGATTGTGATAATTCAATTAGCATAAAAATATAAACAGTGTTACCTGTCTTAACCAATCAAAAACATCCTACATATTTCGTTAGATGTCGTGAATAAAAAACAATTAAGTTCAAGAGAAGAATAAATTGGACTAAGCTAGGCAGCTTTCAGAAAAATGGGTTACATCTTTAAAAACCGGGAAATACCGATTAATAGCCGTTGCTAATTATGGCCTAGAAACTGTAACATTGCCCAAACAAAGTGCCGAGAAACTACGAAAGACCCAAAGAGCCACGTTAGAAATAAGCCTAAGAGACAGAGTCAGAAACGATATGGTGAGAACAAAGTTCACTGCAAAAAAAAACAAAGTTCACTGACATCATCCAAGTGTGGCGACTCTAAAGTGGCAGGCCACGTAGCCAGAAACTCGGACAAAAAACGGACAAGAAGACTGCTGACTTGGAGACCGTGGATGGCAAAGAGAAGTACAGAGCGATGGTGGAATGATGACCTGAACAGACATGTCGGAATAATCTGGATACATTGTACTCCAGACAGAGTGACGCCGAAGCAAATAAAGAAGGCCTTTGTCCAAGACTGGACGGAAATAGGCTAAAGAAGAAGAAGGAGGTCTAAAGGAGGCGTTTATGTTTTAAGTGAAATTTAGGGAGCATTCAGGACCAACTGCCGCCCCTAAGCATCAATAGACAGTTATCGTGTTTTGAATACTCGTACACCCTCGCAAGTCGAAACAAATGATGAATAAACGATGTATGAATGATGACAAAGCGAGAAAAGTTTGTCAGGAAAGAAGAGTGTGGCGGTCTATTTTTTCTGCCTACCTTTTCGGAGAGACG
Organism: Lepidostoma basale; assembly: GCA_022606425.2. Lineage (NCBI taxonomy): Eukaryota > Metazoa > Arthropoda > Insecta > Trichoptera > Lepidostomatidae > Lepidostoma > Lepidostoma basale. The sequence goes on from JAHDVF020001246.1 coordinate 480,614, forward strand.
CCGTGACGGGTACGCATATTTTAAAAATCGGTAGATATGTAATTCATAATAATTCAAATTTAATAAACTCAAACAATGTTGTTTTCCATCAATTAAAACACTGTTTTTTCTACTTTCAAGTTAATTTTTCTCGGCAGGTTTGGTGGTGGAGGCCTTGCACTTATTTGAGTCTCCTAGGCCCTAGGAGACTCAAATAAGTTCAAGCCCTCCACCAAGTCAAACAATGAACAATATCAAAGGAAAATTACGGCTTGTAATATTGTCAAGATGGCACTGGTTTATCTCACTATTGCTCTGGAGCGACGATATCTTCTTAATCTCAACCACTTCCTGAACCGTATAAATTCATCAATTCAAATACACCTTCTAATTATAATACTATAATTTAATTTCTTTAACGCGGATATTTTTGTCAACATTAATTAGTAATAAACAATTCAGATCACAAGCAGATAATTCTTTCACTTGTATAAAATATACAATTTACTCGTATTTTATGTAATACATGGAAATAACATATGGCATAGATAGGAAGTAACCCATTACACATGTGTTGTGTATATTATCTAATGTATACATATAACATTATATAATTGTTTGAGACATTCATAATACGTATAAATTATAGCTATAACGTAGACTCTACGACGTATGATGTAGAGCATAGATGGGCAACCTCCGGCCCCGGAGCTATTTTGTCCGACCCTGATTCATCTCGGCGAAGTAATAGAGCAATAAAATTATAGTTTAAGTAATGCAGATGACACGGGCGCTTGCAGTGATTCGGCGAAACTCGTATACGCACCGAAGGAAAGCACAAAGTTGCTTTGACGGATTTTTATAAATTATATTTGGTGGAAGAAAAATATGCATATTTTCGTATTTTGCAAGAAAAATCATTTGTCTTTTGGCAGCACATATACATGTGAACAGTTTTTTTCGAGGATGAAACACACTAAATCAAAAATTAACTTGTTGTACTGTATACGAAAATATGAATAGCAATAGGAACAAAAATTTAGATGTAGAACCGGCAAAAAAATTTCACTTTCCTGCAAATCAATCCCTAGGATTAAAACCCAAACATGTTTTTTTTTTTGTATTATTCCCACTTTATAGATGAATCCAATCTTAATCAACCGCAGCTGTCAAAACTGGTTTAATTACCAAAAGCTTTTTTTTTTAAATCAATGAATTCATTTTGCTCAAAAAACTTCATAAGCAATGTATATATCTATTCAAATTTTGAATCATAAGTATATATACTTTAACAAATTATTTGAAATAATTAGTATTTTGAATTGAAATTTTTTGGTAGAAGTTCATTTTAAATAATGAAAAAATAGTAATACTAATTGTTACAAAATTTCTTTATTATTATATATTTAGTGTGGCGATGAGGTTCGCAACCCATCACACCGCGTCTCTCGCGAGGGCGAAAAGAGAAGGATGGAGTGCCGCTAAAGTGTAGCAGTCAATTCTTTCTGTTTACCATTTCGGGGAGACGGCGTGATGGTTAGTTAGGTAGTTAGTTAGTTAGTGTGCTTCTACCTGTATACTTTTCTACAAGTGAAAGTACACTAAATATATAATAATAAAGAAATTTGGAATCTTTAATTTTTTTTCATTGTTTAAAATGACTTGAAACTAAATTTTTATAAAGGACTGAAATTAAACAATTACCCTTTTTAAATCTGGTTACTAATATTAGTTAGAAAAACGTTTTATAATTCTTCAAAGGTACATATATGTTATTACTACCTATATATGTTATTGCTATATTAAAGGTGTATATATGTTATTAGTTCTACATATATGTTATTACTCGTACAATATAATAATGCGAGTCGGCGGAGTTTCCGTCTTCTTAATATTATAATATTTAATAACAACCGGTGCCTATCATTGTTCTTGTTGCTCATCTCTAGTATACATATCTATTAATCTTTCTTCTTTACTCTCTTCCAGATCATCCTCTTAAATTGTCCTAGGCTAATTGTTTACTGTTACTGTTTTAAAATGTTCCTAGATTTAAGTAACTTATCTGTATTATGAATAATATATTGGAATTAATTCCGTCAACAACAAAATAAATAAATAAATTATCATTGCTATATTCATTGTGTATGTTAAATTTCTTCTTCTTATTCATCCTCATAGTTTAGGTCTTATGACCTGTCTATGATGGAGAGCTGTCCTGGGATGATGATGTCCAGCCATCTACCAATTTTCTCGCGGCCTTCCTAGTAATCTCTTGTTGCTTGGGTTTTCATCTTTAACAATTTTTTGCAATTCTTGTATTCTACAGGCGGTCCACGTGGTCTCTTCAAAAGCGCCTTCTGCTTATTTCCCATCTTACTATGTCCTCAACGCCACAGACAGACCTTATCGTTTCATTTCTGATCCAATATCAGAGGATTTTGCCTGCGATAGAGCGTAGGGTTCGCATTTATGCTACTCTTAGAAGGTTCCTAGTCCTATTGGTATCAGCTGTGACTTTTATTCTGTAAGTCATGATATGGCGGACGCATGCCTTGTATATCTTGACTTTACTTTCGATTAGCATGTATTCATTCTTCCATATGATGTCGCGCAAGCAGCCAGCCACGGCTGTCGCTTTGATGGTTTGTGCTTGCACTTCATCATATCATATTTAAATATCACAGGACTTATATTGTGTAAGAAATAAATGATTGACAATTAAAAAACGACATTCTTTTTTTCAGTATTCCGGAGATCAGATTCGCAGAAGACGCGATATTATCCATTGGGCGATGTGCGTACCCGCCAGCTGTTCTCCAATGGAGCTTGAAATGATGAGCAACCTTCACTTTCAAGATATATCCACTTCGAATGATGGAAGTCAGGTCTTCAGAGCAAGTATCAATCCAGCCCTTTGCCAAAAAGCCGATAAATCCAGCAGAATTTCTACAGGACCTATTATCTTCTTGTAAGTAAATTACACTTTTATATTTCCAATTTAAACGAAAATATTTCTTTATTATTATTATTACTTTGTCGAATCGCTCTTTTCATCATAAGACTCGTGTCGTGCGAGCCAAATCGATCTTAAGGGACTAACGATCTTAAGCTTTCATAATGATTCTCGTGACATGTGATAGGTAGTTAATTTATCGCCATTTTATGTGAATTTTTCTGTCTTTGACTGTAAAAACACTGACAATTAAGCTCGGGACCTTTGGAGCACTCAAAGCACCTACCACTCGGTCACGTAGGTCGTCATATATAAATTACTATTTATCAAGCTCTATAAACAATCAAATTAACAAAAAGCACACTTAAATTTATTTTGTGGGGATTTTACGCAACAACAACGATAATGTCGAAAACAACGAAAAATTATAAAATTAAAAGGCCCAATTGGCATCCCAAGCAAAAATGCTATATTTGCTGCAAACCAATCCTTAGGATTGAAAGCTAAATAAATATCAATCTTACGTAGTTGACATTGAAATGTTCATATTCAAATTCTCATAACTTATGAAATAATATCTTTTTTTTTCACTTTTTAATTGAAAAATAACACAGTTTATTTTCCACATAAATAATAATTATTAACAAAAAACTAAACAAAGAAAAACTTATTAAAATGCATTTTAAAATCTTTGGAAATCCTCAAGTCGCTGAAGTTCGGAGAAAACATCATTCATATACAGATTCTTCCATTTACTCCTTTCTCCTTAAATACCCTTTCTACTTTTAGTATTTCAAGCTCCCATTCCCAATAATATTTTCGTCGCAAATTAATCAATGATTAATATCTAGGCCAAATTTATCTTTTCAAATGCATAATTTTTTTCCAAATAACATTATTTTATATTATCACTTATGTACGAGTAATTTTTTTTATTCATTTCAAGTGTATTATTACTTTATATTGTATCGATTTTAAAATGCGTTTTAATAAGTCTGTCTTTGTTTTGTTTTTTATTATAAATTTATACCTGAAGATGGAGGTCTCCTACGAAACATGCCGTGATATTTAATATTTAAGTGGAAAATAAACAGAGTTTTTTTTCTATTCAATCTAATGCCACAATGTTAATGCGATAATTATGATAAAATTAATAAACTAATTTAATAACTGTTAAAATTAATAACACTTTATGTTTATGATACCTCATATATTTTTTCATTATTTGTCGTGACAGCTGTTTCGCTGATGTTGGCATCATCTGGTGTTAAACAACTGATCATTATAATCTTTATTTGTTTGTAACACCTAATGATGCCAAAATCGTTTGGCGAAACAGCTGTCACGACAAATAAAAAATGTGATATCATAACAGTGTTTTACATTTTAACAGTTTATAATGTTGAGGTATCCTAGTGTCTCGGCCAAATCGATGGACTATTTAACTTATTTATGGTTACGTATTTTTTCAATCTTAATGAAAACATATTTGTTTTATGCTCTATCGAAAAGATGTTTATTTGTTCGTGTTCAGTGTAACGTAACAATTTTATTGACTAGCACCAATTATAGCTCAAACTAAATACCGTATTTTCTGAAAGAACGAGAAAAGTATGTTTTCATTGAAGGTCGAATTTGACCCGTTTCTCTACTGAGTAAAGAGAGAAATTGGAGAAGAAAAATGTGGAGTCTGATTGTATTACATCTTTCAAAATGGCGCGGACTGACATTACATTCTTTTGAGTTTTATTTGTCTTTTAGCGTCCGTCCCGGGTAATGAAAAATGTTTGTCTCAGTTGGATATGATACTTCATTTTGATCGTCATTTTAACTATATTTTTAAAGCAAAAGTTTTAATTCCTATGTCCCTTAACAGTTTATCTGTAACTTATTGAATTAATTATAACAACATATTTTAAGTCTATTTAAAAAAAAATTAAATAAAATTCATAACACATATTTAGATTTATCCCTCATGCTCACCTGTTTCACTCGTTTCGACGCATCACGTTGCCATACTTTGGTCAAGAAGTTCCAGATGATGGCAGCGAGCTGCCGAAACCAGTCGACACTAGAACAAATGGAATAAAATAAAATATAAAATAAATTTTTATTTAAACACCTCTTCTTTACGGGCGTATGTAGTTATTATTAGTAATTATTATGATTTTTTTGTGTGTTTTTTAGTGGTTCCCTAAATCATTTAGATTCACAATTGGACCCGGTAGATGACTGTTAAAACCTTCTGAAAAATTCATGAATAATTGACATCTGAGAATGATTCATAGTTACGATTGTTCACCTGATATGGCGCTGATGTCGAATTATGATTTAAAGCATGCCCAAATTACTTGTGTTGTAGCGTGGCGTAGATTTAAAATTCTGATAGCTGATTTTAGATATTCCATGTATGGCATGTATCACAATTGCGTGCGTATTGAGTGTATAGTTTATCATTAAGTGTATAATTAATACGACTGAAAACGTCAGTTTTCTAGAAGTTTTATTATATTTTGTGGGAATGACATGATAATGCCTCAGAAGGGCGAAACATGTAATTCCCATAAAATATAATAAAACTTCTAGAAAACTAACGTTTTCATTCGTATTAAATATTTAATATAGAGTTTTACATCATTGTTCAAGAAACAATAAAATTTTGTGTATAGTTTATCGAAAAATAGTTTGCTGAACCAGCCAATAGCAAGCAAGCCAACGTTCGGGCAGGACAACGTCCGTCTGGTCAACTAGTTGTGTATTTATTTTTACACATTATTTAAATATTCAATATTAATAAAATCGTTGGATTTCTGTAAATTTTATTATATTTTATAGGAGTGACTTATTTCACCATGCTTAGCCATTATCAAATGCAACATTTGATAATGCTTAAGCTCGGCAAATATGTTACTCCAATAAAATATATTAAAACTTAAAACAGCGCACATTGTCATTCATTCAATATTGTATACTTGATTGAGAGTTTAACATCGCTGTTTATAAATTGTAAATTGTTCATTTTTTTGGTCGAAACACTATGATACTTTAACATTATAAACTGTTAAATTTAAAAAAACTATGTTTTATTTATCACAATTGTATTTTAATTTTTATTTCAAGCGTCAACCTATGTTGACATTGTAAAATCTGATGATGTCAACATAGGTTGACGAAACAGTTATCGCGTAAAATAAAAATAAAAATACAATTGTGATACATATAACAAAGTTTCTTTAATTTAACAGTTTATAATTGTGAATAGCTTAAATATGAAATTTTAATAACCGACATTTTGAAATCAAAATTGTTCCACAAGGACAATTTACCTGTACTATCACAACTCATTTATTATATATTAAATGTTTCAATACATCAATCATAAGTATACATGTAATAAATAATGATTTTAATAAAAGTACTTCCCAGCTGCATATAATTATATGTATGATTTTGCATTGACTTTTTTAGGTCAAGGTTTGGGAAGTACAATGTGAAAATTGCGAATACAATTTAAAACAAAAAAATACGTGTTTTGTGCAACGAGAAACAGTAATATGTCACTTACATTGAAATGAGTCAAGGCCGTTACACCAGGGTTATTATTAAGATAAAGAGATCTACCAACGCGATCATTATCAACACATATCCGGCAAAATATCACAACTGACATTTTCGTGCAAAAATTTTACAACAATATAAAACAAATTGTAAGATTTTATTTTTAATATAATCGTTTTTTTTACAACATTTATGTATGGAAGTGAATCTTGCGAGATAATAATACAAATATAACTTTGAGCAATCTCGAAGTTTTAGAAATTAAAAAAGCTATTAAAAATTAAGAAAATAATTTAACGTCAAGTCCAATCTTTGATTTATTTCCTTTGTTGTCAGTAATTACCTGAACCCCAATAAGAACTTTAAATTGTTATTTTAAATTTTTAATTGAATCATAATATTTGTTATAACAAAAGCATATACTCGTACGTTCCAAAATAAGTCTTTATAACATCTGTCAGATCATGTAAACAACAACAATTTTATAATATTTTTATAAATACATATCTTTACTGAAGAAAGACGGTTTGTCCGCAACATGTCTATATAATTTTATTGTTTTAATATAAGTGTTGTGTAAACAAAGTGTATAAAAAAGTAAAATAGAAGTAAACCATCATAACAACACAAAGTATGGCGTAAATAGAAGATATTATAAAATTGTTTATAAATATGGTCAGTTTCGACAGATAACATAACATAACATCAACAAGAGGAAGGGTAGTTAATAATAACATAAGAGAGAAGTAGAAGACCGGGTAGTCCGAAAAGTGTTAGATATTTCATTTTTTTTTATAAAGTGAGTGTTTAAATAAATAAAAATAAAAAACATCTACAACACAAAGTATGGCGAACATAGAAGAAATTCTAATCAATATCTTTGCTGTTTTTTTTTTATGTTACTTTGACCTTTTTACGGGGTAGTTTCCCGTTGCTTTTAACATATTTGTCATCAGTTGGTTATTACATACATTTACTATATTCATGTTTAGCTATTGATTTTCGTGACATGTGACAGGAAGCTATTCTATTGCCATTTTTATTCACGTCACGTGAATTCTACTAGACCAAAGACAGCGGGAGAATTCTGTTTTTTTTTTTCACTTTGTCATCGCTGGGAATTGAACTGGAGACCTTTTAGTATAGCAGTCATAACTGTTACTTTATTCAAGTTGTAGTTTTTGGCATTACCTTCAAATTTGTGGCTAATGTGGTTATGATATTTTTGCAATAAAGACCGACACATGACCTCATATATAATGAACAAATGTGATGAGAAAGCTTTACCACTCTATAAGAGATCGGCATGGCTAGCCTTGTTCGTGTCCAAGAAACAATTTTGTCCTTAATTCGCCCACTCTGACCTTGTGGGAACTCGCCCTATGATCATCTTGCCTTTTAAGATGAAAGTCTGCACCTTTTCCTCAATAATTTAAATTTAATGTGTCTGCGTAGTCCAGTTATAGTAGTAACAAAAAATATTTTTTAAATAACCTTATAGTATCTTTTAAAATTTAAATAATTAAAAATGTCTTCACTAGTCCAGATGAAACAATCTCTATTTATATTTTCTTGAACAATGATACAAAAAACATTATATGAAATAATTAATATGAATCAAATCGTCTATCTTCTAAGAGTTTTATTATACTGCATATGGAATTATATGTTTCGCTCTTCTATGTTATTATCAAACTTGCAAATTTACATTTTATAATGCTTAATAAGAGCAAAATATGTCATTTTATATAAAATATAATAAAACTCCTAAAAGAAAGACGTTTTAATTCATATTAATCGAAACAATCTTTATCGAATTGGAAAACATTTTTTTCACTTTTGAGTTTATATTTCACCACATGTTTCAAAGGTTTTCGGGAAAACGAAATAAACTAACTAACTAACCATCACACCGTTTCCCTAGAGGGGTAAGCAAAGAGGATGGACCGCCATACCTCTCTAGAATCTTCCATATATCGTAACATGCATGCTCGTCGATTTTTCCGGTTTCGAATGTGGCCGCCTTTCAGTATTTAATTAATTTGGTCATACCATGCTTTACTTGGTCTTCCACAGCTTTTCTTTCCACTCGCACTACTTGTAAACAACATTTTAACCATTCTTCTATAGTCCATTTGTTTCATATATCTAAACCATCTCAGGGACTTAAGTTATGGTGCAATCATCTGCCTTACATTTTTTCCTTATTTCCTCGTTCGGTATTCTATCATATATCGTTTTCCCGTACATTATTCTCAGTGATCTGATTTCGAAGGCATTTATTCTACTTTCATCCTTATCTTGCCAGTTTCAAGCTTCACTTCCATACATAAGTGTTGGCACTAGAACTCCATTATGTACTGCCATCTTTGCTTTCGTAGAAATATTTTTATTTGCAGTGATGACTTTGAGAGCATTTTTTTTCCAGCACCGACATGTCACAAATTTTTATGTCACAAATTGTCATAAATTCTTCTCTTTCAAATACCATCACTTTAGACTTGGACACATTCATTACAAGGTCACTCTTTTGGCATGCTTCATACATCATTTATACTAAGACTTGCAGATTTTCTATACCGTCAGCGGTTAACACAGCATCATACAATACTAACATACGATATAAACTAAAAATTCAAAAGCCTTGATATGTAACACGTGTAAATTTAAATTTAACAGAGTAGTTCATATCGTTACTCTTGTAGGTTTAGTACGTTTAGTTAAGTAGGTTAGATTATATCGTTCTCTCAGTGATGACAGCAAAATAAAAGCTTCCAAACATTTCGAGAAAAATAAACTCAAAAATGAAAATAACAGGGTTTTTTAATTCATAAAAAAAGTGTTAAAGAAATAAGTTTGAATAATTATTAAAACCTTTCCTTATTTGAAAATAGGAGGTGTGTCAATAATTTTTTTTTAATTAAACAACTTTGTTTAATGTATCACAATTTTATTTTTATTTTACGCGACAGCTGTTTCGTCAACCTATGTTGACATCATCAGGTGTTATCAATATGATATAATATATTATTGTAACACCTGATGATATCAACATAGGTTGATGAAACGGCTGTCGCGAAAAAAAAAATTGTGATACATTAAACAAAGTTTTTAAATTTAACAGTTATATTGTTAAAGTATCATAGTGTTTCGGTTAAAACAATGAACTATTTAATATTTTTTTGTTTGATGTTCACGTATAAATTTATAACACACAATGAAGACCGTTAATGGGAAACCAAAAGTATTTTTTTACGTATATAACGTAATATTTAAGTGGTATTGTTAATAATGGTCTGGATAATGGTCTAAAACCCCATTGCCATTCGAAAATTTTGAAATATTTACTAATATGTCAAAAACCTTATTTGAAATTAAATGAAAAACAAAGATTTTGACTGATTTAATTTTAAACATTTAAATATATAGCACAATTAATTATTAATTTTTCTGCGGAATTGTCCCGACAGCTGTTTTCCCGTTTTCATGCGAAGTTTTATCAGTAATAATTTTTTTTATTTATTTGTTACTAAATAATCTTTTGTTTATCCTCGTGTAGCTCCGAGAGGAATGAAATAAATAAAAAGAATTGTTTCTTAAATAAAATGTTTTTGGGTTGTTTCTAAAACAGAGATTTTACATAATTAATACGAATGAAAACGTCTGTATTCTAAAAGTTTTATGAATGAATACTTTATTGTTGTTTATGTTAAAGACTATTTGATAATGTCTTAGAAAGGTAAAACATCAATATGGAGTTTAAGATCATTATTTATGAAACATTAAATAAGATATTTTACAGTTTGAAAGTCGTGGGATCATTTTTAATATCGAAAAGTCTAAAAGCGGTGGCCATCAAACCGTACCCGGTACAAGACTCACACGCTTCTAAAGTAATTACTTGGAGACCCGCAAGGACAGCACTGACCTACGCCCGTTCATATTATATACTATATATGTTACATGTGTATCTCATACACCTGTCAAACATATCTGATTTCTCGAGGCAACAGAATAATCAATCGTAACAAATTGAAGCAATTAATATAACTACTGAATTGTCTTGTGAAATAGTTTTTAAATTTCGTATTAAACAAACGTTGTCGGTAAAGAAGAGAGCTCACATTGCGTCTTTGAAATAACCCAATTTCATCATCAGCTGTCTGTCATCCACTGCTGAACGTAGGCCTCTCTCAAAGCACGCCACCGCCCCCTATCCATTGCCGCTCCCATCCATCCATGTCCAGCATTCCTCTTCAGATCGTTGGTCCATCGGGCAGGGGGACGTTCAATTCTGCGGAATCAATGCCTCAAGACTAAAGTCTTCAAGCAGTGCGTCTTGCCAGTCATGACGTACGGAGTCAAGACGTGGACACTGACCAAAGTGTCTACAAATTCAAGGTCGTCCAACGCGCCATGGAAAGATCAATGCTTGCAACAAACCTTGAGGGACATATTAAGTGGCTCTGAGGATGGACGGGCTGAAGTGGTGATGGGCTGGCCATATCTGTCGGAGAACCGACGGCCGATGGGGGAGACGGGTTCTGGAGTGGAGACCGCGTACAGGATAACCCTCTTTAATGCAATAAAATTTAATCTGCAAATGCGTTACAACTTGAAACTAAAAAGAACTAACACCAATGACTTATATCAATGGTTGTGAATTTATTATTAAATCTCTAACACGAGCATAAAAAAATGTCACTATCGTGAAGAAGGAATGAATAAAAACGGAGCTGCAGCAAGAGAATCTGACGAAGGTACTAGGAGACCTGACTTCAAAGAAAGGGAGAGAGATGAAGAAAGAGAGAGAGAGAGAAAAAGAGAGACAGAGAGAGAGAAACAGAGAGAGAGAGAGAGAAACAGAGAGAGAGAGAGAGAGAGAAACTCAAAACTATTACGAACTTTTCAAGTAAGGCGAAAAAAATCACTACTGTGAAACATCATTATAATAATTAAAAAAACGAACGTATTCTCGGATATTATCTATATTATTTCAATTATTAATAAACTTAAGGCATTAACACTGTGGAATTCCATAATGATGATTTTGCTATGAATTCAAACATTGTTTTTAACACTTTTGAAAAAATGTATACAAGTACTCGTAATAGGAAGTTTTAATAATATCAAACGTGTCAAATGCTTTAAAAAGTTGCCCTAAGCGTATTGGCTCGTTATCATTACATGAAAAAGAATGCGAAGGACGATTTTATACTTACTTGTAAATATCGCGTTTCTTTCAAATTAATGATCATTGTGGAAGAAAATTTATTATGAAAGGCGATAGCTTAACTCTCACAAAGACACAAATTGGTATAATTTGACAAAGACGAATTCAACAACTTAAATTGAATATTCACAAGACATTCGCTAATGTAGATAATGGTGGTAAATTAATGTGAAAAATTACTTTAATCCATCTGTTTTGATGGATATCTCCTCTCTTATGAATTGAGAATAGCTCAATAG